>OX375868.1:48679723-48719242 GCA_947359475.1 Heligmosomoides polygyrus bakeri | reverse complement strand
CTCTAATACACAACAGTCTACCCGTTTCCCCTATGTACTCCTGCCCGCACATTCTACATGACATGGGGTATACCACCCCAGATGTCATGCAGTCTCCCTCGTTACCGCTAGGGCAAACTACGCAGGATGGAGTGGAACACATCCGATCGTAGATTCGGTTCCGGACCAACTGCCCCTTCAAGTTCGTGGGAGGCACCTCGACCACCCTCACCACTTCTTGGAGATTCGCTTTGCGAACGCACGCGCGGATCTCTGCGCTCACTTCGTCTGAGATAAAAGGCACACAGAAGGGTATTTTTCCCCGCTCTTCCTCACGGCGAACCATGACGCTGGGTCGTGGTCTCCCTCTTCTAGGAGTACTATTAGCTGGGTACCCGTTGACTTCTGCAATATTTTGTGCCATTTTTAAAGACAGCAGCTTTTGCTCGTTATCCGACGAAGTGGCAATGGCTGTCCGGAACATATTTTTAATAATGCCCTTTTTAGTGTTAGAGGGATGAGCAGAGCAACAATGAACAAGGATGTTCTTGCTGCTGGGTTTGCGATACCATCCAGTCTTCATTTCTCCGTGAGAGAAATACACCTGTACAATGAGGAAGGCTAACCAATTTTCTGTAGGCGTTTCGCGTGTAAGCCTTATTTGCCCGGATTGTTGGTTCAACAGTTCGAAGCATGTGTCCATCTCAGCCTGAGTAGAACACATCACGAAGCAGTCGTCAACATACCTACAGTAAATAATTGGCATACGTTCAAGCACAGGTTTCTCCACTTTTGACATGAAGACTACCGCAAGGATAGGAGCCAGCCTCTGCCCCATAGCAAGCCCTCGAATTTGACTATAATAGTCACCTGACCACCTGAATATGTAACCTGATAAGCACTCGTTTACCAACTTCATTACCTGAGCTATACTCAGGCCGTAAAGATTAACGCTTGCATGGTGTTCTGAAAGAATTTCAGAAACGGCTTGTAAGGGGTCCTCTCTGGACACGTTGGTGTACAACGAGCTAACGTCAAAAGACTCCATAACATATCCATCCTCCATCCTGCTTTCGCGAAGTTTCTGGAGGAAATCATTTGTGGTGGTTAGGTGGGAGGGTACAAATCTGAGCAGTTGCACCAGAACTAGGTTTAGCAACCAAGAAATGCGATCGGTCGGACCACCGACACCACTTATAATTGGTTTAACCTTAAAGGTTCTTGGATCATCGGTAGTATCACCCTCCGGTGGCAACTTATGGGTTTTGATAAGAACACATAACACAGGACAAATCGGCATGTCACATCTCAAATGTGTTATTATGCTCTTCGGGAGGTTTGCCGACTTCGCAATCTCGGTCCACTTCCTGTTTAGTCGGCGGTACTGTCTTGCAAATTCCTCTTTGGTACTAGGACTATAGATCGTTCGATCTTCGAGGTGTAATTTCGTGATAGCCCTGTCCATCGTTTGATAGAATACAACGAACTCTCCGCCCTTGTCACTGACAGTGACTCTTATTGCACCGGAGGACACTAGGTCCCGTACTTCTTTCAGACCGCATTTCTGAGCAACAGTCAGATTACTTGCTATCCTTCTTCCGGCTATTCGGCGTAGCGCGGTCAGCACGGACGTGGCAAACACACGGAATTTGGTACCTTCCGTGCTATTGGGCTCCTGTGACCCGAGATACCTAGCGGGAAAAGGTGGGGGCGGGGTTGTAGAGCCACTTATAACACCTTGCCCATGACCGCGTGTATCGATTTTCGCCCTACCCCTCAGTCGATCGTGCAACGACTGCAGGTTGCCCACGATCCTACGCGACATGATAGGGGATAGATATTGACTAGGAGCGAAACTAGGACCCAGGTCCAGCGCGGAGAGTGAAACCTGTGCTTGAACGTATGCCAATTATTTATTGTAGGTATGTCCATCCTGCGTAGTTTGCCCTAGCGGTAACGAGGGAGACTGCATGACATCTGGGGTGGTATACCCCATGTCATGTAGAATCTGCGGGCAGGAGTACATAGAGGAAACGGGTAGACCGTTGTGTATTAGAGTCAGGGAGCATCTAGACGGCCTCAAGAAACCCAATGTGCCAACTCCTTGGGGAGAGCACAGGGTCCGATGCCACTATGGCGCCATGTTCCAAGTGTCCGTCTCCAACTTAGCGAGAGAAAGCGACATCTCAGCATGCAGGACACTTGAGGCGCTTTGGATAGCGGCCAGAAATCCACAGGTCAACCGCAAAGACGAGTGCATAGCGATAACCCAGGAACTGGCACCCTTTGTCGAGGTCTGTGGGTTTTGATCAATCTGATCTGACCTGCAGGGTATTTAAGTCGGGTGATATCCGGGGCTAAACTCACTCACCCACGTCTATCTCCATCCACGGGTGACTAGTGGTGCTCATCGGCACTCACCTGGAAGGTTAGTTGATACGCTGTACCTGGTACATCGGTCCTTTACTCTAGCTGTCTTGAGAACACTATTCTGTAGGATGAAATGGTGTTTGGGGGAATAGTTTCACTAATATTCTCGACTTTTCCAGGCTCCGAAGAAGGCGAAGACGTCGAAACGTCAGCCGAAGTAAAGCCTGTTTAACAATCTTGGTGAACGGCTCAGAGAAGCACGCTGGAGTACTAGACGAGTGCATGAATTTTTGTCATGGCACAACGTAAAATTGCTGTTTAACTGTTACTTCTTGTTCTAATTTTATTAGAATTCCACAATGTAATTTGGAAAACGTTTGCTTTAATTCGGAAGGTCTTCAATTTGATTTCCAACCAGTTTGCATCGAAAGGCGTCCAGTTCGACATGAAAATGATATATAAAAGGTTTTATTGATATTTCATTTAACACAAAAGCATGCAGCTGACTGCACTTTTTAATGAAATTTAACGAATCAACGTAAATTCAACGAAGATTTTTTGTTGAAAGTAAAGAAATTTAACGATGAGAATCTACGGCCACCACTGCTATGAAGCGAGCACATCGTCTGGCGAGTGACTGAACGGAAAGAACTGCCACAAGGCTCAAGTTCACTCGGCACGCATGAGTAAACTGGAAAGGGTCATATACGATCGCTGCTATCCTGACATGTATAAGTATAGTTCTGAGTCCTAGGTAGTGTTCTCTGGAGGAACGTCGGTGAGCCCGACGGGCAGAGATACTGCTGGAGTGATCTGAGGAAGGGTGAACGAGTGTTCACCAAGAGCAACTATGGCAGTGAAACTTCACAGCCTTTGTCTCGTTTACGTTGAGCAGTGCAGAATATCAGAAAGTGCCTGGTGATCTTTCGCTGCCACATGTCTGAAGATTTCATGGGCAATAACTTGTTTTTCAACAGTATATTTATTACGCCCACAAACGTTTTGCGATCAACTAAAGAGTGCTTCAATAAGAGGCGAACTTTTGCAGTGATTCAGTTGTTTTCTAGATGTGAATCCTATGCAGATCTTGTGTTGACAAGGTTTAAGAAAGGAGTCGCGTACTCTGCTGCTGATCTCAATACGTCATCCTTGACGCGTGGGTTAATGTAGAGCAACCTGGTGCTGGTAACCTTTCAATTAGTAAGGTAATTTTTCACGTTGTTTACAGCAGACGATAAGGCGATGTTATTGTGTACTGAACGTGTTTTGTTGGTCTCTATTTTTGGTATTAATCGCGGTTCTTTTAAAGTGGCCTTATAGACTTGTGCCAGCCTAGATTTCAGTAGAAGTTCGCGGCAGTCAGGGCATCCTGCATCGGCAAGGTATCTCACCTAGAACTATGCGTAGTTTTCCTGCCGCGATAAGCACAATGGTCATAATACTGAGTCTTGGTTGTGCGCTCTTTAGTTATGCCTCTTTTGGAGGAATTAGTATGCGGCCTTATAGTTGTGCAACGGGGTATGTAATTGAATTAGAGGCTGCGCAAAAACATCGTTCAGATAAATCAATGTGCTCATGGTTCCTACACAAAAATCTTTTTTTTTTGCAGGGTAGTTTCTAAAACACCACGGAAAGAAGCCACAACCACTTGAAACAATGATTCATCAAGGATGTCAGCGAAACTGCACTACGAACTTTGCGAAAAAATAGATTTATTAACACGTTCAGTTCGCAACACGGTCAACGTTCGCCATTAATGCCAGGAAAGAGCGGTGAAGAGTCTATATTAAAAAATTCACTATTCACTATTGTGTCAAGTCCGGGTCCAGCGCCCATCGGACCCCCAGTGTCGATCGGTGTCGATATTTCTCTTACCGTCGGCACCCTCTTCTTTCGGAGTGCTCTTTTCCCCGGACCCCTCTCCTTCGCCATGGCCGGGGTCCGTCCGAACGAGGCTAGGGGATGATCAACAGTGATCGAGTGCGGCGGGAACCGCACCGCACCACTCCCGAGCGTCCGCGGCGCTAGCCAAAACAGTCCAGTCTAACATTCCTCGCCGGGACTCGACGTCGGATAGCCGGTTAGGCCACAAGGGCCATTTTTCTTTGTTTTCGTCGTTGCGTTCAATCCTCCAATCACGCCATCGTGGGGAAGAGTACTTCCTTTTTGCATAGAGGGATCAAGGAGTTTTGTGTGCACGCAGTCGACTGCGTGGTTTTTTATGGTCGGGCAGACCCGACGTATTCGAAATCTCATTTTCCTGCTCACATCGCCCAGCGGGACGGCACTAGGTGTCTTCCCTCCAGGTCTGCGGTCGGGTTAGGTGATTTCTCCCTTCCGCACAGTGTGGGTACGTGTAGCGACCAAGGTCCCTGTGCCCTTGACACCTTTTGTGCTCCACTCCTAATCATTCCCTCCTTCATCTCCCACGACTTACGGCTGGCAGAATTTAAATTATCACTCTGTCCAACCAGTGTTACCCAGCCGCACACTTCACAGCCGGCTTTGGGTCACCAGTGGCTAACCTCAGTTAGCCCAACTCCCTCTTTCGTGCCATAGGCTAACCACAACCCTACACGGTAGGGGTACCTGCTGGGTGGAGACCCTAAATTAGGGGAAGAGGGTAGGTAAGTCCCTAAGGGCTTAAACACCCGGTCCCCCCTGTAGTGTAGACTCCCCAGTGAGTACAGGCAGGAGCTGCGCATCCGCCTCCTGACCTGGTTGTGACGAGTTTAGTCGGCCCGAGTTTCAATAGGCGATAGCGTTAGTGAGAATTTAGGGGTGCTCCTCACGCGTAACCTTACCTAGTTGAGAGCTTAGCATTAGCAGTCGGCTGGTGACTCCCTGGTGGCGTTGCCTCAGCCTAACCTCCTAGGTGGGCTTTTATTGGTACCTAACGTACATCTCTCGCCCCGCATTCCCCGGGTTCGGGCTATGCAGCGTCCGCTGCATGGTAGTCGTCCTCACTGCTAAGTGAGATCGGTCCTTGAGGAATAGGTAAGCGCCTAGTTGAGTTGGTCTCCACCTGGTGGTCGACCCTTGCTCCTCCCTCGTCTCATCCGCCCTTAGTCGCGTGAGTGGAGCCCGAAGGGAGTCAAGAGCGAGTCAGCCGGATGGTTTCCAGATCTCAGTGATCGGACGAGCCCCAGTTGCAATTCTCACGTACTAGCCGAACTCTAGTGGTGGCATTTAATCCTTTTGAGTGCATTTAACTCGTTTGATTCCATTCAATCCCTTCAAGTTCATTGGCATTTACTCACTTTGAAGCCATTTTGATAACCTCCTCATTCATTGTCGCGTTCGCTTTGAAGTCGTTGTTTGGCTGTTTCGTATTTGTGTTTGTTTTTGAGTTTATCATAAACTTTATAAAACTACACGGTGTAACTACCGTCTTACATACGGTCCAGCCGTCGGATACCTAGAGGGGAGATAAAAGAAACTCTAGGGGACCTTAGGTAACCTCTCTCTGAGTTGTCAAGTCGGAATAGGTACCGGTAACTTTGGAAGAACTTAATTGAAGGAGATCATCACTATGTCGGTAGACATGCACGGCTTAAGTGCTTCTATAAGCCATTCTGCCGGTTCGCCTAGCGACAGCGCCGAAGGTAACCGACTAAGTTCTCCGGGTGGAGACGCGGGAAGGCCGGACGGCAAGAATAACCCCGCACCCACCTGCGGACTGAGTCGGGAGTCGACAAGTATGTTGTGTCCAACTTTATACACTATGCCAACAACAACACAATCAGCAGCATCCATACTTCCTCCCGCGAGTCAATCAAATTATAGTCCGCCCAACTTGACAACTGTACATAGTGGTAGCTACATACGTATAGTAGTGAATCGCGTTACTACTGAGGGTGCACAAATTTTTATGGGATTCTTGACAGTTTTACATGGCAAAGGCGAAGGAATGTTCTATTAACCTGTGGAGCATCACTTGTTGACTTTTTACTATTAGGTTGTTGCATATGAGATGGCCGATTTTGCTGCTCCAATTTATGGTCGATTTTTCGTGGCTACGAATGTTCCCATTTCAGGCACTGCATATAGTTTCTGAAAGCGCAGAATCTCCGCTTTTTTACCATTTATAGCTTTTGTGACATAATTGCCTCTTGGTGGCGATGTCCGTTCCTCCACGTGGTACCACTGGAAACTGCCCGCTCTGCGAGCTAAACCGAACCAGGCTCAAGCGCGGGATTTCTGCCAAAAACTTACGACTCCCCCCCCCCCTCCTCTCGAGAAAATCGACGGATTTTAATGTCAAGTTGTCTCTTTTGTGGCAAACAATTTTAGAAAATGTGAAAGAAAGGAAAAATAGTTGTTAATAGTAAAACAAAAAGTTTTGACACAAATGAATCAATTAAATGAAGATTTCTTAGGCATGGCAACGACATGGCAATACCCTGATAACCGCTTCTTCTACGGAAAGAAGACGACATTTGAATTTGATATTGTATTTAATAAAAATTTAAATTGTTGTTGTATTGGATAACAAATTTTTTGATTGAATTTTTAAAATTGCTGAAATGGATCGATTGCTGCTCAGTTTTTGCTGAGATGGCGCAACACATTTATCAGATGAGAGATGTAGCTACTGAAGCTGAAAATGGATCTCACCGAAAGTTTAACTTTAATTTGTAGCAGGAAAAAATCGATCCTCTCCTAATTAACCTTTCACCCGATTAAGGTGGAATGATTTGATGGAACACTGGTCGATCTCTCGTCGATGTGATAGGAAGGTGCTTCACTTGTACTTTGTTCAACCGATCCTAACTCGCTCAATTTTGTGAGATATGCAAATGCGGGTGGCATTCAGAAAACAAAAAGAAATTCTGTTTCAGAAGATCACAAAACCACCTTTCAAAAAAGGCATCTTTATGCGCGGCCGAGGGGATGCGATTTTTGCTCGAAAAATTGGAGTGAATTTACAAAAATGGACATAACTCGCTCACTCCTGAGACCTGTACAAATGCGGGTGGCATTTTGAAAACAAGAAAAAATTCTCTATCTTATAGTCTCTATCTTATAGATGCAAAGCTAAATTTAAAAAAAAGATCTTCGTGCGCGGCCGGGCTTGCGATTTTTCTGCGATTTTGGCCAAAAATCACAGAGAAATCGCACCCCCTGCCATGAAGATCCCTTTTTCAATATTTCGTTATGTATTAGGAAGATAGAGAATTACCTCCTGTTTTCTAATTTTCCAGGTTTGCACAACTCTTAAAGTTAAGCAAATTATGATCGTTTAAGTGCGAGTAAATGCAATCTGCAAGCTCGCAGGAAGGAGGGGTCTTACGCAGTTAAATGATCATAACTCACTTACCTTTGAGATGTGTGCAAATATGGGTGGCACTCAGGAAACTAGAGCAAATGCTCTTTCTGACCGTCTTAAAACTGCTTTTCAAAAAAGGCATCTTCATACGTGGCGCGGGGCTGCGATTTTCGAATAGTATTTCAGCAAAATTCGCAGCCTCCCTGCCGCGCATAAAGATGCCTTTTTTGAAAAGCAGTTTTAAGACGGTCAGAAAGAGCGTTTGCTCTGGTTTTCTGTGTGCCACCCGTATTTGCACATATCTCAAAGGTAAGTGAGTTATGATCGTTTAACTGCGTAAGACCTTTCCTTTCTGCGAGCTCGCAGATTGCAGTACCCGCACTTATACGATCATAACTCATTTACTTTTGAGAGATGTGCAAAAGCGAGCAGCATTCATAAAACTAGGGAAAATGCACTCTCTAGTGATTGCAAAACTGCCTTTCAGAAAAGGCATCTGCATGCGCTGCTGGGGGCTGCGGTTTTCGGCAAGTATTTCCGCAAAAATCGCCGAGAAATTGCAACCACCGGCCGCCCTTGATTTAGCTTTGCATCCGCGAGATAGAGGATTTCTTCTCGTCTTTAAAATGCCACCCGCGTTTGCACAGCTCTCAAACTTAAGAGAGTTATGGGAATTTTTGTAAAAATACTCCAATTTTTCGAGCAAAAACCGCACCCTCCCTGCCGCGGATGAATATGCCTTTTTTAAAAGGTGATTCTGTACTCATAAGAAAGAAAATTTGTTCTAGTATTTTGAGTGCTACCCGCCTTTGGCAAATATCTCAAAACTGAACGAGTGTCGATCGGTTGATCATCGTAAAAGTGTAGCACCTTCCAATCACATCGACGAGCGATCGACCAGTGATCCATCCTTTTTGACCACATCGAAAATAGCTTCAGATGAGCAAGGTTTTGTTTATGTATCAACCAAAGATTGTGCTTTTGTAAAAATGCATGTCAGCCTTAGAAATCGTTCCGTTCAGAAAGAAAAATGTTTATTTTTGAAAAAAAGAAAATTTTGTGCATGACCTCACCTGATCGCAAGGAGGATCGCTTAGGAATGGGTCGATTTTTTGGACAAATGCTAAATAAAAGCTGTGCTGTTGTGAACTCTAGTGTTAGCTCTAGTGGTAGCCTTGTTCGGGAAAATTTTTCTGGAAAAATCCAGCATAGGAAAATCACTCCACCTGATCGGTTGAAAGGTTGCTTAGGAGAGGCCTGATTTTTTCCTGCTACAAATTGGAGCATAAAATTTCAGTAAGATCCATTTTCAGCTTAAGTAGTTACATCTCTCAACTGATAAATGTGTGGCGCCGTCTCAGCGAAAATTAAGCAGCAGTCGACCCATTGAGCGATTTTGAATACTGCTTTAAAAAATCTATTACCTAATTCAATAACTGTACAGGTCCAAATGACCTCAGCTTTCCGTAGAAGAAGAGGTGCCTATAGTGTTGCCATGTTGTTGTCATGCCTAAAAAAGTCTTCATTTGCTTGATTTTTTTGCGTCAAAAATTTATTAATTGAACAATAATAATAATAAATTTATTAGTTACAGAACTCTGCTCACAACACTTGCAAAAGAACGATCCCTCCGAATAATTTTGTCTTAGGGACCAAATCGAAGTACGACCCCCCCCCCTGCGATTCTCGCTCCCCACGCTTGAGCCTGAGCCGAACACGGACACTCGATTGCAGGCGACAGGCCCTTGTGACAGGCCGGCCCACGAAGCCCCATGTCACATTTCATGGCAGTGCAAGTTTTTCGAGATAGTGCGGCAACGTGACAGGAGGTACACCCGCCCCCTGCTGGGGAGCGTGGCTTCAGGAGGTACACCGCTGTTCTGCGGACCGGGTACTTTTGTTTTGTGTGTCCAAGGTTTCGCAAGGCAGCCGTCAGACTCTCGGTGAAGCCTAGGGAGTTGGGGTGGGTGAGCAAGGGGGATGAGAGGAAGATCGCACGCCCCCCAGCTGGAGGCGGGTGTACCTCCTGACCGTCCCCTGATGGGAGTACGGAATCGGGGGGCAACTGAGCTAGTCCGAAAGTCCCGTAACGTAAGCAGGACCCGCGTAGCAACGCTGAACGTGGGTACGTTGACGGGCCGCTCGTGCGATTTAGTGGAAGCACTGGAACGAAGAAGAGTTGATTTCTGTGCGGTGCAGGAGACGAGGTGGTCCTGGCGCAAGTTAAGGTACATAGGATGTGGCTTCAAGACCGTTCTATGCGGAAGTTTCAGGACCACCAGTGGTGTCGGAATAATCGTCTCCGAACGATTTCGTGACTCGATTGTAAGCGTCGAGCGCTTTGACGTCGATTGGTGAAGATCGTTGTCGCCGCTAAGGAGCGACTCTATCACTTCTTCTCTGCGTATGCTCCGCAGAGTGGCTGCTCCGATCAAGCCAATTCGACGGTACCTCTGCTGTCTTCTCATCAAGCAGTTTTGGAACCTGCTTGATGAGAAGACAGCAGAGGTACCATCGAAAGATGTCATCATAGTCGCTGGTGACCTTAATGGGCATATAGGTGCTGCGAAGGACGGGTACAGCTGTCATGGGGGTTTCGGTTACGGATCATGTAACGCCGATGGTGAGCGCATTCTTGATTACGGGAAATCGCATAACCTCACCACAGTGAACACCGACTTCCGAAAACGCGACTCGTACCTCATCTCATACTATAGTGGGAGCTCCAAATCTCAGATAGACTTTGTCCTTGTGAGGATCGCGACCGGAGCATTGTCACAGACGCGAAGATCGTGCCGTACGAGACGGTCGCCCACAGCATCGACCGCTGATCTGCACCCTAAAGATCGCCCATCCGAGGCTGAAGCGGATCGAGCGATGCGGTGCTGCAAGAATCAAGTGGTGGCGAATGAAAGAGAAGGAAGCAGCTGTGATTTCCCGCGTACGGTTACCGACAGTCACACTGTCGACGAAACCTGGAAGAGAGCAACCGACGCGATACGCCAAGCTGCAAGATTGGAACTCGACATTACGAAGCCTGTGAGACGGAAGGTCGACAAGCAGGCATGGCTGTGTGACAAACGAGGTGAAAGCAAAAGTTGAAGAAGTCGCTTTATCACGTGTTTCTCGGCGAAAAGACAGCCGATAACTGGCGGAAGTATCAAGAAGCGAGGAAAGCTGCACAGAAGGCCGTGGCTGTTGCAAAAGCCACTCATTATGGAGATGTCAACGAGAAGCTCGAGTCACGCGATGGTGAGCGTTATCTGTGCCGACTTGCAAAGTTGCGCCATCGGCAGACCGAGGATATTGAGGAGTTTATCGGCATCAATGATGAGAACGGCTATCCTCTTACGGACCGCAAGAAAGCATTGAAGGGATGGTGCGATTACTTTGAGGAAATCTCTACGGTAGAATATATTCATCCAGCCATCCCTTCAACGGCTCTAACCCACGGCCCGTTCAAAAGATCACCGGTGAGAAGATTGAAGCGGCTCTGAAGAAGACGAGGCCAGGCAAAGCGACTGGGCCCGATGACATGGCAGCTGATTTATGGAAGTCCACGTACTGGTACTCTGCTGAGTGGTTGGCGAAGTTCTTTAATTAGGTTGTGGCAGAGAAGAAGGTGCCTGAGTGTTGGCTCCAAAGTACGACGATTCCGGTTTGGAAGAAGAAGGACAGTCCTGCAGACTGTTCCAGTTACCCTCCGATTCGCTTGCTTTCGCACAGCATAAAGATCTTTAAGCGAATTGTCGATGGACGAATTCGTTACATTGTCCAGCTTTCCAGTAATCAGTGCGGCTTTGTGGCTGGCTGTGGCACCGTTGATGTGATACACGCCGCCCGCCTCCTGATAGAGAAACATCGCTAGAAACAGACGCCAGTGCATACCGCCTTTCTCGAATTGGAGAAGGCCTCTGACCGCGTAGCGCGTGAAGTGATATGGTACGCCTTGCGACATCATGGAGTTCCCGAAGAGCTCATAGAGTGGGTGCGAATTCTCTACTCTTGTCCAAAGAGACGAGTTCAAGCTGCAGCTGGAAACTCAATGGAGTTCCCATCTATGTTGGGGTACATCAGGGTCCTGCGCTTTCCCCACTCTTCTTTGTTGTCGTCATGGATGCCATCACTCGAGATCTTCTGAACCCCGTCCCTTGGACGTTGCTTTATGCCGATGACATGATGATCACTAGCGAAGATAAAGGTGAACTCGTGCGAGAGCTGCAAGCTTGGATTGATTGGAGCGGTTCGGACTCAAACTGAACGTGAAGAAGACCGAATATCTGACGACGGACGTTACTGAGTCCAGCAATTACGGAATCGAGCTTCTACGCACTGCGGTCTTCAAGTACCTGGGATCAGCAGTCGCGTCTTACGGCAAACTGATGGTTGAAGTGAACTCAGGAGTGCAGCCTGGTCAAAGTGGCGATCTTTGACTGGCGTCTCTACGACAAGAAGATACCAGAGCACGTGAAGTTGAAGATCTACATAGCAGTCATCCGGCCAGTAGCGATGTACGGTGCTTAGTGTTAGCCTGCGACGAAGGAAGTTGAAACGCGCCTCAGCGTCATGGAGACGAAGATGGTGCGCTGGACGGCCGGAGTCACGCGCCTGGACCGCATCCGAGACGATGTCATTCGGCAGAAATTTGGTGTCGCTCCGATAGCTGACAAGATGCGCGAAGCTCGCTTGCGATGGTACGGTTCTGCGTGGAAAAGGAGACAGCATCCGCAAGATAGGCCCTAAGTTCGGGGTAGTAGGAAAGCGGCCTATAGGGCGCCCGAAGCAGCGCTGGGCTGATACGTCACATATGGACTTTAAAGTAGCTGGTGTCTGCCCTGATGTAGAGCTGGATCGGGAAAGGTGGCGTCATGACACCATAATAGCGGACCCCGCCACGAAGCGGGACAAACGCTGAAAAAGAAAAAGAATAGTGACATAATTGCCTCTTACCGAGCTTTGACGTCGTTTTTACAGTATGAATGGACGGGATATTCGAGTGCTCTACTCATATGAATGAAAAGTGGACACAACGTCGCGGCCACAGTTCGTAACATCAACGCTGTATTTGGGGAGGATTTCGCTAATAGACGCACGATTTTTCACTGGTTCGAAAGGATTCGATCTGTAGATGAAAGTCTCGAAGACGAAAACCGAGGTAGGCCGCCATCACTCAACGACGACGAGCTTAAAGCTATGATGAAAGCGGATCCGCGTCAAACTGTAAGAGAGCTAGCACAGCATTTCGGCGTTGACGGCAGCACTATCAGTCGCCACTTGAATGCGATCGGGAAAGTAAAGAAATTGGGTAAATGAATCCCGCACGAACTGACCGTCGTTCGGATGCTGAAACGCCACGACACCTGTGTTTCGTTAAGCGCGCGTAATCTAAGGAAGTCTTTTTTGGGCAGGATCGTTACATGCGACGAAAAACTGACCCTTTATAGCAGTCGTCGTCGCTCTGCACAATGGCTGAACAAGAGTCGCAAGGAGATGCCGAAACTGATTCTCCATTGCATATTCTTGAAGGGTGGAGTCAGACCACAGCGGAGAATTACTGTACCGAAACTAAAGTGATGCACCAGAAGTTGATTGAAAAACAGCCGGCTCTGGTCAATCGAAGAAGCCCAATCCTACTGCATGACCGCTCGTCCACACATTTCAAAAATAGTTGTCCAGAAACCGGATGAATTGGGATAGGAAACCCTGCCACATCCAGCATATTCACCAGATCCGTCTCCTACCGATTATCATTTTTTCAAGAGTTTGGACCTAATGTGAGGGATAAAAAGTTCAGCAACCAAGATGGTCGAAAATGACTTCTTATGTTTTATCAATTCTCGTAGTTCTAATTTTTACAAAGTTGGAATGTCTAAGCTATTGTCACGTTGGAGAAAGCGTACTAATCGTAATGGTGCTTATTTCGATTAATAGAATTGCTTCCAAGGTGGTTATTTCGATTAATAGAATTTCTTTCAAGCAAAGTTGCTCTGTCACCTGTCACCTGTCAAAATTCTCAGCTAAAATCGGACATTTCTTATGCTACGACCTAATATGTACGTGAGAATTATATTCAGTTTTACATCAGTAATCAGCGGCATGACGGCCTTAATCAGAGCAGAGTAATTAGAAATGCATCACGGTCAACAACACATGCTTTAGTAATTCTTGTGCATAAAGGAAATCTGTAACGTCAGGAACCCTTCTCGATAAATATACGTAAAAACGGTAATCTTGTGAGGTGATTAGTTCCCCTGCGAAGTTCGTTACTGTCTGAAGAAGGCAGTTAAAAAGTACTCACTCAAGGAGGCTGTAATCGGCTCGTTAACCCTGAATTCATCGAACATGAACTTCTTGATTTCCTCTGCATGCTCTCTAGCAGCTGTAGAGAATCGCAGTGCAGGCATCTACCTAAATCATGGAATATTTCGCGTAAGAGCATTTCTTACAATTCCGAAGAGCAGTTAGCGGCATGAAGGCCTGGTTGAAGAGCCTTATACAGACGCAACATTATGGAATTGGTTTGAAGCTATTGATAAAAGAAGAGAGCTATACGTCTGGGATGTGCAGGGGTGAAACCCTAAACATTCCTGCGATGCTACATAAAACATGAACGCGTGTAGCGATAATGCGTGTCCCAAACATTTCATTATCAAAAGCGGTAAATTGAGTCAGCTTTTGAAAGGAAAAGAAAATAGTCACGTGAGGTTGATTGTGAGAAATAAACATCAAACAGTTGCAGATAACTAAACCATCACTTCCCTGAATGTCGCCTTGGAATTTGCTTTGCTTTGACTACGCACCGCATCGGAGATACACTCTAACATGATTCAGACACTTCCGTAAGTGTCTAGCAATCAGACTTCAAAGTCTAATCGTAGAACGCGATTTCCTGTTGGGAACTCAGTGCTACGATCATGTCCGATTAGGAAACTCCAGAAGGCTTATTTCACTCAAGAACTTGTTTTGCAGGCCAAACAGTCTTCCGTTGTCCTTAGAACCAAAATCGTTTTTGAAGGCGATCCTACAGTAGGCAGCGTTCGGACATTTTGCATTTGGTTGTTATTTTTTGTTTGCCTTTTCAAAAATTGTAGCATGTAAAGTATGTAAATAGTTCTGTTCTGTTCTGTTCTGTTTTGAGTTAGTTAACTCACTATCGAAGTTCCGTCAAACGGCTGCTACATGACTAGTCGCGGTATGGATTCAAACGGTAGGTCGATCCGTCGATACGAATCCCGCGCCATGATGACCTGCGACCCCGTGATTGGCCGTCTGTAGCGCGTGGGTTCCGCCCAACAGCCGGGGATCCGCCAGGACAGTCTGCCGTTGCCTCGACCGAGGGCGGTCGAGTATTTCCTGCTGCCTGCCGTCGGCAACACCGCGTCCGACTCCACGCCGCCCTCCTGACTTCCGACTGGACTGCCACCGACAAAGGTAAGGACGACAACTGGGCTCATTATAAGTGGCCATTACATGGGGCCGAACGTCTCGAGATCGGTGACAGGTAAGTTGAAAGGACTGGCGAGAGCCGAGGGGAGTACTCCTCGGCTACAGGTAAGTATGCAGTAGGGAGCCAGGGAATTCCTGAGTTCTCGAAACGCACATATCGGACCGAAGGGCCGCTAATCGCGGCGGGTTCGAAAAGCTGCTAGACAGAGCAGCCCCCTCAGTGATCACTTACAAGTAGTGGCTGAGGGACAGAGGCGCACGCGTTTTCTAAGGGGAAACGCTACGCAATTTTTTTGCGCTGCAGCGGATAGCTAATTTGTGCCCTGCTGCAACTCCAATAGAGGAAGTGTCAGCATAGTCGTGAGACGAAGTCACACGACAGGAGGAACTGGCAATTAGTCCTCGACACAGCGGATCCCACTGATTCTGAAACAAGCTTTCGCAGTTACAATTTCAGACGACATGGAAAGGGAAATCCACAGCATCATGAGGAAGATGAGCAAGAGCAGAGCAGAATGGCGAAGCTGCAGCAAGAGCTGGCACAGTTGAGGCAGCAAGTGCAGGCCATGGCTCAACAGAATGCGCTGCAAGTAAAACTTGCGACTAATGCGATCATTGCTCAGTGTCGAGACTAAAGCAATTGCCAGAGCAAGTGGCAGACGAGCTTAGGGAGAGCGAAACTTCGGCGCCAGAAGGGGCAATACGGGAGTAGGACAAACTTCTTGAGCCAGGGTGCGAAGCGATACTTAGCGTATTACCTCTTCTTAGCGAAGCAGCCCTCAATGTTGAAGGCATGGTTAAAGATGCGAACAGGAAACACCATGAGGAGCTGAGCGCAGTTTTTGACCAAGCGATACACGACGACTGTTGTATGCGCGCATTGTCAAGATTGCTGAACATCTAATCGACGAATGTGGTGGCCTCAGTAAAATCTCTGGTTGACGGGACCCAGAAGGGAGCTAGGCAGAAGCTGCTAACCGTCAGAAAGGCATTTGCCAATGCGAAAAACATTAGTTTTCGACAATATACCAGAGATGAAGGAGAAGGAATTTTAGGTTCCGTCCACGTCCACCGAAACACAAATGGGAACAAACCAAGCCAGTGGGCAGATTGACCACTTTCGCAACGCGTTTCGCTTGCTACTAGCCAACGTCATCACTGTAGACTCCACGCTGCCGCCGGTACCCATTGGAACGGCAAGAGCTACAGATGGCGGATCCGTGGTCAAACAACGCCCAGTGCTGGATGATAGAAGTGGTCCTCAGAATCTATGGTGAAAGAGCTACGTCTCATCAAAAAGGCCACAACACACCGTGGTGACGCTCCCGATGCCTGGAGAAAACCTACGAAGAGAAATGTCTCCTGCTCTAACGAAGATAGCTCTCGCATGAAAAACAGTGTAGGAGTTACCTTAGCGGCCACGGCATTTCCGGATGCGAAAATCTTTAGTCACCCGGAGAGAAAAGGTTTTTCCACATTTGTAACGTCCTTTTCCATGAAGTGTGGAAGCATTGGACTGACGGATGACATGCTGATATACCTAATGAGCGAAAAGTTGGAGGGTCACCCAAAGGCGGTTATGCAGACGTTGCCGAAGGAGATGCGACAAGGCCGTTTTACGAACTTCGTAGCAGCACTCACGGCAAAGTTCTTGGAGAACACATCTGCCAATCGAATGGAATCGCACCCGAAGCTGAAGCACCTAAAAATGAAGAGCTCGGTTTCCGAATATTGCGTGCAACTGGAAAACCTTACGAGGTCTGCTAACCTAGATGCCGCTGAAGCCGAACTATCTATGATGCGAGCAAGCGAGCTCATACCTCAGCTCACAGAATGGCCCGAGTATTACCAACTATTCGCTACGATGGAAGCTGCAGTACCAAACGAGGCCTATGAAATGCTCAAGAATCTCGCGCAAGGGATCGAGGGGAGCAAGAAGGAAGCTTCGGCTGTGCGCTCAGCAGCCGAAAATAATGTACCTAAGAGGCACAGGACGCCGCAGCACTCATTTCTTGGTCGAGAACCCAAAAACGAGCATGTGCAAAGTGGAAACGCCCCAGCGCAAGGTGCAAATGGAGGTGAGCTGGCGAAGGACTCACAAGGTACGGTGTCCACTTCGACGTCAGGTAACATGCCGCCGATACGGGCATGTTGGAATTGTGGCAAATCTGGACATTTCCAGAGGGACTGTGTGAAAAAGGAACAGCAAGATGTGCAGCAACAAGATGGCACTGTTCCAACTCACAAAAGCCACCAACTTACTGAAAAGGGAAAGCAAACGTTAGAACCGTCCTCGAGAACTGGTCGTGTCACACACTTGGAACAGATCACATAGAAGCGAGATGTACGGAGCAAAGACCACGTGGAAGTGGAACTTCTGGGACACAACCATGAAGCTTTGGTCGACACAGGGTCTCAAGTGAGCATCCTTCCGATTGACCTCCTCGTCGCAGCATCGAAGTCGAAGGTAAAAGCCGACAAGAACACAAGTGTATACGATGCCTCAGGACGTATGATGTCTTTTAACGGAGCATACGACTCAGCTTAGGCCTGAAGGGCAAATCTCTGCGCCGTGTGGTATTCCCTGTAAGGCATCAAACGAGGGTACAAACATCTTACAGAGGATTGGGATTCAAGTGTCCCCAACCACAAAGCAAAGGCCGAGAACAAGAACTAAGGGCACACAGTTAGGTGAGATAAGTGCACCTAGGAGCGTGCAGATGAACAGACCTAACAAGCCCAGTCGCATGGCGAATAGGGTCGGTCACAAGGTCGACACGGTTGACACAGGTTTTCGATCCTTCGTCCACAGGAAAACTGGAGGGGATCAGGCAACGCAAAATGCAGTGTAGGCAAGCGTTGAAGTAGACGAAATGAATACTATAGATACGGGAAACCAGTATCAACCCGGAAGTGTGCAGAAGGATGGACCTTACGAGTCCAGTTGTAAGTCCAGTAAGGCTGTTAAAGCACAAAGAAGGGTTGACTCGGCTGCTCGACCCCTCGGTCAATAGAAATGTGCACCAGATGCAGTAAAAAGTTCACGAAATGCGAAAGCTGCGAGCCGTAAAGTGGCTAAAAATTCTCCTAAAGAAGTCATGGTCGAATTGACCAAAGAAGCAGAATGGGTACAAGAGCTCAGACGGGACGCCACATACGCCCGAATAACTGGCGCGTTGGAGCGCGAAGACCTCGCAGAAGAGGTACGTTTTCCCAATTACGCGAGAAAGCTCAAAGTGGTAGATTTCGCACTGCGGGAAGGACACCTGTGTTTCATGGATAAAGAGCGCGTGCGGAGAGTGGTACCTCCTTCATGTCGAAGAAAAGTCTTTGACGACGCGCACTCAGCATCAAATTGTGGATCTATAACGGTGTTCCGAGTAGTATCCAAAAGCGCGTTTTGGGAAAACATGTCTCGTGATATAAGACTGTGGAGTGACGAATGTAAGACCTGCATTCAGTTCAACAAACATCGCGTGCGAGCTAATACATGACGCAGCTCTATCCTATGACGCACCACAAGGTCTCCGATTTTCTGTAAGGCTGTCGGAAAAGTCCTGCAACAAAATTGACAATCATTTTCCAAGATTTGATAAAACCTGTTACGGTCTGGCTTAGTGTCACAGGCTTATAGCACTAACATTCTGGAACATAATGTCATACATTCAGGAATATTCTAGAATATAACAAAGGTCTCGAATTGAGCGGCCCACGATCTCCGTGACTCAGGTTGGTCGTCGCGACTCACTCTCTCCTCCTTCGCTTTCGTATTAGGATCTTTCTGGGTACATGGTCACGGGAAATGAGTTCAGCGTCTTCTACGCCAATCGTACCCAAAAGGCCCTCAAGGAAGCATTGCTGAAGCAGTGAAGCCGACCTCCACCATAAGAAGGTAATGCTGTACTGTTGGTGTTGCTCCCAAGGAATGCTGTACCACGAACTCCTTGGAGCCGACACCAGAGTAACTGCAACGGCAATGCTCGGACGCATGTTGCAGAGCTATCTCGCCAAAAGTTTCAGGAAAGTTTAGTTGAACTCGAAAATAGGGCGAAGGACGTGGTGTCATCTGTCGCGATGCCACATCAGTACTTTCAAACAACTTCGCTAAAACGAAGTGGGAATGGCTATTAGAGGAAGTAGAGGAGCACATCTTTCTTACCCGGGCTGCGGTACATCATTTGGTAACATTGACGAAAATTTGCGATTTACGATTCAAAACGTCGTAAATCATAAAATCGAAAATCGTATTTATGCACATCCCTGCTTCCGCTCAGTCCTCTCGAGTTATTGAATTGTCCGGAAGAATAAAACACTGACCTACCCATTTGCTGGTGCTGGCCGCTGCTTAAACCAAATACGATTCAATGTGTTTGGTTATCTCTAAAACATTAAGTTCTCCAGCTGCCGCACGATTTTTGAGAAGTACAGAGGACTGCTCGTTAAAAACTAGGGGGAGCAGGTGTTGTTTCTCACTCAGATTTTTCCATGTTGACCTTCTAAAGGCCTCGCCTTTCTGTATCGGGTGCAACGATTTCATTTCTGGTTAAATACTCATTTTTATTTGGCACACGTCATTTCCACTAAAAGACTCGGAGAATTCTTAGACGTTCGTAGACGTTTCAAAGGAATAGAGGGCTTTCGAATTCCACAGTTTCCGATTCGAAGAATTGGTAATCGAAGAGGACCGGGCAGATGCATAGGAGTCGTTAGCGCTCGTTACAAAACGGAAACGACCTTTAGTTTGTAAACATTCCCGGTCAGTAGAAAGGCTGAATGCCGGTGAGTCAGAGGCAGTACTAGGCAACAGATCACTCGCCATCTACCGGTGCCTGATAAACTTTGCAATTTATGGCCGGTCGAAAAGATTCCCTGAGAGATTATTCCTAGGCTATGCGATAACGTGATGGATTTGCATAGTTATTTCATGGTTTTTGCCCCTCTGCTATACCATGCAAGAATGTTGGGTTTTTTTTTTGTAAAATGTTGCAATGTTCTGCGCCTTTATACAAAAAGGCACAACTCGACTCCGAAACAAATTTCCGTGAAAACTAGAGACCAGCCGCTTTGTCACACCTCTATCAATGTGAGAAAAACTCAAGGACTAAGCCTCTGAAACGTGCGGCGACACGAATTGCATGAGGCCTTGTATGGTGGGTTTGGCGCCTGAAAGGAATACCTACTTTAAGAAGGCATTGAGCTGCTCGAAAAACGCACTTTGTTAGGACTAGACGAGTGCACAACGAGGAATTCAATCTGCAGTTCGTTCAAACTCTTCGAGAAGATCCTTAGACGTACTGTCGTCCAAGAAGAATCGGATTCTTCTCATTCAAATCAATCCCATATTCAAATCAGAACTGCTGCAATTGTCATAAATGCTCATCTAGCCTAAATAATTCTGCGATAGTAAGCTGAGAGAAAAAAGAAGGAAGTGATGCACCAAACATATTGTGAATCTGCAGCTAGGATCGACTTCAGATTGTAAGCAACAGGCTTTGAAAGGTTCCCAAGGACTTTCAGGTATCCAATTTTCAGAATGTTGCAACACATTTGCTTAAGCGTGGAGCGGCTGTTAGAGAGAATTTTCAGAATGTTTGCCCTTACGCTAACCTGTCGGTTCCACATGTCACAAACGTAAAGAACGACAACACACATTCCATACAGAGGACTGAACCGTCATCAGGCACTCGCACTGCTAACGCAGTCACTATTAGATTGTTCAATAACTAGTGTCGTTTAATTTTTATTTTTCATATTCCTTCTTAACCTATTCGTTCAATTTCGATAGATAACGATAGTAGACATAGTTTGACTTCTTAGAAGCCTCAACCAATGTAGACTATACCCTCAAAGCTAAGCTCGAAGTAGGCTCCACCCTCGCATATGTTAAAGCGTTTGGTGAGGTGGTTTTCCTCTACCTCATGATAAACCAGTTTGTTTGAGTAACCAAGCCGCTGGAAGTGCAAGTAAACGGTTGAATTCGATAGGTAAGCTGCTTCGCCATCGCTGAAGTTGTCGCACGTCGGTTAGTTTCGATTAACGCCTTATTTTGTCGTCATCAGTGGTGATTGTACGGTCGGTGTGTGGTTATAGTTGTGCTCGAATAACCTAATCGAACAGTCACTCGAATGATTTTCATTCGAGTTTGAATATTCGATTTCGAATATTTAAAAAATCGCGTTTTGTATTTCGAATTCGAATGCTCAGAAAAACCACTTTTTTCGAATACATTTGAATTCGAACATGCGAAATTGATGAGCATTCGAAACCATTTCAATATTCGGAAAAAATTTTAGAGCACAAATATATATGCGGAGCACCTTGAAAACCAAAATTTCCAGAGCGAAAGCGAACAAGTAGGGTAAAAAAGAATACACGAGGCATTTTAGAACTTCTTCTTCTTCTTCTTCTTCAGCGTTTGTCCCGCATCGTAGCGGGGTCCGCTATTCTGGTGTTATGATGCCACCTTTCCCGATCCAGCGCTAGATCAGGGTAAACACCAGTAATCTTCAAGTCCGCATGTAACGTATCAGCCCAGCGCTGCTTCGGGCGCCCTCTAGGCCGCTTTCCAATTACCTCGAAGTTAAGGCCTATCTTGCGGACGCTGTCTTCCTTTCCACGCAGAACGTGGCCGTACCATCGCAAGCGAGCTTCGCGCATCTTGTCGGCCATCGGCGCGACACCGAACTTCTGCCGAATAGCATCGTTTCGAATGCGGTCCATGCGCGTGACTCCAGCCGTCCAGCGCAGCATCTTCGTCTCCATGACACTGAGGCGCGTTTCAACTTCCCTGGTCGCAGGCCAACACTCAGCGCCGTACATCGCTACTGGCCGGACGACTGCTCTGTATATCTTCGACTTCAAGCGCTCTGGTATCTTCCTATCGCAGAGCACCCCAGTCAACGAGCGCCACTTGGACCAAGCTGCACTCACGCGTGAATTCACTTCAATCATCAGTTTGCCGTCAGACGTGACTGCTGATCCCAGATACTTAAAGACCGAAGTGCGTGGGAGCTCGATGCCGTTAACCTTGATGGAGCTGGACTCAGTAACGTCCGTCGTTAGATATTCGGTCTTCTTCACGTTCAATTTGAGTCCAAACCGCTCCAAGCGATCACGCCAAGCTTGCACCTCTCGCTCGAGTTCATCTTTATCTTCGCTAGCGAGCATTACGTCATCAGCATAAAGCTACGTCCAAGGGACGGGGTTCAGAAGATCTCGAGTGATGGCATCCATGACGACAACAAAGAAGAGTGGGGAAAGCGCAGGACCCTGATGTACCCCTACATAGATGGGAAACTCCATCGATGTTCCAGCTGCAGCTTGAACTCGACTCTTTGGACAAGAGTAGAGAATTCGCACCCACTCTATGAGCTCTTCAGGAACTCCATGATGTCGCAAGGCGTACCATATCACTTCACGCGGTACGCGGTCAAAGGCCTTCTCTAAGTCGAGGAAGGCGATATGCACCGACTTCTGTTTCTCGCGATGCTTCTCTATCAGGAGGCGGGCGGCGTGAATGGCATCAATGGTGCCACAGCCAGCCACGGAGCCGCACTGATTGCTGGACAGCTGGACGATGTCACGAATTCGTCCGTCGATAATTCGCTCAAAGATCTTCATGCTGTGCGAAAGCAAGCGAATCGGACGGTAATTGGAGCAGTCTGCAGGACTGCCCTTCTTCTTCCAAATCGGAATCGTCGTACTTTGGCGCCAACACTCAGGCACTTTTTTCTCCGCCACAACCTGGTTAAAGAACTTCGCCAACCACTCAGCAGGGTACCACAGCTTTGACTTCCACAGATCAGCTGCCACGTCGTCGGGCCCAGTCGCTTTGCCTGGCCTCATCTTCTTCAAAGCCGCTTCAATCTCCTCCACGGTGATCTTCTGAATGGGGCCGTGGGTTGGAGCCGTTGAGGGGATGGCTGGATGAGGAAATTCTACTGTAGAGATTTCCTCAAAGTAATCGCGCCATCGCTTCAATGCCTTCTTGCGGTCCATAAGAAGATGGCCGTTCTCATCATTGATGCCGAAGAACTTCTCGATGTCCTCGGTCTGGCGATGGCGATTCTTTGCGAGTCGGTACAGATACCGCTCACCATCGCGCGACGCGAGCTTTTCGTTGACATCACTATAATGAGTGGCTTTCGCAACAGCCACTGCCTTCTTTGCAGCTTTCTTCGCTTCTTGGTACTTCCGCCAGTTATCGGCTGTCTTTTCGCCGAGAAACACGTGATATAGCGTCTTCTTCTCTCGAACTTTGGTTTTCACGTCATCTGTCCACAGCCAGGCCTGCTTGTCGACCTTCCGTCGTCCAGGCTTCGTGATGCCGAGCTCCGACCGTGCAGCGTGACGAATCGCGTCGGTAGCCTTCTCCCAAGTTTCGTCGACAGTTGTCACTGTCGGTAACCGCACGCGAGAAATCACAGCTGCTTCCCTCTCTTTCATTCGCCACCACTTGATTCTTGGTGCACCGCATCGCTCGACCTGCTTCAGCCTCGGAGGGGCGATCTTTAAAGTACAGATCAGCGGTCGATGCTGTGGGGCGACCGTCTCATACGGCACGACCTTCGCGTCTGTGACAAGACTTCGGTCTCGATCCTTCACAAGGACAAAGTCTATCTGAGTCCTGGTGTTCCCACTATAGAACGAGATGAGGTGGGAATCGCGTTTGCGAAATACGGTGTTCACTATGGTGAGGTTGTGCGATTCCGCATATTCAAGGATACGCTCACCATCTGCGTTACGCGACCCGTATCCGAACCCACCATGACAGCCGTACCCGTCTTTCGTCGCGCCGACGTGCCCGTTGAGGTCACCAGCGACTATGATGACATCTTTCGACGGTACCTCTGCTGTCTTCTCATCAAGCAGGCTCCAAAACTCTTCCTTGGCTTGATCCGAGCAGCCAGTCTGCGGAGCATACGCAGAGAAGAAGTGATAGAGTCGCTCCTTCGCGGCGACAACGATCTTCATCAATCGATCGTCAAAGCGCTCGACGCTTACAATCGAGTCACGAAATCGTTCGGAGACGATTATTCCGACACCACTGGTGGTCCTGGGACTTCCACATAGAACGGCCTTGAAGCCTCGTCCTATGTCCCTTGACTTGCGGCAGGACCACCTCGTCTCCTGCACCGCACAGAAATCAACTCTTCTACGCTCCAGTGCTTCAACCAACTCGCACGAGCGGTCCGTCAACGTACCCACATTCAGCGTTGCCACGCGGGTCCTGCTTACGTCACGGGACTTTCGGACTAGCTCAGTTGCCCCCCGATGCCGTCCTCGCATCAGGGACCCTCGCATACTTTCCACACTCGCCGGGCTTTGCGAGCGCGCGTCGGCTCCCGCGGACGCCGTAGCACAATCTCGAAAAACATGACTCATCATACACCATGTGATGTGACATGGGTCTTCGTAGGCCGGCCTGTCACAAGGGCCTGTCGCCTGCAATCGAATGTCCGTGATCGGCTTAGCTCGCATAGCGAACAGTTTCCAGTGGCACCACGTGGAGGAACGGACATCGCCACCGAGGCATTTTAGAACATTCTATGTATTTTAGCTTCATCATCATCATCATCAGCTTCACTGTCCCATTGGACTCCTTCGCAAACTTCTGAAGTTGTTATGTTATGCTTACTTTTTTCAAATTTTCGCTCCTGATTCAGAGAATTTTATTTTCATTTTTTGCAAATGTTTCCATATTCTCCAAAGCGTATGAGGGAAAAGACCCTCGCAGGCTTGATGAAGCTCAAATATGCGCATAGAAATATGTGTCTGCGATGACGTGCCACAAGCAAATGCAGCAGCCTCAAGCTCGACCTGCTTCAGCTTTGCCTACTTCTTAACTGAGGCAAAAACATACATATGGTTTGTCCCGATAAGCGAATACCTGGAGGAATCTTGCCAACTTCCTTCCTGAAGCTAATGGCGCTAGTCAGTCTCTCGCGAGGAATGCATAATTGCTCAACATCACGCTTACTAAAATTTGAGGTTGAGAATAGCATGAGGAAGGAGCAGCAGTGTTGAATCGGCACTCAAAAATGCAGACGACAAGGAAGGCTGGCCACTACGGGATGAGAAGTGTTTACGAGAAATCTCTCACTGAAGAGCCGGACTGCTCTCCTGGTGCTGGATTAGTGGTCAGTCTTCTTGGAGTGGAGTGGAAAACCTCCAACGCGGTCAAAAACGGCGCACGACACGTGGCTGGAAAGGACACGTCGAGTGGAGCCGGAGGCTTCGGCAACAGGTGCGCGCAGAAGAGGCTTGGATCCGGCACGGGAATGGGCGTCGGCAGTCGATAAGCAGCATAGAGCGCGAGAGCAGCGTCTCGTCGGCTACACTGGAGGAGGGTGGAGCAGCTGGCCCCTACCAGGGCTCCCCGGCCGCTTCAGACTCCTTTGCTGAGCTCGGAAGCAGAATTCGTGAAAGCTTCTTCGCCTGTCTATAAACCTCAAGCCCCATTGGTTGCAGAAGTACGTGCACTATTGGTGAGATGTTAGAAATTCAGCTCGTTCGAGTTCATAATCGGAAATCAAAAATAGGTTAGGCATAACTTTGATGTCCGGTATTCCGCTTCTCTGAGAAGGGTGGCGGAACCACCGCATTCAACCGGAAGTCTGTGTTCGAGACCGAGCCACTGATTTTCAGGCTCATCGTCTATTTATATAATTTCGGTTCCACAAGAAGCTAAACAGAACTCTTTTGCGAAATTCTACCAGAAAACGAAAGTTTAATACAGAGAAAAAACTATAGCGATAGTGAATCTGTTTAAGGTTTTTTGTTCTATGATTGCTTTTCCCGGACGACCATAGCGGCACTACCATGACGAACCATAGCGGCACTACCATGAAGAACAGGAGTGTTCCCTACAGTGCTCCTCCTTTTTTTGGGGTCACTAAAAGGCCATCGCTTCTACATATTAGCACTGCTATTACATTATTGATGGCTGAAAACGAAACCGTGCAGCTCATGTCGATTTTTTGAATCGTAACAAGCTCCCAAAGTTGCATCAGTTGCGTCAGAAAAATAAGCTGTGATTGAAGGAAGATGAATGCAGAAATGAATTTGAATGCAGAAGTTATAATGAAAAATACCAAGAAATAAAAACGGATTGAATTCAGAAGTTGTAATAGTAGAAGTACAGGTTGCTTCTTGGCACTGCGAACATTGTTGTCGATGATTTGTACCGTATTCAAACCTTACGTCAGGAGGTGCACCCGCCCCTGCTGGGGGGCGTGCGATCTTCCTCTCATCCCCCTTGCTCACCCACCCCAACCCCTGGGCTTAACCGAGAGTCTAACGGCTGCTTTACGAAACCTTTGACACGCAAAACAAAAGTTTCCGGTCCGCAGAACAGCGGTGTACCTCCTGAAGCCACGCCTCCAGCAGGGGTCGGGTGTACCTCCTGTCTCGCTGCCGACGACTTCAGCCAAAATAATACGAAACAGGACACAGAGAGGCAAGGAGGAAGAACCAATTCTGTTCGAAATTCGTTTGAGATTTTGTGCCGTTGTCTTACCAGAAAAGGGCATAAGCCTTACACTGGACTTTGGGGAACACCTAAGTAGCTGGGTGGAGCCCATGTAGAATAACGAGAAGGATGAAGTTATAGTGGAAAGTGCAGATCCAGAACGAGCAACGTTTGTCGTCATCGGTAATTGCCTCTATTTGCTGAAAAACTTAACCCCGGCATATTAGGGTGGGGAAAAAGTGCTGAGAAAAATTCAACAAATTTCTTTATCTCTTTATAACTCAATTACAACTCAACGATGCTGAGGAATGTATCACATTAAGGTCAATGTCCTTGCTGCCATCGATCAGTCAACATCCTGATCCCACCCTTCCAGAACTGCTTAAGCCTGGTGCTGCTCCAATGCTCGTTATGGTTGTCGAGGTCTGCATGGGTCCTTGTGTCCCTTTCGACCACGAAGCCCTATAGGCTCAAGAAGTAGTGATAGTCGCATGGAGAGATCTCCGGCGAATACGGTGGGTAAGGCATGTGAACGTAGTCCAGCTGAGCAAGCTTATCCGTGGTCACGTTGTCGAAGAGGAGGCCTTCTTGAAGCGCTGAGATCGAATAAGCGCGAGTCGCAGGTCCATCTCTTCTATTTCGTTTACTATGGCCTTAGAGTCCCTCGTCGTCCTTTTGGAAACCGCTTCCAGTATACCGGTCCATGGGCGCAGACTCAAAAGCTCAGAAGGCGCTTCTCGCCATGAACATCCCGCCGAACGAAGGTCGGCAACGGGTCACCAGGTCTCTCCCAGACTCGCTGCTTGGCAGGGTTGAGGTAGAAGACGTACCTCTCATCTTGCGTGACTATTGAGTCCCTGCTGCTCGAAGTTGGGAATTGGGCGAGATTTGCGCGACGCAGGTCGACTAGTCAGAATGGGGTTTCGGCATGAGACGGACTGGGGTTTTGGCGTGCTTCTGGAAAGGGCGAAAGTGGTCACTTCTCAGGTGGTCTTCAGTAAGTAGCAAACAAACATACAAATACAAGAAGCACGAAACCTGACTCCAGTCACATGGGCACGGCATGAAGAGTCTCATTACTTTTGGCCCACCCTAATAGATTAAGTCAAAAAATGCTAAATGAATGATAAGCATATCAAATAAAGCCCAGTTACAAATTTTGAGCGAAGCCAGAGGTCCTGCTGTCACCACCTTTGCTACCCCATGTCCACCGTAACCTACCGCAGTCGGCCAAAAACTCATCATCAGATACGGATATTAGATTCGTGATCAACACCACAAATGAAACTTGTACACAAAATTTGGATGAAATCGCTTGCATCCCCAATTACTCGCACCTACACGCGACCTACCGGTAACGGCTTTTTAGGCCTCGAGAGCTTCAAATCCGTACGTGTTCAAACTTTTGGAATACGGAGGGTATAAGTCAGTGTTGACAGTCAGCCAGGCAGATTTGTTATTCTTCACGAATGTGTCTTTGAACTAAATTGCACCGTTCCATGCAGAACGAAAGCGTTGTATGTGCACTGAAATACATGAGACAGCGGGCCTGCTTCACTCATTCTCTCATCGGCGATAGTTATTGGGTGAAATGTTGATCCCTTGAGCTGTGAATGAAACTTGTTGTCTGCAGCACACTCCCGCCCTTAAAAAGGCACATGCACTACCTGATATTCGTGACTACTGAACATAGAGGGCAGGCTGCACATAGGTATCGGTAAGGGAGGGTGAAGCTAGTGATGGGTGGCGATGTCCGTTCCTCCTCGTGGTGCCACTGGAAACTGCTCGCTTTGTGAGCTAAGCTAAGCGCGGACAGTCGAATGCAGGCGACAGGCCCTTGTGACAGGCCGGCCTACGAAGACCCATGTCACATCACATGGTGTATGATGAGTAATGTTTTTCGAGATTGTGCTACGGCGTCCGCGGGAGCCGACGTGCACTCGCAAAGCCCGGCGAGTGTGAAAAGTATGCGAGAGTCCCTGATGCGAGGACGGCATCGGGGGCAACTGAGCTAGTCCGAAAGTGCCGTAACGTAAGCAGGACCTGCGTAGCAACGCTGAATGTGGGTACGTTGACGGGCCGCTCGAGCGAGTTGGTTGAAGCACTGGAGCGAAGAAGAGTTGATTTCTGTGCGGTACAGGTGACGAGGTGGTCCTGCAGCAAGTCAAGGGACATAGGACGTGGCTTCAAGGCCGTTCTATGTGGAAATCCCAGGACCACCGGTGGTGCTGGAATAACCGTCTCTGAACGATTTCGTGACTCGATTGTAAGTGTCGAACGCTTTAACGATCGGTTGATGAAGATCGTTGTCGCCGCTAAGGAGCGACTCTATCACTTCTTCTCTGCGTATGTTCCGCAGACTGGCTGCTCCGATCAAGCCAAGGATGAGTTTTGGAGCCTGCTTGATGAGAAGACAGCAGAGGTACCGCCGAAAGATGTCATCATAGTCGCTGGTGACCTTAGTGGGCACGTAGGTGCTGCGAAGGACGGGTACAGCTGTCATGGTGGTTTCGGACCGCGTAACGCCGATGGGGAGCGTACTCTTGAGTATGCGGAATCGCATATTCTCACTATTGTGAACACCGTTTTCCGAAAACGCGACTCCCACCTCATCTCATACTATAGTGGGAGCTCCAAATCTCAGATAGAATTTGTCCGTGTGAGGGATCGCGACCGGAGCATTGTCACAGACGCGAAGATCGTGCCGTACGAGACGGTCGCCCACAGCATCGACCGCTGATCTGCACCCTAAAGATCGCCTATCCGAGGCTGAAGCGGATCGAGCGATGCGGTGCTGCAAGAATCAAGTGGTGGCGAATGAAAGAAAAGGAAGCAGCTGTGATTTCCCGCGTACGGTTACCGACAGTCACACTGTCGACGAAACTTGGAAGAAAGCGACCGACGCGATACGCCAGGCTGCAAGGTGGGAACTCGGCACTACGAAGCGTGGACGACGCAAAATCTACGAGTAGACATGGCTGTGACGATGACAGACGATGTGAAAGCAAAAGTGCGAGAGAAGAAGTCGCTTTATCACGTGTTTCTCGGCGAAAAGACAGCCGACAACTGGCAGAAGTATCAGAAGGCGAAGAAAGCTGCAAAGAAAGCCGTGGCTGTTGCGAAAGCCACTCATTATAGTGATGTCAACGAAAAGCTCGCGTCGCGCGAGGTGAGCGGTATTTGTACCGACTTGCTAAAACCCGCCATCGCCAAACCGAGGATATTGAACAGTTCCTTGACATCAATGGTAGGAGCGGCCATCTTCTGACAGACCGCAAAAAGGCGCTGAAGCGATGGCGTGATTACTTTGAGGAAATCTCCACTATGGAATTTCCTCACTCGGCCATGCTTTCTGTGGGTTCTATTCACGGTCCCGTTCACAAGATCACCATTGAGGAAACAGAAGCGGCTCTGAAGAAGATGAAGCCATGCAAGGCAACAGGACCGTATGATCTGGCAGCCGATGTTTGGAAGTCGAAGCTCTGGTATCCTGCTGAGTGGTTGGCTGAGTTCTTCAACCAGGTAGTAAAGGAGAATAAAGTACCGGAGTGTTGGCACAACAGTATGACGATTCCAACTTGGAAGAAAGGGCAGTCCTGCAGACTGCTCCAATTACCGTCCGATTCGCTTGCTTTCGCACAGCATGAAGATCTTCGAGCGAATCCTCGATAGACGAATCCGTGAAATCGTCAAGCTGTCCAGCAATCAGTGCGGTTTTGTGTCTGGTTGTGGGACCATTGATGCTATACACGCCGCCCGACTCCTGGTGGAGAAGCATCGCGAGAAACAGAAGCCGGTGCATATAGCCTTTCTCGACTTGGAGAAGGCCTTCGACCGCGTACCGCGTGAGGTTATATAGTACGCCTTGCGACAACACAACGTACCTGAGGAACTCATAGAGTGGGTGCGCATGCTCTACTCTTACCCAAAGAGTAGAGTGCAAGCTACAGCTGGAACGTCAATGGAGTTTCCCATCTCGGTTGGGGTGCACTAGGGTACTGCGCTTTCTCCACTCCTGTTTGTTGTCGTCATGGATGCCATTACGAGAGACCTTCAGAAGCCTGTCCCAGGGACGTTGCTTTATGCTGATGACGTAATGCTCGCTAGCGAAGATAAGAGTGAACTCGAGCGGCAGGTGCAAGCTTGGTGCGACCGCCTGGCGATGTTCGGACTCAAATTGAGCGTCAAGAAGACGAGTACCTAACGACTGACGTAAACGAGTCCGGCTCCATTAAGATTGACGGCACTGAGCTTGCATGCACTTCGGTGTTTAAATACCTGGGATCAGCAATAGCGTCTGACAGCAATCTGATAGTTGAAGTGGACTCACGCGTGAGTGCAGCTTGGTCCAAGTGCCGTTCGCTGACTGGCGTGCTCTGCGATAGGAAAATAAGAGCACCTGAAGTCGAAGATCTACAGAGCAATCATCCGGCCAGTAGCGATGTACGGCGCTGAGTCTTGGCCTGCGACTAAGGAAGTTGAAACGCGCCTCAGCGTCATGGAGACGAAGATGCTGCGCTGGACGGCTGGACTCACGGGCATGGACAGCATCCGAAATTATGCTATTCGGCAGAAGTTCGGTGTTGCGCCGGTAGCAGACAAGATGCGCGAAGCTCGCTTGCGATGATACGGCCACGTTCTGCGTGGGAAAGAAGACAGTTCCGCAAGATAGGCCTTGGGTTGGAAGTATCTGGAAAGCGGCCTAGAGGACGCCCGAAGCAGCGTTGGTCCAATACGTTACACACGGACATGAAAGTGACTGGCGTCCACCCTGATGAAGCACAGGATCGAGAAAGGTGGTGTCACGACACCAGAAGAGCGGACCACACTACGAAGCGGGACAAACGCTGAAGAAGAAGAAGGGTGAAGCTAGTGATGCCAGAATTACCGACTTCACACGTTAGAGTATCCTTACTATATATAAAGCAGCAAGCGTGTGTGTGTGCGTGTGTGCGTGTGTGCGTGTGTGCCTGTGTCTGTCCGTCACACTTGAGTTGGGGCGCGGCAGCTGAACACGTCGGCAACCGTGCATGGCGAGCCGCAGACGTGCCGAACACGTCGGCGACCGTGCATGGCGAGCCGCAGACGTGCCGAACACGTCGGCGACCGTGCATGGCGAGCCGCAGACGTGCCGAACACGTCGGCAACCGTGCATGGCGAGCCGCAGACGTGCCGAACACGTCGGCGACCGTGCATGGCGAGCCGCAGACGTGCCGAACACGTCGGCGACCGTGCATGGCGAGCCGCAGACGTGCCGAACACGTCGGCGACCGTGCATGGCGAGCCGCAGACGTGCCGAACACGTCGGCGACCGTGCATGGCGAGCCGCAGACGTGCCGAACACGTCGGCGACCGTGCATGGCGAGCCGCAGACGTGCCGAACACGTCGGCGACCGTGCATGGCGAGCCGTAGACGTGCCGAACACGTCGGCAACCGTGCATGGCGAGCCGTAGACGTGCCGAGCACGTCGGCAACCGTGCATAGCGAGCCGTAGACTTGCCAAACACGTCGGCAACCGTGCATGGCGAGCCGCAGACGTGCCGAACACGTCGGCGACCGTGCATGGCGAGCCCCAGACGTGCCGAACACGTCGGCGACCGTGCATGGCGAGCCGTAGACTGCCAAACACATCGGCAACCGTGCATGGCGAGCCGTAGACGTGCCGAGCACGTCGGCAACCGTGCATGGCGAGCCGTAGACTGCCAAACACATCGGCAACCGTGCATGGCGAGCCGCAGACGTGCCGAACACGTCGGCGGCGCGAAACTTCGGCCCTGGGGGTAATCGAGGTCGCTGAACACGAATCTGAAGTCGACCAATCGATATCGATCGATATTATCGATTTTTTGAGGATGGCGTTCAAGTGGCGCGAAACTTCGGCCTTGGGGGTAATCGAGGTCGCTTAACACGAATCTGAAGTCGACCAGTCGATATCGATCGATATTATCGATTTTTTGAGGATGGCGTTCAAGTGGCGCGAAACTTCGGCCTTGGGGGTAATCAAGGTCGCTGAACACGAATCTGAAGTCGACCAATCGATATCGATCGATATTATCGATTTTTTGAGGATGGCGTTCAAGTGGCGCGAAACTTCGGCCTTGAGGGTAATCGAGGTCGCTTAACACGAATCTGAAGTCGACCAATCGATATCGATCGATATTATCGATTTTTTGAGGATGGCGTTCAAGTGGCGCGAAACTTCGGCCTGTGGGGTAATCAAGGTCGCTGAACACGAATCTGAAGTCGACCAATCAATATCGATCGATATTATCGATTTTTCGAGGATGGCGCTCAAGTGGCGCGAAACTTCGGCCCCGGGTTAATCGAGGTCGCTGAACACGAATCTGAAGTCGACCAATCGATATCGATCGATATTATCGATTTTTTGAGGATGGCGCTCAAGTGGCGCGAAACTTCGGCCCTGGGGTAATCGAGATCGCTGAACACGAATCTGACGTCGGATCAATCGATCCATCTCGATTAACATAAAAGTCAGAAGGCCTAGGGAAGAATAGGAAACCCGTAGCGGCCATGGCGTCCTATTGTCGGGGTTTGGGGGCGAAGCCCCCAACCAGTCGTAGGCGGCCGCTAGGCCGACGTACGACTGGTAGTGCATATTTGTGGAGGTGATTGTGAGTCTGATATACGCATTTTGAAATTCTAACCAATTACGGTAGGTGACGGTAAACATGATTGTAAAAGTAACGACAGCGAGACCACTGGCTTCACCAAAAAATTTGTGAAGGGGTTGTTTGGGGTGCTGATCATTAATTTGCCACTCATTTGTGACTTAAAACGTGTTGGGATTGAACTTCTCAAAACAGAATCAATTACTAGTAGCTGATACGATAAACGTTAGCAGGTCAGCTCGTGCAGGAGATCCATTTTGCAATTTTAATTTATATTTTTGGAAAAAATGAATCTAATGGAAGGTGAAAATGGAGGATAAGACCACTTCCCGGTTAAACCACTCCAAGTGGAAAGAAGTCTTATTATTAGAAATAAAACAAGCTGCATTAACACATTGACGACAATACGCAGCATTTATGCTGCGTAAGCAAGCGGTCGCGTGGGACAATACGCATCATTTTTGCTGCGCAACTTTTAACTCGATTTTCCTTTAAAGCGAAGCAATTTTGTGTGGGTTTTTTGCAGTGTGCTTATATACTGAATCTGCGAGAAGCCTCAATAGTTGTGGGCAAAGAAATGGTTTGGTGGTACTCGTGAAAATTTGGTAGTAAGGCGACGATAACGCCACACCATTACACTTCTATTGGAGGTTGTATAGTAAGAAGAGATTTGGTTTCTACAAATGGTGCTGAAGGAATGTTACATATTGAACCTCACTAAAAACATTTCAAGGAAAAGATAATTGATGAAGGAACGAAAGAACCGCTTCTCACAAAGCAAGTTAACATTGCAGTATGATGCACGCGCACGGAGACACTAATGTTGGCTTCGTCATTTTCATGCGATTTGAAATAGATCTAATATATTCTTTATATGTAACAGAGTGTTTTATGATCTATTAAAAAGCTTTTGTCCATATTTCTTATGAGGTGCATTGTACTCTCGGTTAGAAAGTCAGTCATGGTGCATAGCAGTCACCATTCCTTCTTATATTCCTTCTTATATTCAAAGTGATATTTACAAGGCTATGAGAATCCAGTGAGAATTCAACATTTGACCCACAACAGTACAAAGAGCAAAGATGTTTCCTTTTTTTAGGCAGGCCTCAGCAAAAACTATTTTGCTAAATATTTATTTTATAGGTATTTATTTTCGGTAGTGGTGCCCGGTAAGTACAAAAAAAACAAATATAAATACCTATAAAATAAACACTTGGATTGCACATACTCCTAGAACACTCACATAAGCAAGGTTACTTCCCTTGTGTAGTTGTGTGCTCTCTGCGTGAGCTGATAAAGAAAGCAGAACAACAGAACGGAAGGTCTAAAAGTGGCAGTGAACCGGAATTCCGATCATGAAACACAAGTTTCGCATATCCCTGTTGAAGGGCCTTCCAAAGCTGTTGTTAGATTTACAATTTTGTTGCATTATTCAGCCCACACTGTTGGCGCGGCAAAAAAGCGTCCCTGTGGGACAATACAATACGATGTCGTCAAAGTGTTAAGTAAAAAGAGCGCATGAAGTTGTACAGATTCTCACTTGTCGCATCGATAATGTAGAGGACGTCAACATGATGGAGGAGCGATGCGCCATCCTATGACCCTGAATTCAAATGCAGTCTGGAGTTACTGCAAATGGTTATTGCTTTTTGCTGTCACTGCTAAGTGTGATTGTGCAAAATGCGACCACTTCAAAATAAGCATCCAGCAACAGAGGCTTTTCACTCCTGATGAAACTCGTAGTATTAAAGCAGCACGAAGGCATCCTCTAATTAATTCAATGGGGCCAGAAAAGCTGGCACGAATACTACAGATAACAACTGTGTGTTGATGTTAAAATTAATCCAAACTAAATGAAATGTTTTGAGGAAAAAACTTATAAATTATTGAAAATTTTTCAAGACGAAGGTTGCGAGACTAGAAAGCCGTACAGAAAATCGGACACAGCATGGGCTGGGAGCTCACGCTTGGGGCTTTTTCTTTTTCTGGGGGCTTTTTTGGCTTTATCCTTACTAGAACTCGCTATTCTAGCGTGATCCTGGTGTAGGAACGGCAACCGCTAGCAAATCGAAAAACGCCCCTCCCCCCCCCCCCCCCAATAAGCTAGCTGTATGTCGAGAATATCCAAGCCCAGCAGGACCGGCGCCCAATCCGTATTGCGCCGAGAAGCGTGCTGATGTTCACAAAACTTGACTCCATGGTACCCGCTGAAGATGGGCGTTGGAGAAAACCCCACCCGGGACATGGCAGCTTCGCAAAAGCGGTGAGCACTGATTTGAACATCAATGCCTATGGCTGCGGCGAAGGAGCACAACAGACCGCTCGCGCAGAGGCGTTGACCGGAAAACATTTGACGAATGCGTAACATCGCATGTCGAACAGCATAGGATAATGGATCGTTCCGAAAGCACTCCGCTAGGCATGGAAGCAAAGGAATGGAAAACTCTGGGAGAACCAAAGCACCAAGAAGGAGCAAAGCGTTGACATGGGCGCCACTCTCCGCCACATTTTTTCTCGCACTGCATTTTAAAGCTCCACAATTACATACAATCTATAGTGACTTTTACCTCAGTAACATCAGAGATCCTAACGCATGCTTTCTCGAGGGTGACGGTGGGCCTATTCGTCTACGCCTGAAGGTTCCGAAGGAGACGAAAACACCGAGAACCGCAACAAAAATCTCTGCCATCCTTGGTTACGCTGTAATCACACAACAATTGAACCCAGAACATAACTCTTCCATTAATTTTTATACTTCTTGCAGTTATAAAAGCCTTTCAATAGTAGGCCTCCTGACAATTTGAATGAAAAATGGCCAACGGTACAATGGAAATTGAAGTGCCTATGTAGAGGCACGCCTAGCATGACCACAACAGTTGGCAGACTTAATTGCAACAAATGTACGCTTCCTTCGAAAGTGTTTTTGCTCCGCTAGAAATGTGTCACGCACCTATTCGACTCTCTGCGAAGCAGCGATTTTACAGCGCCCTGGGGCTCATCGTCAGTCACGTACAAGGATACTAAGTCACCTCCACTTGCCATGACTTTAGCTCGGTGAAACAACGGATGAAACGCTGATCTGTCTATCAGTCCGGAGATGATGGTTTAAGTGAATTGCTTTCGGATTTGGAGAGTTTCGGATCAGGCCCAAGCTTGAGATTCGAAGGACAATGGGGTCGTTCTGCAACCTCGTTTTGGGGTTGAGGGGAGGAGGTAGTACTTTCCCTTTATTTTGCTAGAAAAATGACCCGTATTTTTTTCCTCTTGGTAGGTGATGTTTGTACCGCTTAATTGGTTCTTTCTTACCAGATTTTACTTCGACATTGTAGAGATGTTCGCGCTGCTGAAGAAGATTCACTGAAAAAGACAGTTATGATAGTTATGTTATTGGAATAAAATTTTTAAAGCTCTGGAAATAAATATTTTCTGCGAGCAGATTTCGAATTAACTACCAAGGTTAAATTTCTACAAGCTTTTTTCAGGATGTCACAACACATTTTTCTACCTGAAAGAGCGACTTCTGCGTCTGAAGTTGCAATCTGAAATTGTATTGCTTAATATATCGAGTCACTAACGATGACTTAAGCGCCTTCCCTAGAATTTTTTTGAAGCGCTTTTCGAATCGATGGCATAATGAAATGAAATGAAAAACAAAACAAAACAAAACAAAATGAGTCTATGATTATTTCGAGTTTCGATCCAACTTTATCGATTCAGAAAAGCATGATTTTTTCAGTCTGTATTGTTCAGGAGTTGAAATTTTTGTGGCAGAATGTCAACCGCATAAGTCGGATGAAAATTATTCCCGTGACAAGTCCGTCCTTCGGCTGCGACTCCGTCGTCGATTCGAATAGCGCTTCAAAAATTTTTCTGGGGAAGGCACTTAAAACGTCGTTGGTGACTGAAAATTTTATACAATACAGTTTCAGAATGCAGTTTCAGACGCAGATGCTCCTTCAGGTAGAAAAATCTATCGTGTCCATGACATCCTGAAGAAAACTGTGGAAGTTAAACATTGGCGGTTGATTCGAAGTCTGCTCGCAGAAAATATTTGCTTCCAGACGTTGGTCAATCAGTGTTTGAAGCTCCGTAAATTTTTATTCCCATAACATAACTGTCATAACTGACTTCCTCAGTCAGTTTTCTTCAGCAGCGCGCACATCTCTACAATGTCGGAGCCACACCTGGAAAGAAGAATCTACTGAGTGGTACAAAAATTACATAAAAATAAAAAATTTGAAAAAATCAAGACATTATCTTATAAGAAATAAAACAGTAGCAGAGACAGATAGCGGCCATACCAAATTCGCTCCGAAAGGGGGTCATAAATCTCGAAAATTAAATAACTAGTCGTAAATCTTTGGCAAGAATCGAATCCCACGCCTGACCTTGTTTCAGATCACACCAAAAGTGATGAGGCGGACTCGAGTACATGCCCATCTAAAAATGAGGAATCGCAAAAAAAAAAAATTTCACAACTGTTAGATTTGTTTTCGAAATTGCTCTAACACAAAATCTTTACACTGATTAATGGAAACTGTTGCCCGAAAGCTAAATTGGTCGCACTTTTGGGGATAAAGCTGAGACTGCATTTCAAATCTCTTGAACGAAAGTGTTTTTGTTAGTAATGGCAGCATCGTACATATGCTATCAAGAAGGTTGAAGATATTCAACAAGGGAGAGTTGCCGAAGCAGCAGCCGGAACTAACAAGGGAAAGGTCTGAAGCGTATGTCTGAACGGGGGAGAGCGAGTCATATAGAAAATAGATCATCCCTCAATTAGTGGTAAAAATTAGTGTTGTTCGTTTTCGCCAAATCATATTAACCCAAGGAGTTCTGGGTCCTTGAACTTGTTATGGAATCGGCGCCTCACGTGCGCAAAGGAGTCTTGTACGACCGCGATGCCAGTGCCGGCAAGCGGCACGGGGCGCAATGGATAATGGCTTTGCTTTATGCGAGGAAGGCCGGAGATTTGGTGCTTCCGCGCTGCGGTTTTTTTTTTGCATTTCAATTGACTGATTGTGATTTGAGGGGTCCTGTTTGTCTACACACATTTCAGGCGTTTTCTGAGCATTTCCAGCTGTATGCTGCGAAGAGTAACATTCTTGAGACTTGTTTATTACTGACCGGCTTTTAGCCAAAAGGCAACGAGAAAGCTGTTCAACACATTCTGCTTTCCTTCTTTGAGCATGTCTTCGTCCCACAGAGACCCAATAGCTGTACTCTTACAATACCGCTCGCGACGCACGGTCAAAAGTGGGCGAAAAAAACGCCAACATAGCGTCGCAAAGCGTCGCACGCTCATAACTCCTTCAGTTTTAGGTTTTTTGAACAAAGGTTGGTACCACTCGATTCGCCTCTTCGAGGTCTACACAAACATGTGTACAACTTTACCGAAACACCCGTATTTTCGCCGTGGGTGGTCCAAAATTGGCTGGACGGGCGATTAGAGCAGCTTATTTCCCAGGATATGCGTGCTTTCGGAGTATCTCAAGCATTGCGTACGTTGCCAGTGCTCCGTAATGCCAGGAAATGCCCCGAGAGTGCGCCGTGCACAATGCATACAGAATCGATCCTATCAATCGAGTGAGCGAACGCATGTCCATTGCGCTTCTACCTTGTCTTACTGGGAAACGCGACGTTTTCAAGACGATTTCGAGCCGTTTGGAGAACGTTATCAGAAATGTCTTGCCGCCCCACTCAGGATTGGCTCCAATATGTCCCAGCGAAACTTCGGTGTGCGCCGTGAACAATGCATACAGAATCGAACCTTTCAATCGGGGAGGGGGAGGGACCAGCTTTTAGACTGATCGTTTGGGCAGTTTTATCAGAAATTTCTTGCCGCCCTACTCAGGAATTGCTCCAAGGCTGTCCAGCGAGCTTTTGGAGTGCGCCATGAACAATGCATACAGAGTTTCTTGCGCCTCCTACTCGCCCAGATTTGAGTCCGTCGACACTCGGAATGGCACCGCTCCGTTCAGCATGGAAAGCGCTATCCATGCTGAACGGAGCGGTGCCATTCCGAGTGTCAACACCGTTCGATAGCGCTTTCCATGCTGAGCGGAGCGGTGCCATTCCGAGTGTCGACGACTCAAATCTGGGCGAGTAGGAGCGCAAGAAACTCTGTATGCATTGTTCATGGCGCACTCCAAAGGCTCGCTGGACAGCCTTGGAGCAATTCCTGAGTAGGGCGGCAAGAAATTTCTGATAAAACTGCCCAAACGATCAGTCTAAAAAGCTGTCCCTCCCCCTCCCCGATTGAAAGGTTCGATTCTGTATGCATTGTTTCACGGCGCACACCGAAGTTTCGCTGGGACAGATTGGAGCCAATCCTGAGTGGGGCGGCAAGACATTT
>OX375868.1:48618068-48679523 GCA_947359475.1 Heligmosomoides polygyrus bakeri | reverse complement strand
CACGCTCATAACTCCTTCAGTTTTAGGTTTTTTGAACAAAGGTTGGTACCACTCGATTCGCCTCTTCGAGGTCTACACAAACATGTGTACAACTTTACCGAAACACCCGTATTTTCGCCGTGGGTGGTCCAAAATTGGCTGGACGGGCGATTAGAGCAGCTTATTTCCCAGGATATGCGTGCTTTCGGAGTATCTCAAGCATTGCGTACGTTGCCAGTGCTCCGTAATGCCAGGAATGCCCCGAGAGTGCGCCGTGCACAATGCATACAGAATCGATCCTATCAATCGAGTGAGCGAACGCATGTCCTAGGAAATAAGCTGCTCTAATCGCAAAAGCCCGCACCAATCAATTTTGGACCACCCACGGCGAAAATATGGGTGTTCCGGTAAAATTGTATACATGTTTGTGTAGATCTCGAAGAGACGAATCGAATGGTACCAACCTTTATTCAAAAAACCTAAAACTGAAGGAGTTATGAGCGTGCAACGCTTTGCGACGCTATGTTGGCGTTTTTTCGCCCACTTTTGACCGTGCGGCGCGAGCGGTATTGTATTCTGGACTCATGGACCGGCTTCTCAAATCACGTGGCGACTTAGGTTACCATACCCAAGAAAAGACATCGAATATTTGAACCTTCGGGTGTCACTGGCCAGGTTGAGCTAGCCGACGAGGTATTTTTCAGTTACATTAAGTCGTTAAAGGCTGGCTACACGACGTCACATTCTGGTGTCTTTGAAAATCCGTGCAGGATGGTACGAAGTCACTGGCCCATGTAAGGAAATAAGCTGTGAAGAGCTTGTAGTTTTATATGCTCTCCGTCTTACTAGTCCTGCACTTTCTGCTTATGTATCATTTGTTCAACATTCATACATCATTATGTTGAATAGCTTTCTCATTGGCTTTTGCTTAAAAACTGGATAGTAGTAAACAATTCGCGAAAACGTTACTCTCCATAGCATACAGCTGGGAAATGCCCAGGGAACGTCTGAAACTGTGTAGACATCAGGACCTCTCAAATCTCCATCAGTCGGTTGAAATTAAAAGATAACGCAACGCGGAGGAATCGCACCTCCGGACTCCATCGCAGGAAGCAAAGCCATTGTCCACTGCACCACTGTCGTATGCAGGCATCGCGGTCGTACAAGACTCCCTTGCACACGTGAGACGCCGATTCCATAATAAGTTCAAGGACCCGGAACTCCTGGGGTTAATACGATTTGGCGAAAAAGAAACACATTTTTATACTAACCGAGGTGTGGGATCCTTACTATATGACTCGATCTCCCCGTTCAGACATACGATTCAGACCCTTTCCTTGTAAGTCGCCTACAAACTTGGTCGATACCTTATCACGTTCGCATCACAATTTGAGAACGTCATGGCAAGGTTTGCAGAAAGTCGACTGGGCAATTCATTTTTTCGGCAGCTAGAAAATGAAGAATAGCCAGCGAAGGGAAAAATAATGGTATGCGGAGCTCTGTATGAATTTAACATGAATCCTGACAAGGTTTGCGAGCAAATGTGCTTTGCAAGAGGTGTAGTGGATACGGTCTATGATGCGTTGAGGTTGACGCACCCACGATGCTTCAAAGTAGATGACTACATGCCTAACACATGGTTCCGTCTGTGTTTTTTGAACATTCTTCGATGGAGACTGTGGGCTATGAAATAAATGAGTGAATACATAGCCTGGCGGAAGAAGATCGGGAAATGGGTTCATCTGAGAGGCATGAACAGTTAAACAGATAGGGCAGGAAAAATACCAAGGTACAGAAAACCGCTCGGATTTTTATGCTACTGTTTAGAAGAGCAGAAAGTGCTGCGTTCCAGAAAACGTCGAAGTAAATGCAAGCTGCTACAACTACATAGCGGCACCGTAGAAGCCACAACAAATGCATCAACTACCTTGGCAATGAAAATTAAAACGATAGGGATAATGATAAGGGACGGCGATACTCAATCCCTTTTGAGTGTGCCATGCATTCCACTTTCACAAGATGTTGTGGAGGCAATTTGTTTGCGTATTTGACCTATACTATGTCTTGTGGTGGACAGCCGATGAACAAGTCAGTGTTTTATTATTCCCAGACAAGTCTTGTTTCTACAATGTTTTAAATTAAAAGAGTGCCGTTCTTAGATGTCTTGTAAAGCAATTGCGCCATGCACTCATGAACTACATATGTCGCTTTTTTTTATTGATTACGTAAGTGCTGCTGACACGGAGTTCCTTCACAGAGTACTTCTCGACTTTCATAATTTGTCTTTGTATTCTATTCGATTTCACCAGTACCTTGGACCATCTAAGATTACTTACAGTTTTACACGAAACAAGTGCTCCGTCACGCCTATCGGCGTGCCTCGCACTTGTGCGCTTCGCGCATGTTGCAGTACATACCCCTAAGCTAAGGACAATCACATCAAGCTAGCTGCTCTACTTGTTCAGCTTTGTTCCCTACTTAGGAGTACAGAAGGCTCGCAGTACGTGCAGCATACAGTTGGATAGGGCGATCTATTGGTTCCTCACTACTGGTCCTCCCTTAGTGAAACGGTCCCCCATTACTTGTTCCGGTTCCCCTCAATGATCCACCCTTAGCGGACGTCGTCTTCGGCACGCCTTCTGAATCCCCAAGCACATTGGACGACGTCTTCCGCACGTCTACCTGAATCCCCAAACACTTTGAGCGACGTCTGTGGCACGTCTTCTGAGCCCCAGGCACGTCATGCGACGGATTTCGCACGTCTTCTGAATCTCCTGGAGCGTAGAAGACGTCTGTTTTTTTCGCTATTTTTGCGCCTCGTGATTTGATCACTATCGATTGTCGGTGATCGATACTACGAAAACGAACTTCAGATTCGTGTTGAGCGACCCCGACTACTCCCAGTGCTAAAGTTTCGGACCGCCTGGACGACATCCACAAAAAAATCTATAGTTTGATCAATATCGATTGATGGCTGTTCAGCGACCTTGATTGCCTTAGGGCTGAAGTTCCCAGGCAGGGAGAAGACGTCTGGGTATTTTTCGCTATTTTCGTGCCGTAATTTTCCCCCCACTTCCCCTCCTCCATTTCCCCACCCCCCCCCCCCGAAGTTTCCCCCGATTTTTTCCCTATTTTATGACTAATTTCTGCGGCGGCGTCGATCGATAGCATGACTCAGCGCCAGGGGTGTGCGTAATTACGATTTACGATTTACGAATTTACGATTTACGGCGATTTCTGGTAAATTTTTTACGATTTACGATTTACGAGATTTTGGGTCGTAAATCGTAAATTTTCGTAAATGTGATCTTTGATCAACAACCAACTGGCGACCAAATTTATGTGGAGTGGGTTATAAAGTTGTGCCTACTCTAATGGTCTCCTATTATATGTAGCTCATTCCCACTTCCCTTTAGAGTTGATTTCTGATGATGTGTTCTAATGTGTTACAGTGTTAGACAATATCGTCCTGTGCACTGGCTTCTCGAATCCGACTTTTCTCTTCGCTTAACTAACTTTCCCATTTCACTGACATTGTAAGGGCTCCCGTTTGGAACCGGACAGGTTCAAGAGGAGATGCAAGTGCAATACATTACAAAACAGGTGCTCCGTCACGCCAATCACGTGCCTTGCAGTATCACTAAGCTGAGGAGAATCAGATCAAGCTAGCTGCTCTGCATATCCAGCCCTCTTTCTTTTCTAGCAGTACAAAAGGCAGTATTCGAATACTCTAGCGCCAGGTTGACTACGAACACCTTCACTTCTCGTCCTCAAACGGTCAACCTCAGGCAAAAATCGACATTTTCGATAAATCTGATCGACTTTGTATCGCGACGAAACGCCTTTTTGTCAGAACCGAGGATTCCCACCGCTTCTAACGCTACGTTGAACTGACATTTTTTTACATGTGGGACCGCTACATCGGTGTCCCCCACTACTTGCCTCCTTAGTTGCAACTCACCTCCCCCCATGTACTGATACATCACTACTGGCATCCCCTGACTGGACCTGGTTTCCCATTGCTGGTACTGAGCGATGATTTGATCAATATCGACTGGTGGTGATCGAACCTTTTTAAACGAACTTCAGATTCGTGTTCAGTGACCTCGATTACTCCCAGCGCTGAAGTTCCCATGACACGTAGAAGTCGTCTGTATATTTCTCGCTATTTTCGCGCTCCATAATTCTGTCCCCCTATTTTATGACTAATTTATGAATCATCGGTTAGCGGGTTATTATGTAGTATGATAAGCTCATGTCTAGAAGGCAGGGGAGGCTGGGGTCCTCCGTTACTGGTCCAGAGCTAGCAAGGCGCATCGCATTCCTTCTGGCGAAGGTTGTTCGATTCCAGCCCATAGAAAGCCATTGGAGGCAGTTTTTTAGAGAAAGAGAGGGAGCATTCTTTGATCCGCGCCCTGTTTTTTAATAATGTCTAGTCAATTTGCTTATAATATATTCATGTAAATCCCATCGAATAGAATTGACGCAAATCCATGATCTAACATCATTCGTGATTGCAAGCGGGGTCTAGAGGGTTGCTACATTTATGCTGAAAGGATAAACTACTAATGTTTCGTTATATGTCGCGAGGACGGGGAGCATTGTGAGATGGGAACTCCTCATCGAATCAGACCGCATTGAATGGGCATGTCATTCAGAGAGGGCGTGTATGTACAGTTGGAACCCCGATCGGCTGGCATGTGTTCGGTCTGTGCTCTGGTTATTATTGGCTGTCGCGCCACCACCTACCAACACTGCTCATCTTCGCGACATGTACCAATGGTTCTATCGGTTTGCTTTGTGCCTTATGAGCAAATTGATATAAAAGGTGCAGTAAAATCGTCCGCTAGCATTTCTAGAAAAGGTCGAACTGGTTTTGACAGTCTTGATCTCCAATTTCGGTTATGTGATGGAGTTTATCGTATTCACCCTATCTAATCCGCTTACGATGCTGCAGGCTCTCGTAGAGCAAACGTTCGTTACAGGGCTGGCGAAGGGTAGCCCGTACAAGTGCTGGGAGTTATTAAATGGTAGAGCAATATTATCCTATTCACGACATTGTGCGACGATGTCGTCGGACACCATTACAGAAATAGTTTATGAAAAATTATCACACATTCCATAAAACAATTTTAATCAATGAGTTCGCTAATAGCTACAGTCAATATGGTCCACGGAAAACTTTATTTGTTACTGTTTTTTCATACCTAACGAATCAGTAATACAAATAAAATAGTAGAAGTAATCAGCGCGAGGAAAAAATGCGCGCTATCCCAGGCGGCAGACACCTGAAAACCTCCTCGCGCGTGTCGTGAAAACTCTATGAAGTTTTCGAAATCTTACAAGTGCAGGAGCAGGAAACCGGCACAATAGTCAATGGTGAAACGTTTTTTAAAATTTTTAGTCTTGAAAGCGATTTTTCTGCTGTTGTTTCCGCGAAATCCTAGATTTATATTCAAACTAAAGCATTGGTAGTAAGTTAGGAATTTAATGAATCGATGCATGCTTTTTGTTGGAATGTTTGTTGGAATGCATAGGCTTGAGTAAAGTTTTTGATTCTACAGTTTTTTCGACTTTCCTGAAAGGTGTATATTTGGTTCGGACTATGTTTTACTATCAGGAAGCCGTGGCAAGAGAAACAGTTTGGTAAGAAAACTGTTCAGATTAAGCTGAAAACTGAAACTAACACGATGGTTGAATAAATATTGAATCACATCTGAGTAACATTAGCAGAAAAAGCCTCTGGAAATTTAGTTGTACTGCACTACAGTTCAGGTGACGCTTACGGTTTACGGTTTACGATTTACGATTTACGACGGTTTTTTCGTAATTACGATTTACGATTTACGAAATCTCAAATTTCATTTACGCACACCCCTGCTCAGCGCTAAGCGCGATATTATATAGTATGATGACATGATGATAAAATAAGTAAATAAATAAATATTAAGGCTACTAGTGTTCTAAAAGGTTTTAAAAGGTTTAATATATTTAATCATGTATATTTCCAATAAAGATCAGTGCCTGTACACTGGAGCAATTTTAAACGTTTTACTACACAGCTAAGTCGTACATTAATATAAAACCATCAACCATTAATATAAAACCATCCATAACCTCATACTACCATTATACCCGTATTATTCTCAGTTGTCTAAAACGGAATCAAAGATTATTTGTTGCGAACGTATAATGATATCTAGATGATTACAAAGAACAGGAAAAAATCGAAAGAATTTTTATACGCCTTTTAAACGCAAAATGTTTAAGACGCTCATAACCAAACTGAGAGCAGAGAACACTTCGCTAAGGATATTAGCTTTACATTATATTAGCGAAATCAGAGGTTATTAAAACTTTTCTTTTTCTAATCAGTTTTTGAAAACCAAAAACTGAGCAAGATTCGGAGTTAGAAAACGCTCTTCACTAAGCCATCATTGGGGCCAACAATTTTTAAACCTCAAACCCGAGGTGCAGAATAATCTTATCTGTGGTTAACCTAGGAATAATAATAATAATAACATATCGGAGAGAGCGCATGCTTGGTCCCCATCATATAGTGTCTACGCATTTAAAAAGCGTTGTCACTCAAAAGCTTGTGCTGACAGCCCCTTCAGTTTTAATCTCGTATTGTTCTGTGAACCATCAAACCAGTATACAACGTCTTTGGTCTGGTAGGGATCTGTTAGCAACTAGGCGTTGTAAAAAGCGCTTAGTCACTAAGTTGGTGAGGTACCTGGAAACATTTAGCTATGTGGAAACTCCGCCATTTGCTAGGAGCATTTGCTGTTCTTGAACAGCTTAGGGAACTGAGAAGCCGATAATGCTGAGGTGCAGCCTGTTATACCCAACGAAGCTCTTCACAGCTTTAGATTATGTGCCAGAGTGGTCTATAAACTCAGTCAATGGATTTGAAGCATGGTCAATGACCTTCATTGTGTTCAGTGCACTGAAAGACCACGTTCTTACTTCTAGGACCATTAATCTAGCGAATCGCCTGTTTTTTGATTAGACCTACATTTTGGACTGCATCAGTGAGCCTTAAACCACTATATTTTCAAACGAATTTGAATGGTAAAATCCATCATTTATAAGGTATTTTCTTTTGTTCCTCTTTCGTTTTACCTTAACCTTTGAAAAACCAAATCATTTGTTTTTCATAGAAACGCTCGCCCACGGATCTCCCTCGATAGAGAGCCTTCGGGCTCTCTTGTTAAGAGGGATCTCGGGCCGCTTGTCGCAGGGCCACGTGGCGCGTCCCCGGGTGGTGGATAGGGGAATTAAACGCGAACCAAATGCGACCGTTTACTGCCCAGAGACGCAGGTGGGATGCAGGGGATGGACTCCTTGCTCCTGCTGTGTCGGGTCGACGCGTTCCTTGTGCGTGGGAGCGGCATGTTCGTGCACAGTGTGCGCGGATGTGTCCGTGACTGCGCGGATTGTAACTGTGTCGGCTCGGCCAAAAGCTTGCACTGGGTAGACTGGGAGTACATCGTAAGGCGATTCGAGGCCGCCTCAAAAGTCTCGCCCCGTCCCTTCGGCCAGTCTGGCTGGCTGCCCGGAGTTCTTCGCCCGCACGACAGAGCCTGACTAGCTACCCATGTTGTATGGAAGTCAAACACAGCAGCACTAAAGGGCCTCATTCCCCTGACCCCGAAAGAGCCCCCATTTCTTCAGCGATGGGAAGGACGAGTACGGAGAGGCTGCTAAAATCTCAGGGCCTAACCAGGCTGCACAAATTGAGAAGGACTAGGATGACGATCTGTACTTACAACGCCCGCACACTTGCATCGGAAGCATCCGTCGAGGACCTGATGATGCAAGCGAGGAAGATCAAGTACGTCGTCATCGGACTGACCGAGACGAGAAGACACCACCCCCTACACGCCGCCTACGACTCCGGAGAAGAACTGTTCCTCGGAACCTGCGACAGCAGGGGAGTAGGCGGCGTTGGTGTCCTCGTCAACACGCACTTGGCCATGAACATCGATTCGTACGAGTCTCTGACAACCCGAATCGGACGTCTGCGACTGAAGCGATATGGCTCCGTGCCAGCTTTGACCGTATTCGTCGCGTATGCCCCAACATCCGACTACGACGACGAAGAGGTCGAAGCCTTCTACGTGGAGCTGGAGAAGTTCTATAAGGAAGATCACACCTTCTACAAGGTGATCGTCGGCGACTTCAACGCCAAGATCGGACCGCGAAAGTCGCCGGAAGAACTTCACATCGGAACCCACGGTTTGGAGTGGAACGAGCAAGGTGAAAGGCTGTCTGAGTTTATCATGTCGACCAAGACCATCCATGGAAACTCACAGTTCCAGAAGCCTCCCTCCTTACGATGGACCTGGGAATCTCCCGGTGGCCAGTTCCACAACGAGATCGACCACATCATCTTCAACCGCAAGTATTGCCTGACCGACGTCTCCGTTGTCCCCAAGTTCTACACGGGATCGGACCACCGCCTCCTTCGCGCGAGGTTTCGCTTTTCGCGTCAAGGAGAGAAGGCCGCGAAGTTCAAGAAGAGGAATCCCAGAACGACCATCAACTGGGACCTTTACACCTCTCTTGCAGGCCTTTGGGAAGACGCCGTCATGGACAACATCGACGAGGAATACGACCGCTTCGTGCACCATCTCCACGATAGTGCTAAGGGAGCCGAGAGCTTGAAGACCACCAAGAGACGCCTGTCTCCGGAAACTCTCGAGCTTATACGCAAGCGTGGAGCAGCACGAGAGCCAGGCAACTAACAGCTGACGTCCGAGCTTGCGAAGCTATGCAGAGCGGCGATAAAGGAAGATCTCAAGGAGAGAAGGGCGGAAGTGTTGGCTGAAGCAGCAGAGGCAGGGTTGAGCATCCGCAATGCCCGCCGAAACTTCGCCAACTTCAAGACCAAGATGACCGCTCTCCGACGTCCTGACGGAACCGTCACCTCTTCCAGAAGGACCATGGAGAAGATCATCCACGACTTCTACTCCGATCTCTTCGATAGCCACGTCCACCTGCCCCCATGCCATCTTCCGCAGGATGGATACGTCGTTCCCTCTGTTCTCCATTCCGAGATCCGACACGCCATCTCGTCGGTGAAGAAACGTACAGCACCCGGCCCTGACAGGATCAGACCCGAACACCTGAAGAACCTCCCGCCTACGCTCATCAACACCCTGGCGCGGCTCTTCACACGATAACTGTCGGAGTGCAAGGTTCCATCTCAGTGGAAGACCAGCAAGACCGTCTTGCTGTACAAGAAGGGAGACGTGCACGACATTGGCAACTATCGCCCGACCTGCCTGCTGTCCGTAGTCTACAAGCTGTTCACACGAGTCATCCTGAATAGGATCAGCAGAACGCTGGATGAAGGACAGCCACGCGAACAAGCACGATTTCGGAGAGGATTCAGCACGATCGACCACATACACACCATTACGAAGCTCATCGAAGTGTCGCGAGAGTATAAGCTGCCGCTGTGCCTTACGTTCATCGACCTGAAGAAGGCATTCGACTCCGTCGAGACTGAAGCGGTCCACGAAGCCCTGCTCACTCAGGGCGTTCCTAATCAGTACATCAGAGTCCTTCGAGAGCTGTACAGTGGATTCACGACCAAGATCTCTCCATTATACAACGACGTCGTCATCGATGTAAGGAGAGGGGTTCGGCAAGGGGATACCATTTCCCCGAAGCTCTTCAGCGCCACCCTCGAAAACGTCATGCGCGAAATAGAATGGGAAGACATGGGAGTGAAGGTAGACGGCCAGCAGCTGCACCATCTTCGTTTCGCTGACGACATCGTGCTCATAACACCGAGCATCAGCCAGGCGGAGCGAATGCTGGCCGACTTCGATCGTGTATGTGGGAATGTTGGACTGCAGCTGAATCTTACGAAGACGATGTTCATGAGGAACGGACAAGTTTCTGATGCCCCATTCTCGCTCAACGGAACGAACATCTCCGAATGCTCCAGCTACGTGTATCTGGGTCGCGAAGTCAATATGGCCAACGACCTAGCGCCGGAGCTGAGCAGGAGGAAACGAGCGGCTTGGGGAGCTTTTAAGAGCGTCGAAGAAGTCGCGAAGAAGACGAAGAACGTCCGACTCCGTGCCCACCTAATCGACTCTACCGTTCTTCCTGCCCTAACATACGCCTCAGAGACCTGGGCTATGCGAAAGCAGGATGAACACGCGATCAGCGTCGCGCAGCGTGGAATCGAGAGGACGATGCTCGGAGTGACACGACTCACGCAAGTGAGAGAAGGCCTCCGGAGTTCCGAGCTTCGCCGACGTTCGAAGATCAGAGACGCTGTCGCGTGGGCCAAGTTGTCGAAAATTAGGTGGGCCGGCCACGTAATGCGCTTCGCAGACACCCGCTGGACGAGAGCCGTTACCGACTGGATTCCGCGGGATGTCAAGAGAACACCGGGACGCCCACCAACGCGTTGGTCGGACTTCTTCGGAAAGCCCTGAACGACCGATATGACGCTCTTCGTGTCCCTCGAGCGAGGAGGATCCATTGGACCACTCTGGCACGCGACAGGGACGAATGGCGACGCTGCTGGCGCCCGCTCGAGCAAGTCGATGATCAACGGGACGACAGGTGACAGGTGACAGGTGACAGAAACGCTCGCGAGTGATATCAGTCTTATCAGTGGCAGTATCAAGGATGTAATCGTTAGAGCGTTAGCTGTGAAGGAGAGCTGATGAGCAAATGTCGAGAGTCCCGGGATCTATGAGTCAAGAATTACAATTTACTGATTGTATTGAATTTAGAGGGTAGCAGAAATTTGTATAAACGCTTGCAAGTTAAACTGCTTGTCCATACCACATTTGAGCCATACAAAGCACCAAGAAATGGATCTTTCGAAAGAATAGTTTTATTTTTTTTTTGCTACTGGAAAAAAATGTGTCTTTGGATAAAATAATTAGCTCATATGGTAATTCCAAAATTTTCTGTTTTCTGACGTTTTTAATTTTTCTGTTTTCTGATTTCGGTTGTTGACGAAATCGATTTTCTTTTTTTCTGTTCTCTGGAAAATTTTCAAAATTTCCGCCCATCCATGGTGTGGATGGCTTCATGCCTCAAAAGTACTCGTCTGATCTTAACGCCTTCGCGACCATTTGTTTTTTCGCTTCCCGTCCGCCCTTATCCGTTGTTGGTATATTTCGTTGAAGACAAAACTAAGCCAAGAAGCTGAGCTACCTTCTATCTATCGGTCGATCTATAGTGTAAAAGCAGGAAAGAAGTGCTACAGGAAAACTTGTTACGATGTAGTCTGACATCGCTTCAAATTGTCCGATACCGCAAAGAAGCGTCGGCGTGCCTTGTTCGACATTCTCACGAAAGAGTCAGGGAAGGCAGAGCAAGTTTGGGACGGAATAAAGTTTTTAAATATTGTCTTTTGAACTGATACGGAGGGGAGAGAGCCGCACAAGTATATACGCGATTAGTTTGAAGTGAGCGAACTTAGCTTAGTGACACTGCAACATTGTGCGAGGCGCAAGTGCGATACCGGCCGACGGACGTGTCTCGCACTTGTAGAAAGATAAAAGGTATATCTACTGTTGAACAAATGGAAGAACATCAGAGGTAGGCAGCGGTGCAAGGCCTGTTTGGGATTTCCTCTCGTCGCAGTAGGTCTGACCGTCATGATCGCTCTGCCTTGTGAAGTTGAAACGCCGGCGTTCGGAGAGACAGCAGGCATTGTGTGTGCACCGATCAATTCGAAAATTACCGATCGAGCAGTCACATGAATCCAGTTTTCCACGAGGTCTGCGGAAAGCAGCCCCTTTGCGGCTTACCCCTATCTCCCGGTAGCAACAGGAAGAGGGTGAATGATAAAGCTCGGCGTTGCTCAATTTGCGTGATGCGCCGTTCTACTTTCCACTTCTCCTTTCTGCTTCTGCGGAATACCAAGGGTGCGATTTGAGTGGTATTTGGCACCTACGATGACTCGCGACGGCCATACAACAGGCAAGGCGGCTTTCATTCTTCCCGGGCACGTTGGCTGCCAATTCGACAATCCCAGGGTATGGAAGGCTCGGCTGGCCTGAGCCGCGACCCGAAGCAAGTCGATTTGGGTTGAACGCAACAGCGCCCACCATGCGCTCTGGAAACAGTACTGGACCACGTCCACTATTTCCAGTTTAGCATAGCAACACTCGTACGGAATCTGATTATGAGTTAACACAACGGAGGGGCGGTTGCGCTCCAAAGTCGATTTGAGTGCGATATGCTATCTAACCCAAACAACCTTCCTGTTCATCATTATTTATTTATTACATTTCCTTTATCGCAAAGGCACAAATAAGTATTTAATAATAACAATAATACGTATAGTATTAATAGTAATACGTATTAAGTATTAGTATTAATAATAATCTATTAATAATAATACTTCCTTCCTATGCGAACAGCTCAGCGTTCGTGTTCGAATTCCCTTCAATCTGAGCGATTCTCATAACTTCTTTCCTTGTCCCTCTTGGCCCTGTGTATCTTGCGATGTCGTCCAACCATCTTGTTCTTGGTCTTCTTTCACTTCGCTTTTTATCACGTATTGCGTGCCCGTGCAAATTCGGTTCTGAACAGCCTATTTGCGAACAATCAATTCCGTTTGAGTACACTTTGAACCCAATCGTTGAGTCCTGATCTGTGGCGAATAACTCTTGACCGTATTTCGTCACCTAAACGAACGCTGAGCTTCATCGCTCTCATACGGATAAAATGTTGAAACAGGAGTCGTCCCCAAATAACTAGCCCAGCGGACTTCTACGCCCTTTATTTTTAGTTGACCCATGCCCTCGAGTTTATTCACCTCATGTCTCTTTAACACGGTTTTCGGTAAGGAGGTAACCACATTCTGTTTTCTTTAACTGCAGAATTTTATCACAGACACAACACACGGACTATGCGATACGATTCATGTCCGAACTATGCCAATGTTGCGCAGGTCGCCTCAGCACCCAATTGGGTCTCTGCAAAGTGGCCGGATCCAGCTAGACGTGAGCACTGCTGATTCAAACCGAAAGAATCTGTGACAACAAAACGGGTTTCAGTGACAAAAAATGGGTGCTGATTTGTCGTCGACAGTTTTTCCTGCTTATCGCGTTGATGGTGTTGCAAGTCCTGAGCGGTGTTGAATGCTTCCTTTGTCGTCGCTTTACCTATGCGAACGAAGCAAGCACTGGGTCACTATAAGGCTAACGGCTTACAATCTGAAGCTTGAATCAAGCGCAGGTGAGTCTCCAACTTGTGCATCTGGAGACATTTCACCACCGCGGGAGAAAATGTAGCAACAGTAGCGTCACATCTTCTATGCCACCCAGGTTTGTTAAGTTCAGCTTTATTACGCCTGACGTTTCGACGGTGTCGTCGTTATCAAAGGCCTGAAAGAAGTTCGGTGGTCTGGGAAATAGAACGACAAGCGCGGTGGAAGTCTAAAGGAGTCCACCCTGTACTTCTCCAATAACTGGACGGTTTACCTTTTTGGCAGCTAAGGTAGACGGTGCACCCCCTCCCCCTCCTCTAGACTTGCACTGCACTTTCGTCTCCAAGCCTCCATAATGAACCACCCCCCCCCCCAATAACTATTAAAGATACTCCCACCATTTCCAATCCCTCCGTAGCGCCCATGTCGACGGAACGTACATATCAAATAGCCTGAAGGGTGGGAGGGCAGTATGCCACCCCGCCACATTTTTTCTGCCTCCGTGAGTTTCCGCGCTCTAATCGACATTAAAGGCGGAGTGCTACACAGAGCGGCATTCGAGAACAACTGCGCCCGTTTCCTCGTGCTGGGTGGGGGCTGTGACGCCTTTTCTTTGTTCGCTCGACTTCGGCATAGAATGGAAGTGAGTCAGTCGTTGCAGGGTAGCTGTTCGGATCCGCCTCGCAGGAATGATGCGACCTCCGATTATCCTCCTCAAGGAAGGCACCGAGAACAAGCAGGGGAAACAGCAGATCATTTCCAACATCAACGCCTGTCAAGTGAGTCATCTTGTTGTTATTTTAGGGATAGAGCTGCGGCAGAATTGGTTTAAGCATGCCCTTCAGGGCGATTTATTAGCTCATGTGGCCGGCTTGCACACAGCGTAGTCAGTGGAGGCGCTGGTTGTCCTGTGCACCCTGAATCGGTTCTGCTCTAAGCATCGGGTCCCTCCTGGGGTGGTCAAGCCATCCACCTCTCCACGGTCTGTGAAATGCAGCCATATGTCAGGGAAGGATAAGAGACTCGTCCACGGGCCGTTACTCGCGACTAAACAGGGTAATGACGATTTGTCATCCACAAGATGGAGGACCCGCATGGAAATAAGGCAGAAATACAGGAGCAACTAGTTTGTTCTGGTGGGGTGCGCATCAGGGATGGGCTTTTCTGGCCAATTTTTGGGCATTTTATCACAAAACAGAAAAAATGTGCGCAAAATCGCCAGAAAATCAGAAAACAGAAATTCCACACATTGACCACGGTACGTATTTTACAGTGCTGCGCGCGAGGAACAATCCCTTTTTAAGCTGGGTGACACGTACGCATCACCTATGATGCGTATTGTCCCACAGAACCGCGTTTTTGCCGCGTCAAAAGTGTGCTTGATTTTTAAGCTGCTTTGGAGTAGTCACTTCCTATACTGCGAGGAATTGAAGGCTCTATTCGTGGTGTAAGTTAAAGTCAAAACGATAGCGTTGACAACAGCTTTGAACGGCTCTGATCAGGATGGGCGGAATTTGCGTTTCCATGAAAGGAATTCCGGCTTCCCGCCATTACAGTTGTTTCCGATATGTGTTTAGTGTCCCGATTTTTTGAACCGGAAAACGGTAACACTGACGAATCAAAGCCGAATTTACTGCAGAATTTTCACCCCTTCAAATGAAAATATGCATAGCTAGGAAAACAACTGTTTTTCACCCAGCTATAGTTTTCCAGTGCATATGTGTCACTTTCCGTTATTGAAGCAATGCTGACAACCACACTGAATTCTTATAGTTTTAGCAGCAGATCTGCAATTATTAAAAGAAAAGCTAAGACTACGTTCCAGTGGTGACTTGTTGGGCAAGAGTACGGGCTCGTATCATACCGCGATGCTCATTTGCTCTGTGAAAACAGTATTTTCAGCAACTTAAAATTGCACAATTAATTATCTTTTTGTTGCAGTCTTTTCTGCCCTTTAATTTCTCGCATTAATATAGCACATACTACTTGCAGAAAACAAATAATTGTTCTCATTGTACAACCTCGAAAAGGAGTGTAGCAGTAAGCTGGCTAATGTTTCTTATAGATACAGTCTATAAAAGCACTGCAAAAAATCCGCACAAAATTGCTTCACTTTAACGACAAATCGACTTGAAAGTTATGCAGCGGAAATGATGTGTATTGTCCCATACGAGTGCTCGTTTACTCGTATTGTCGTCAGTGTGATAGAGCTACCGACGAAGTTGGCTGGACTGCCTGCTCTCTTTGCCGATTGATTTACTGCTGAAAACTTAGCTTTCCCAAACCGTATCAGTACTGTGAGAAATGCCAGATTATGGAGCGCAGTCACCACCTTGGAAGGCGAGTGTTATAGTCGGCGCACGCACTAATTCAGTGGTAATTTGGGCATTTCATGCTGTTTGTGGAAGACTGCGGACTTTGTTCTCACGCAGCAATCTGTGAAGAGCGAGGTGCATGTTCTCCCTGGTGCGTTCAACAACACCTAGTGGAGTGAGAAAGCGAGTGCCTCTAGCTGTTAGTGATTGGGTGCGTCTGGTATCGACAGCTGGAGATGCATACACAAGCCGTCGCTTCGTCCTGATGCTGGGCGTCCCGGAGCTCGAAAGCGTGCTATCGGATGTGCTGTTTCGAACAGCACAAGAGAAGTTAAGCAGTGGAGTACCTGTGTTTCGGTTTGTGGAGACATAACGAAGACATACGAAGGTTTTCTAGTGTTTATTTAACTAGCTTACTTGAACTTCATTTGGATGATCCGATTGGTATGACTCTTACCGATTAGTCTGCGACAAAGGAGATCGAGCAATTGCAGACGACTCCAGTAACAGGCAAACTTGAAATTAATAGGAAAGGAATTAACACGGAAAAGAAAGCGGCACTGACACGTTTTCGGAACCTAGCAAAAGTCTCAGGACTGCAATCCCTGAAAGCTTTCGCAAGGCTTCATAACGAGCCCAAATATCGAAATTTCCAAAATTCCTCGCACATATCGAAGGAGAATGTGTGAAGAATTTTGGAAACCGTCCTCTAAATACCTATAAAGATCTTTATAGTGTAAATCTGGAAACGTAGAACCTTTCCTACCCCTCCGAACAGTGCAGTAGAGCAGCAATGAATGTTCTGCGAGACCATTGCCAAACGAATGTGACATGTTGGAGAATCCGAGGAAAATAAGCGTTAAGTCATATCGGCTCTCTTGGGTTGTTCTTGCATCATATTGTCTCTCTTATAGAATTATTCTCCACCCACCACTTAAACTGTTTCAACCATGTTTCCTCACTGACTTCTTCCAACTTCTCTCCGCGCTATAGTTCGAGTTTTATACCATTCTCAAAAACGGTTTACATATGCCACAGATTTTTCGTTTCTTGCTTGCTGGTCATCATTCATTATCATTATCAATTCAGAGAATGTGAAATACCCAAGTTTTCGTCTCTTCCCGGGATTTGACATCATTTCCCTACTCCGCCATATCTTCCCCTCTCCTTCTAGAAACCTGCAGTATTTGCTCCTGAAACTTTTATTCAATAAACCCAGCCCAATTCTTGCTCCAGTTTTTCCCACAACATGTTTTACTCTGTCCCTCACTCACTTGAAAAAAATGGAGTCTTATTCCCTTCGCATTTAATTAGCAATCTCTCCCACTTCTTCACTTCACAAGAAGACATCGAATAAGCAAAACGATCCTGTCCCATTCATCAATTTCCTTCTTCTGCGATAACCGAAAGGATGCCGCCTACAGCCGCCCCTGAATCGGGATGCTAATGCGGCACACGAAATACATAAAAAAATGTTCTGTTTGGGACAGAGCAGGGTAAAAGGGCGCAACGAATAGGGCGGGGGACCGTACAACGGAAATAGAACAGGTTCACTCGTCCTTCGATGATCCTTTTACGCCGGCCATTTCCTGCCCAGATCAAAGCTCTTGAGCGGGCGATCTACTTGTGTCATAGCGCACCACAGGTAAGCACTAGATAAACGCTTTCACGTTGACCCCTCCCACTTTTAGAGTCTCTCTCATGTCCTTTGCTGTACGTTAGTTTCCCTCGCCTTTGTCGTCGTGCTTTTCAGCAGCGAAATCCTGATGTATCGAAGAAAGGGCCAAAAGTGCATTCAAATGGAGAAGAATGTTGAGAGGAAAGAGATAGCGTGGCCAGCAACATCGGGCGTTTATTGCCCTAGGATTGTACTGCCGCATGGACCCCATCGGAGCAGTCATTAGATAAATTGTGACTGGGGCGTATTATTTTGTGGAGAGAGTAGCACTGCACGTTGATCGCTTTGACTTTGTGGGTAGATTGACATCTAATCATCCAGACGTAAGAGGAGTTGTTCGCCAAAATGGAATGCTGTGTACACCAGTCAACTTTGCGAGACTACATTAATCAAAATCCTACAATACAATACAGTTCTGCTCCCTTGTAGTTACGAAGACTCCTACTTTCAGGTTGTGGCAGACAGCATTCGAACAACCTTAGGTCCTAGAGGGTTGGACAAACTAATCGTGGACAGCAAAGGTTGGTGTGGCTACCTCTGTATCAGTTTCAATTGTTTCTCAATTCCAGAACTATCAAAAACGTCAAATGAGCGTTGATCTCTGTAACGTAGATAGACACACCAAAGGGGTGTTGTTGTTGGAAACCTCAGTAGTGGAATGAGTGGCGGCCGGCATTTACTGAAGGCTATGTTTGACTGCAGATTGGTTCGCGCCATCCTAATTAAGAAGCTGTCCTTATTGGTGCTACTTCATTGAAGGGAGCACCAGTATAAGGTTCCAAGGAGGTTCGTCCAGAACCTAGGTCACTCGAAAAGCATTTCCTGTGACGAAGGTGTGGTAAATGTGAGGCTCTCGTAAATGGAGCCGTTCCGTAGATTCAAGGGCCAGTAGACACAACTTCTTGCTTGCGAATTGCTATAGGTAGTTGAGTTGTGTTTTTCGGATTTTCATGCTCTTGTAACAGCCTAGTCTATGCCTTGATTTTCCACCGTGTTACAACATCCCATATTGAAGCCGAGTAAGGCATTTTTTAAAGTTCAAGGTCTGAAACTGACCTCGTAGAATTCTAGTAGAACGTAGCAGGACTACTGAACTTGTTGGTTAGAATGATTTCGTTTTGGAAGAGTTTTATAGGAACTAAAGGGCTGCTGTATTATTGTCAAACTATATAAATTTCTTCAAGCGGTGTATTACGAACATTCTGTTGTCATTCAGTTGTTATTGTTATTCAGTTGTGTTATAGTGGGCATGCCTTCCTTTTTATTAATACACTCTCGATTGCAGGTAACACAACGATTTCGAATGATGGCGCAACTATCTTGAAGCTGCTGGACATTGTGTTCCCAGCAGCGAATGTGATGGTCGACATAGCCAAGTCACAGGACGCGGAAGTAGGAGATGGGACGACATCAGGTACTCGACCTCCTTTTAGCATGAAATTGGACTATCGCTACTGAAATCCAGTCTTCAGTGGTTGTGTTGGCGGCAGAGATTCTGAAGAGAATGAAGCCATTCATCGAAGATGGTGTGCATCCGCAATTGCTAATTCGTGCGCTTAGCAAAGCTAGCGAAGAGGTTAGTTCTGTTGCTATTTCTGTTACCTACTTCTGCAACGGTGGTGTCAAGGTGTATGTTTTTGCAGGCTTTGAATTACTTGTCCGAATTAGCTATCAAGATCGAAGGCGAAAGCGAGCTGAGAGAGATGCTGGTGAAGTGCGCTATGACAACACTGAGTAGCAAGCTAGTAAGTCCTCTTGTTCTAGAATCGCTCGACTTCTAATTCGCTTATCGAATGTATGATTTTAGTTTCCCTTAGCTGTTGAAAGGTAGCAAGATTGACTGCCGGCGGACGCTCGTTTCATGTGTCTCAATTTCGTTTTTACGCTGAAAATTTGTGACTGGACTGGATCATGCCTTAATGTTGTCAAGTTCGGAAAGTCATTCAGCTTTGAGAGAGATGCAGGGAACCTGATTTTCGTTATTCGCGAGAAATGACCATGTAATGGTGTAGGTATTGGACATACTGTTCCGGTTCTACAAGGGAGGTCAATGAACGTCCCGAACAACCTCCTAGAACCCTCAATAGGTTCTCATTTTCAAAGTGACCTATTGACGGTTGTAGGGGGTTGTTTAAGAAGCACCGTGGTGGTTTTCAAATTTCCTGCGGACATCTGGGTAGGTCAAAAATTGCAAAAAACGTGTATCACTTCAGTGCGCTCCGATAAAGCAAAACAGACTCTGGAACTGCCATGTCTTGATTAGAATCTATCCTGCAAGAGGTTTGGGGCTGCAAGAGTACCGGAATTACAACAAACTCACAATTTTCTTGTTAGCGATACAGAAACCAATGCGGAACATTGAGGTGCGTCGCTCACGATCCAGGTGGCAGCGAGTGGAGGCCGAGTGGGTGCGGGGCGGACTTGCGGGAAGGGGTCAGGGATTCGGATTCGGGGTGGAGATTCTGCCGATGTAAAGTGTGTCTTGAACATTGTAGTGAACCATACTGACGTTATAACCTTACTTTAGCCCGTACTATACGATTTAACAACGATGCTGCCTCCCACGACTCTGGGGATCGAAGGCACACCTCGTCTTGTAGGCTAATTGAGGCGATGATCACAAATCTGGTAAACGTTTTCACGTGATCGCGTGATCCCGCATTTTCATGTGTGATCAAGGTTCTACTTTTAGATGGAAAATTGTGCACGAGAAATACATAATTTAGAAAAAGGAATGGCAGATTAGTGGTCAGCAACCTAAATATTAGGTTGTCCCATAAGTTCTTGCAGTTTTTATTTATTTATTTAGGAGTGTCAAGTACCGACACACAATGGAATTAATAAATAAAACTAAAACCAAACAGAACAGAACAGACTTGGGATTATAATGCCACAAACAATGAGAGATTAAGTGATGAACTCAGCAACGCGCATTTTGAACGTATTATAACTCGATGAGAAATGAGGAGAACGAAGGACACGGTTGAAGGCAGTACGAACTCTGGAAGAGAAAAACTTTGACCTCATCTGTGTATTGGCCGATGAGGTTGTAAATTTTAAGGCTGCTCCTCTGGTGTGGGAAGTTACTGAAATGAAGAAATCAGAAATTTGGAGATCAATTAATCCCTTAAAAATCTTAAACGCCATGAGGAGATCAAAGCGCTTTCTTCTCCATTCCAAAGAGGGGATACCTAAGGTATTGTTTCTAGCAGTAGAATTTGGGATATCGCTATAGGGAAGCCTGAAGCTACGCAGGAACAGTTTCCGGGTTAAGGTGTTTTGGACTCTCTCCAGTGCAAGGATATCCTTCTTTTTGATGGGAGAAAAGATGGTGGTACTGCTCTCCAGTATAGGGCGAATGTATAACTTATACGCCTTAAGTAGGGTGTTTTGATCCGAAGTGTGAAGAACCTTGAAAATGTTATAGACTCTGCGGTGACCTTTACTTGTGATAGATTTATAATGCGTATCGAAGTTCAGATTACTGTCATAAGAGACGCCTAAGTCCTTCACCTCGCTAACGACGTCCAGGGGAAATCCAGATAAAGTATAATGAGGATGTCTAGGAAATTTTCTAATGGGAAGAACACGAGTTTTTTCAACTGATAGCGGGAGGCCATTTCGAGAAGACCATTCATCGACCCTGTTTATGGCCTGTTGAATGATAGAGTCCGAGTCAGTGTCCTGAACAGCTTTGAAAATTTTGATATCGTCCGCATACATGCAACAGGTGACATCTAGGTCTCCCAACACAAGTGGCAAGTCCGAAGTGAAGATGTTAAATAATAAAGGCGAAAGGACTCCACCCTGAGGGACACCACTTGAAACTGAATGCACTGGAGGAAGAGAAGTGCCAACTGCAACATGAAATGTTTGGTTTGAAATGAAGGACTTTAACCACTGAACAATCCGAGGATTGAGACCAATTAAATGCAGCTTGAGTATGAGTAAATCGTGGGGAACCTTGTCGAAAGCTTTACAAAAGTCGATATAGACCACATCGATAGAGTAACTACTATCATAAGCCTTGGTCCACTCATTGAAACAGGAGAGTAATGGAGTTTCAACCGACATACCCGCTCGAAATCCATGTTGAACGGTGGGAATGATATTGAGAGAGTTTATGTGAGCTTCGATATGTTTTTTTTTTTTCGAAAACACGGCAGAAAATTGAAGTGAGGCTAATAGGTCTGAAGTTGTTTGGGTCCGAGAGTGGGTGCTTTTTTGGTAGAGGAACCACTATTGAGTGCTTCCATTTGGAGGGAACCACTCCGAGGGTGAAGCAGCGGTTGAAAATAAACTCAAGAGGACCTGAAATTTCAACGATAATATTTTTTATGACCACGTATGGGATCCCATCGGGGTTTGTTGAGGCCGAGGACTTCCATCCACGATGATTTCTTCGCGATAGAACCAGGGTGCAGTTGGAATTACACTGCGCTGAGAGGAAGGCAATGGATTAGGACATGAATTAGGCATCGCGTTGTAGATTTGTTCAAAACAGGAGGCTAGCATTTCTGCTTTATCATAGTCAGTAAGTGCTCTAATATCATCGTGCTGGAGAGTTCCAATACAAGGGTTATCTGAGAGTCTATGTTTTAGAATCTTATAAAGGGCTTTTAGACCATTCTTTTCGATAAGCTTTTTCTCAATGTAGGAGTTATAACTGTGGATCTTCTTGTTTTTATTACTTTACTTTATTTCAACACGAGTGTTGCCACCGTTAACATAATGCAGGACCATTGAAACATAAAACGTACCAGTGTAACAAGCCATTCAAAGGTTATAAAATGCTAAAATGTAACATTCTAAAACGAGTCAAACAGGAACCAAAAAAAAGAGAAGAGAGAACTAGACATGAAGTAGAACAAAAGAGAGAACCAAACACAAAAGAACTGTCACTTCCTTCCCAGATCCGAACTAGAGCTAGCCAGGACAGCGCTGGAATATCTTTTTTGCCGTAGCTGGTTTCATGCTAAGAAGACCCTTGGCGACCAACCGAATGAAGGTGGGTAGGACTCTGTTGCTGAAGAACCGAGACCTGGTACATGTCCTAGCAAATGAACGTCTAAGTTTAATAGAGCCACCACGAGTGACCGAGGAATTAGTTACAACAAAGAATTCATTGGGATTCAACTGCACTAAACCTCTCAAGATCTTATATGCCATTAGGAATGTCTCGCCTACTCTCAAGACTACTAAGATTAAACAACTTGCAACGTTCTGCCCTCCAGGCATTGATCCATAGTCCATATTGAGGCAACGGATTGCCAACTTTCTTGTTTGAACGCTTTCCAATAAAAGGGTATCCTTCTTAGACAGGGAGTTAAACACCGTAGTACCGCACTCCACAACAGGACGAACGTACGTTTTATACGCCCTTATTAAAGTATGGACATCACTAGTCCTTAGTGCTTTGAAAGGATTATATATCCGAGCATTAGCTTTACCAATGATGTTTTTGCAATGAGAGGAGAAGGACAAGTTATCAGAAATGATGAATCCCAGGTCACGAACATTCTTAACTACTTTAAGTACGACCTCACCAATTTTATAATTAGGACTAAAACGAGAGTTACCAATGCTTAAAACGTTGGACTTATTAGGGGCTAGAAGGAGACCATGCACAATCGACCAGTTGTTAACGAGATCAATAGCTGCTTGCAGGCAGTACCTCGCAATCCTCCTGTTTCTCAATAACTTTATAAATCTTTAAATCATCAGCATACATTTGAACAGAGATTCCATTGGACAAAAGCTCGAAAGGGAGATCCCGTGTGTAGATGAGAAAAAGTAGAGGGGATAGCACCCCTCCTTGGGGGATACACTGGGAGCAGGGTATACCTTGGATAGAGTCTGCCCCAACCGCACTTGATACGTGCGATTGCACAAAAAATCTTGAATCCATAAGATTATCCTATGATAAATACCAATTTGTTCCAACTTGTCTTAAGACCGGCGTGAGGAACCTTATCGAAGGCTTTAGCAAAATCAAAATATACAGCATGAACTTGCGCTCTGGTCCAATCATTAAGTGTAGAAAGCAGTGCCGTTTCAGTGGACTTACCTCTGGAGAAACCATGTTGACAGTCAGAAATTATTCTATGTTTGTCCAGGTGCTGCAGAAGGCGCTTCTTAAGAATTTTCTCGAATGCCCTACAGAAAATAGACGTGATACTAACCGGTCGATAATTTTGAGGGGAGCTGTAGGGAGGCTTTTTGGGAATACAAGTTATGAACGAATGCTTCCAGCGCCTAGGAACATGTCCCTCCATATAGGAAAGATTAAATAAATATTCAAGGGGGTAAGCAATGTATGCTAGAATTCTCTTGATAAAGACCAAAGGAATACCGTCAGAGGACATACTGTGAGACCCTTCCCAGCTGGACAGAGTTTCAACTATTTCATCCTTGTGAAACCAGACTCCATCTTCCATACACGGAAACAAAGAAACATTGGGGTCAGAGAAGTTGGAAATTTGATGACAATCGTGCGAATACGCAGCCTGAAATGACTCAGCCAATAACTCAGCCTTGTCCTCATCCTTGTGCAGCGCTACACCATCAGCAGTACAAGGCTAGGTATGTGAGGATGATCCTTAATCCTAGCGTTGATGTATTTGTAGAACTTGGACACTCGATTAGAGGCAAGTAATTTCTTTTCAGCATATGAGTTGAATTTCCTAAGAGCTTTATGTAGCCTAAAGCTGCAGCTTCTATACAACGACCACGCCAGAGGCGAGTCATGAGTAGCTACTGCATTCCATGCTAAATCGCGCTTAGAAATCAACCTGGCAAGGTAGCCTGGCAACCGAGGACTAGAATTGAGATGTTTACGTACTGGGACAAAAGAGTCAATAACGTGATGGAGGATGCTAATGAATGTTTCATATGCCTCATCAACATTTTTGGCTATCCTGTAAATGCCTAACTAATCAATATCCGAAAGGTGGTCATAAATTTTTTGGAAATTGGCAGCCTTGAAATCACGGACCAATCTAGGCCTGGACGGAATATTCTTAACATCAAGGGTAAATCGAATCCCGTTACGATCGCTATTGCCGACCGGGGGCGCAATCTTAACATCTTTCACAAGAGAGCGTTCTTTACTTAGGATAAGATCTAAACATGAATTACCTCTGGTTGACTTATCAACATGTTGCTTAAAGGAATGGCAGTTAAAAACGTCAACGAAGCAAGAGGATGTGTGAGAGACTGTAGAGTGATTGTGCTTGGACCAATCAATATCCGAAAGATTGAAATCACCTAGAACAATGCAAGCGTGTGAACAAGAACCAAAATCACTTATAACCTTACTAAGCTGAAGCGAACTAAAAAAACTGCAGTTTGGTGCACGGTAAACTAGAACAAACCTAATAGTCCTACCGGAAACGGGTATATCTGAAACAATTACTTCATATGCATTCGGAGAGGACTCATGAAAAACGCTGACCATGGAAAAAGAAGACCTGGCAAGAAGTAGTACTCCGCCTCCTTTCTTTTGTGACCTATCACATCTTAAAGCCTTATAATGAGAATGAGCAGCCCCTAGAAGAGGCGCAAGCTCATTAACAGATTTGAGCCAGGACTCAGTTATGAAAACCAGGTCGTAACTGCCATACAACAGAGAAATCTGTTGTATTTGCTGTTGAGAGTTTTGAAGCTTGCCCAAGTTGTGGGAGAATTTGTTTCAATAGCAACATCCCACAGCCTCTGTAATGCGATTGACATCTTTTTTCAACGATTCACTGCAGATCTCGCCGGCGGTCTCTTGCATAGCGCTGCATAGCTTTCGAAAGAGAATGATTTGCTCTATCAGAACATGTATTGCATTTCTTTTTTCACCATAAATTTTATCAATTTTTAGGTCAAAAAAGAAAAAAGAAAAAGTGACGAAGCCATTTGCGCACTTGTTCTCTCCGCTTAGGTTTGTAATTTTGTGCGCAGTTTTTTATAGCATTTGGAAGACAATGTTCTGTACTACAAGAATAGGTGTTAGCGCTATTTGCTCATTTGTCCTTTATTGATTTTTAGGTCATCAAATTGGGACGTCCGAAGGAGGATGGTTATTATTGCCGACAGCTTCTGCTCCGTGGTTGGACTTTTTTGGTTGCTGTCATGTCATTCGAAAGAGAATGTCTTGCTCTATAAGAATATGTGTCGCGTTTATTGATTTCTATTGAATATCAACAAAATGCCAAAAAGAGAATAATCGTCTTCACCAACAACTCCTTCTCCTTCTTCAGTTGTTGATATTCGGCAGAAATCAGCGTGAGCCAATAAACGCGACACAAATTCTTACTGAGCAAGACATCCTCTTCCAAACGACATATAACACCAAGCAAAAAAGTTCAACCACAGAACCGAGTTTTGGTAAAAATTCGGACGGAAAAGTCGGAATTCCCAATTTATGGCCTAAAAATCAATAAAGGACAAGTGAGAAAATAGGACCAACACATACTCTTGTAGTACAGAACATTGTCTTCCAAGTGCTATAAAAAAATTTCAAACCTAAGCGGAGAGAACAAGTGCGCAAATGGCTACTTTTTCACGTTTTCACTTTTCACTTCAACGACCTAAAAATTGACAAAATTCATGATAAAAAGAAATGCAATACATGTTCTGATAGAGCAAATCATTCTATTTCGAAGGCTATGCAGCGCTATGCAAGAGACCTCCGGCGAAATCTGCAGTGAATCGTTTAAAAAAACTGCAAGGACTTATGGGACAACCTAATAGTTTCCATAGGCGGAAAGGGCGAAATCAGCGATCATGCTCCCGCCATCCTCACTCACGACACCCACTGTAATCTACCGTGGTCGGCCGAATTTCCAAAATTGGATACCATATTGGTGCTCAGCATCGAAAATAACAGTACTGGGCGAGGTCTGGGCGAAAAAAAATTGTTCGACCTCTCCTCGACTTTTGGACTCACCATAGTATAAGCTTGAATGATCCTGTAATGCTCATAAATCAACCTGGAAAACCTATGGAGCTTTAACTATAATTGGGTGTTAGAAATCCGACAATTTGTTAGGTTTCCTCAAGAAGGCTGGAGGGCACATTCATTAAATCATTCAGAGCAGGCTGGGCAGCGACTGGGAGGATGTGTGAATAGCGATGCCGACCTTTTCGTTTCCTTTTTCTGGACCTCTTGTCGCATATGAAGTCACGATTTCGCTGCATAGAGCTACATCCTGTTTCCAAAAACCATGCTTGTCTCGCTGGGGAAGCTCTTGTTGCTACAACGTTATGATTCTTTTGTAATTTCCTCTGCTTGTTTTGAAAATGTTCTCATTTTAACCTCATTTCCGAACATGATCGAGACGTGTTGCTTCATTACATCTTCTGGATGTGCTGATCAGTCTTCGAGTTTCTATAAAGAACGCTTTTCTTGTAAATTTTACTAATTCTACCATCCCTTTTAAAATGTATCATTTTTTATCCCGTAGTTTGCTCTTATTGCAGTCTACTTTTTGTCGACCACTCTTCGATACTGATTGGTAGTGGGGGGGGGGGGGACATTGCAAATGTTAGTACTTGTAGTACCACTTCGTAGGTGGAGAATAAAATTCCGTCAAACTTTGTCTTGATGGTTAAATGGGGTGGTGTTCACGAACCTGAACAAGGCTTTTGGTGTTACAGTACAATAGGTGACAGTGAGTATGTAAATAGATGGATACAGAATAACTGGCAGTGTTCTGCTATCACGACTCCAAAAGTCGAGGAGAGATCGAAAAAAATTTCGACCAAACATGTTACTGTTATTTTGGATGCTGAGCACGCATCCATTTTCGAAAATTCGGCCGATCACGGTAGGCTACTGTGGGTGTCGTGAGTAGGGATGGCGGGGCCGTGAGTAGGGATGGCAGGGTGGATCACTGATTTCGTTTTTTCTATGGAAACTATTTAAGCTGCTGAACACAAATTCCTTTTTCTAAATTATCTATTTTTCCTGGACTATTTTCCATCTCAAAGTAGAAGATTGAGAACCAAGCCTGATCGTATAGCTGAAGAAAGAGATTCTATGTACTGGCATTGATAACCTTGATCACTCATGAAAATACGGGATCACGCCATCACGTGAAAACGTTTATCATATTTGTGATAAGCGCTTCAATTAGCCTACAAAACGAGGTATGGGCGAAAATTGCATTCGATCCCCAAAGTCGTGGGAGTACAAGTCTCTCCACCTTCGATTAGCAGAGAGTGGTGAAATAGCAGAGAATGGGGAAATAGGCAGCAGCATTGTTAAGTCGTATAGTACGGGCTAAAATAAGGTTATAACGTCAGTATAGTACACTACAGTGTTCATGATACACTTTACATCGACAAAAGAATGGTGAGGAAGCCCAACAATGCAGAATTCGAAGCCCCGCATCGGAACTCCTGACCCTCTTCCTGCAAGTCCGCCCCCGCACCCACTCGGCCATCCAGCCGCTGCGCTCTGGCTCGTGAGCGGCGCACCTCAATGTTCCGCTTCGGTCACTGTATCGCTAGCAGGCAAATTGTGAGTTCACTGTAATTCCGCTACTTTTGCAGCCCCAAACTTTTTCCTGGATAGATTCCAATCACGACATGGCAGTTCCAGAGTCTGTTTTGCTTTATCGGTCCGCACTGAAGTGATGTGGTTTTTTGCAATTTTTGTCCTACCCAGATGTCCGCGAGAAATTTGGAAACCACTATGGTGCTTCTCACACAACCCCCTGCAACCAACCCGCAGTAGGTCACTTTGAAAATCGCCAAGGGACGTTTATTGAGCTCCCTTGTTAGTTTACCTGTTGTTTGAGCACCTCCTGTAATTCCTACTGTTATGTTTTAGGCGAGAGTTTGCGACGCCTTGTGACTAGTAAGAGTAGTTGAACGTTCGCAGCAGATGTACCCTCCACTTTCGTGGACTCTTGTAATGGCCCGGATCATCCATGCCTTTTTATAGGTGAGCCAAGAGCGTAAGTTTTTTGCTGAAATGGTTGTCGATGCAGTAAACATTCTCGACGATTCTCTGCCACTGAACATGATTGGAATTAAGAAAGTTAGCGGAGGAAGTCTAAATGTAAGTTCATTGGAGGAGATTTTTGTTCAGCTCGTTCTAATCCGTGCTTCTTTTGAGGATTCTCGTCTTGTGAAAGGTGTTGCTTTCCAAAAGGCCTTCAGCTATGCTGGATTCGAAATGCAGCCGAAACACTACAAGGAACCCCTTGTCGCTCTGCTGAACATTGAGCTGGAATTGAAAGCCGAAAAGGATAACGCAGAAATGCGTCTCACTAACGTCGAGGATTTCCAAGCGGTAAGCTTGACATTGCACACTTTCTTCTTTGTGAAGATCGGACAATGGGGGGAAGAAGGCGTCACTGCGCACCCCGATTCAACGTCTAAGATTCGTTTCAGTAGTCCTAGGCCAACCATGCCTTCCGTACCTTCCGCTAGGTCATTGTAAAGGGCAGGTACGGATTCTTTTTTGGAAGGGATTGAGTAATCATGTCTGGGTCCGTTGTTTGCTATTCACTGCTTCCTTTACTTGATTTTTGTTCCAGTCCTGTTCGTTTGTGTTTCAGCCGCGCCAAATTTATTATCTGTTGGTTTTTGTGTTCGCTGCGTCTATTATGCTCATTAGACATTTTGGATTTCCTAATTCTGTGGTACAAGAGTAAGAAGACTTGAAAACCGTTAACTGTCTATTCATTTTATGCGGTATTGGCCTATCCTAGTCGAGGACGATTTTTTCTTATTTGGATAAATGAATGCTATCGTTACCCCTCCTCTGCACCCGACTTCCACCTTTACTGGAACGTTGACTGCTGTTTGGATCCTGCAATCCAGCAGGATTTTTAGGGATGGGGAAGAGCTGAATTTGCGCAGTTGCGCCTTGGCTGTAACTGCTGCTCCGCACTCCCCCTTATCCTGTTTCCGTTCAGCGATTCATAGTCTTCAAGTTTGATTTGATCAGAAAAAGGTTGTTTTGAGAACGATAGGTCATTTAATAGTACACATAGACAACAGTTTCAAATGTGAAATAGTTAGGGTTCTTTTATGAAGATAAGCATGATTCCTAAAAAGTAGGCGATGTTCTGATCAGAATGGTACCACCTCAAGGTTCATTACAGCTCGAGTGAGAAAAAATTCCCGTCGGCGGCTGCCCGCCGCCCACAGATCTCGCAAGTTCATATACGCGTCCGGATTTCGATAAAATCAGGGACGAGCATAACGCTGTGACATGTTTGCCGACCGGCCGTTGGACGTTTCCTAAAGGAGGCATACAAAGGGGGCAGTTGTTTGTCGAAACGAATCATGTGTGGTTCCTTTAATCCCTTATACTGCAGCACATCTCTGTTCTAGCGTGCCAAAGTATCCCGGATGGTCCTCCTCGACGCTCTTGAGAGCTCCCAAGTCGCCCGTTTCCTCCTACCAGCTCCGAAACTATGTATGCCGTGTTTGCACTGTTGACTTCGCGACCTAGACACCAGGAGCATTCGGAGGCTTTGGCCCGTTGTTCGTCTGCATCATTACTGTAGTTCCCTCTTCCTCTTCATTCTCGAACGTTGGCGATGCTCGGATACCGGGAAGTCTTCACTAGCACGAACTCACTTTGAGCGTTATCCTGTCAATTCGTCGTTGCGTGCGCACCTTGCGTTTGTCGTGCCCAGGGCATGTGGAGCAGTGGAACGGAGTAGGTGAACACAGAGCCGGGAGTTCTTCGTTTTCTTCACTATTCACTCACCAAGACGTGTGTTTCTTCTGCCCGGCTCCGGCACTAGATCGTTGGTCATATTGACCATCGTTTCCGTTCGTTCACATCATTTTGTTACTCGGGTATTTCTTGGATAGATAATCTGTTAGCTCGTATGGTATCGAGTGCCGATAGGTGGTAGCGAAAATAGCTCGCTTTTAGGTGCAAGCAGATATGCTCCAGTAGTGTAAGAAATCTCATTGTTAACTCAGAATATATGGTGTGAGCTTAACATTTCGTGGTGTGCATAGAACCCTCAGCCCCTTTCCAGGTTGTTGACGCGGAATGGAGCATTCTATATGAAAAGCTGCAGAAGATCCATGACAGCGGAGCGAAAATAGTGCTGTCGAAGCTTCCAATCGGAGATGTAGCCACGCAGTGGTTTGCTGACAGGTGAGGTCGATGATTTTCGGTTGTTCTGTATTCCCTTTGAAACCCTCTCGTTCGTTTTCTCTGCTGATGGGAATAGTTTCTCTTAGAGGAGAGGTTAGCTCGGAACTCTCATCACAGTGATTATGGGATAAAGCATGTAGTGACTTTTTGTAGTGCTCATAGCACTGGATCAGTAAAATGGAGAAGTCGCATATTGCGTGCCTGTGCAGTGTGGTCTCTGTTCTATTCTATCACTGTTTCACAGGGATATGTTCTGCGCTGGACGCATACCCCAAGACGACCTGGACCGTCTCATGGCTGCTTGCGGAGGCTCGATCCTCACGACGGTCTCTCAGATTGATGAATCGGTGCTGGGCAAGTGTTCCAGCTTCTATGAGCAGCAAGTAGGAAGTGAACGGTTTGTGGTGCTGCCTTGGCTCGTGCACCGTCACATCTCAAGGCAGTCCGTTGCAGGTACAACTTCTTCGAAGGCTGCGCGAAGGCACACGCATGTACCTTGTTGCTGCGTGGAGGAGCCGAGCAGTTTATCGCCGAGACGGAGCGCTCCCTGCATGACGCGATCATGATCGTTCGACGAGCGAAGAGGAACGACTCGATCGTAGCAGGCGAGTGACCGCCTTGGGTTCCTGGCCGAAGCTCCGCAATGGGAAGGCACTTGGGGCTGATCTATTATCTACCCCTTCAGGTGGAGGCGCGATTGAGATGGAGCTGTCGCGCCACTTGCGCGCGAAGGCGAAGACAATTGCAGGAAAGGAGCAGTTCTTCTGGAATGCGTATGCGCGTAGCTTTGAGGTGTGGCTCGAGCTGTCGGCTCTCCCGATGTTGGTGTATGTCGACGTGTTTGCAGATCATTCCTCAGCAGCTGTGCTACAATGCTGGCATTGACGCGATCGACATCCTCAACAAGCTGCGTCATCGACACTCCCTAGGTAAGAGTATGCAAGACACCAAGAGTTCAGGCTCGAAATTAATTCTTTCAAGGAGAAATCTGGGCCGGAGTGGATATCCACAAGGAGGAGGTGGGCGACAATCTTGCCGCTTGTATCTGGGAACCCAGCTTGGTGAAAAAGGTTTGTTGTTCTTTTCCTCTTGCCAAATCGGTAACCACTTATCTGCGAGCGAACATAAATGCACCAGGAGACTAGATTTTTATGCGATATGCGTGGAGTCATATCGTCGTTGACAGTTGTTGTTAAAGCCTTACTGTAGAGCTCCTTGACTGGCAAATTTGTGAACGGTCAGGCACTCGACCTCGTTAATGAAACCTCGATACGTGAGTGAAAAAAAAATGATTGAAGCAGCACATTTGTCCACATAGCTCCTATAGGTGGAATTTTGGAAGAGAGTAGCAGGTTATGAAGACGAGAATGCTGTGGAACGTCTAACTAAATGCCGTGATGATCTAAGTTTGGACTCCTCCGCGGTGGTGACTTACTAGAGGTGACCATCAAAAAGGTGGTGATGGTTTACTGATCTAACGGGCAACAAGCTGGCCAAAATCAAACTTTTATTTATGTGGAGCGATGGTAATTAGGTGAGGAATTCAAGGTAACGTGGTGATGAAGCGCGACTAGTTAAATTGGAAACTGATATGTGACTGTAGTATCCACACCGTCTTCCTCTCCTCGGGTTATTCAACGAGTTTCGACGTCGTTGTAACCAGTGCGCAGCGCCATCTGACACTAGTCCGAAAAGCTCTTGCAGGAGGGCGCCGTTGCGCTCGAAGTTCTTTGAAGGACGTGCTGACCAGATTGAGATCCGCGCGATCTTGTCGACTGTCTTCTCAGTTGTACGTTTGCTGTTATGTAGGATGTATGTTCTCTCCGCAGTCGCATTTTTGGGTCCTCGACAAGCTTATGGGATGGGAGGGGAGACATTGCTCCAACGGGACGTTGCTTCTCTGCCGTGCTCAACGCACGCGGCAGTGAGTAAGCGCCGGACCCCGGAGCTGTCCTCTCTTTGCCGTGCGCGCTGGCGCGCCGCGCGACTTTGGAGCAATTTTCTCGAATCTTGCTGGGACAACTGTGTTGAGTGAGAAACTCCATAAGATGCAACGGTGTGGCCATTCTCCAAGTAGGATTGCGCCAAAAAGGCAGTTCTGAAGTCAAAACGAAAAGGTGATGGCAGTGCTAGTCTGTTAGAGCCGACGATCAATCAAAGGACAGCGCTTTAGTTTTCATTTCCTTCGCGGGCTTAAGTAGTCTGTTAAAGGCGGCGATCAATCAGAGTTTCTACGCCATGCTTCAATAACGATGGCAAACCTTCCACGAATTGGTACGTGATCCAAATAGCTTTGGCTGCCAAATCGCTGAGGCGTTAAAATATGAGCAACTGTCAGGGGCGATAGTATTCAAAATACCAAAATTATACAAGGGCAATGATAGTATTCCAAGACCATCGTTGCCATGAAATGAAGTGCGCTCCACCGCCCAATTGTCTGCTCCACGGAAGCTCATCCAAGGTTGACCCAACGCAATGATCGCGACCACGCTCACCGTATCACAATCGGTCTTCAGGCGTATGAGAGGCTGTCTGTGCAAAGTCCTATCCGGCTAGCTATTTTCAAGTAGCATTTCGTAGCGGTGACGTTATGTGTTTCAACCGGTCGCCATAGGGCGCGCTTGGCTCAGCTGTCAGCTGTTGTGAGAAGAATTCCTTTTCCAGAACGCCATCATAGCTGCGACAGAAGCCGTGTGCCTGGTGCTGTCCATAGACCAGACTGTGAAGAACGTGCGGTCGCAATCAGGAGGCCAGATGCCGGGTCTGCCAGGAATGTAACGTTCTACTCAGCCGCATCTCAATCACCTGCTCTCGGTTTCCGCATGCTATGCTGTACCCACCACCCCTTTCTTGCTCGTTAAGGATCTGCGCTTTTGTAAGCGTCCATGTCCCTTTGCCCGATCCACCGGACCTCACACCAGTCTTTAAGATGAGGCTCCGTTACAATTTTGTTTTGTTGACGCTTGTTTGTTGTTCGTATAATAAACATGAGATTCGCGTTTCCTTCCAGTTAGCACAGAGAGCTTCGAAAAGGCCGAAGCCTTGTCTGCCTCTGTCTTGACAGGCCTACACTCAGAGTCGAATTCGCAGTAGAGTACCTCTCGCTCGAACAGAGCGGTAGTCTATGCAACTGGAGAGCCGCTACACAATCCGCTTGTCCTGACTGAACCCAGCTCAGGACTGCTGCTCCATGTTCTTCGAACTGAGAAGGATACTTGAATTGGGCGCCAAACGCGTCCTGCATGCCGGCAAATGTGCTGAGCTGTGAAAAGGGACAGAACTGTGTGCCATTGTACACTCTGTAGTCGGGGAACAAATCCGTTCAGTGCCAGAAGAGCGACTCTTTGGCTGACGATGAGAAGGCGGTGACGAGCAGAAGCATAGTTGTGATGGCATCACTGATTGCTATGGGGGTAAATACCTGGTGTCTATCCCAATCACACACTGGAGCGCGGATGTGAAGTCGGAGCGCCCAAAAACTGACTCCGCTGCAAAGCAGGGCGAACACGAAGTGAGCAAGGCGTAGAGGAAGGTGAAGTGATTGGGAGCAAGCCGAGTTGGACGCGTTTGAAATCGAACTAGTCGCCGTTCGTACCAAGCTGTCATGTCTTTGGAAAAGGAAGACCCTTGAATTGTGAGAAACTGCATAAAAGCTCGCTCATACAAGACTTCTCGGAATGGCTGCTCTGTTAGAGTGGCTGCGGAATTGTAAGAAAATGAAGCTCTCGGTGTGTTGCGCGAAGTGCCTGAGCAATGCTCTCGCTCGGTACATCGCGGCGTCCATCTGGTTGGTGCAGGTGCAGCTTACGTAGCATTGCACACGCGGGGCCGGCTTTTTCTGCGATTGTTTCTGCCCATCCTTATTATTCCTTCCTTTAACTTTCGTTCACGTCAGGCCTAAAGGGCACGAGTTTCTCGATCTCTCAGTATTCATCTTAATTCAATAGCACCTGAATATAATATGTTACAGTGAGATTATGTATGCACAAAATAACTTTATATATTTTTCCTGGCACATGCTACACAACGTGGATCAGCTCTGAGGCATTTTTAAAAATAGAGTAATATTTTGAGCTCTTTGAAATTCGTCCGTACCGCCTTGACATGTATCCACTTTGGCAGAGTGGAAGCGCCCACACAGAATTTAATTTGTACCATAAACTGGACATAGGATCTTCGTGTTAAAGAAGGAAAGGGGTATAGCATTTTCATGCCAAGTAGGACACCTGAAATTGATCTGAACATCTTGCAATTCAGAACGAGCGTTTTTTAGATTAGATTAGACACAATAAAGAGGTCCAAATAAATTGTCGTCTTGGCAATATTTAGTATGATTTTCCTAGAAAATTTACAACCCACGTGCCTTAAAGGGTAACAAAGGGAAACTTGATAAAAATTTTATTTTTCCTTTGACAATAACGGATCAAAGCTTACTGTAAAGTGCAGGAAAGCAGTGATTATTGAATTTGCTGTAAAAGGAGATCGGGTCACGTGGTGTTTCAGGACGCTGCAGTTTTCCTTTAATTGATGGCAAGAATTCTGCTTGCGTGGAGTAACACACTCGTCAACGGCAAAACAGAAACATTTGTAGAAAACAGAGTGAAGCAATCATTGGCAAGTAAGTAAGTATTCGTAGCAAGTAAGCAGCGGTTACACTACCAATGAAGCGAAAGTCTCGACGAGTCAGAAGAATACATGTTGCGATTTCCTCTTTAATTGGTAATATTAAGCACACAAATTACCGATTTTCTGACTTTTACAGAGCTTATCGAAACAAAAAATTTCATCAAGCAAACATTTATTTTGGCATTCTCAAAGTGTCTACTTGATTTGATAGCTTTGGTTTGAATTGTTTGCCTTCCGAAGTGTCGACTTTGCTTGAAAGTGCCCAATTTGACGTGAGGACAGAATGCTTTGCTCCGTAACAGTTGCCGATTGATGAGATTAGGCAGTAAAGGCTTTAGCTCTTCATAAGCCTATCATGCGTAACTTTACATCTATCGTTATAGGTGCTGAAAAAGAAGAAAAGGAAGATATACCTACACATCACTACTTATGCATCTATGTAGATTGTGAGAGAAAATACCCGAACCGCGCCGCATCTGTTTCGGTGTGAGAAAATGCCCGCAAACAGGGGAGAAGATGTCCGCGACCCCTGAGCGATTGCGCGATCAAACACGTTTGATAAAACATGGCAGGTGCATGAACAGGGGTACGGTATTTTCTCATTCCGTCATGGGCAGGGCCTGTGAAGGGCTCGGCAACTGGGGCCGTGAGAATATGTATCTCATCCGCATTCTCAAAAATAGCAATGTGATATTTTCTATCCTTTAAAGTGCACGAAATGTCGTCCAAACCCACACCAGCCCGGTGATACGAACACACTTTGAGAAGGAAAAACGACGATGGTGTTTCCGTCTAAGTCTGCAGTGGCTGCCGACGCATGGAAATGTTTGACTAATACGATACGGAGCCCCGGCTACTCTGAAAATAAAAGGATTTTTTGCGTATTTCTGCAATGTGACGGTGTAATCACGCATTTTGGTTAAGAGAGACTTCCTTCATAACAGATCCTCTTCGTGGTCATTACCGTCAGCCCAAGAGCTCCACTAAAGTTTCTATGAAACACAAGATAGTAAAGAATTGTTCCTAGGAAACGATACACCTACATTTATATCAATCTCTGCTCGAATGCAATTAGTACAAGCCGTTGATAAACCAGAACACGGTGAGAGAGTAACAATCGAAAGCGCCGTTCATTAAAAATGTTGCTACTGTGTTTTTAGCCATCTTGATGATGCTAGAACAAAAACTAGCTAGTGTATTGTCCATTGGTACGGGATGATACCATGACAATTTCCGAAGATGACGTCTTTGGAACGGAATCTGTACGGAGAGGCTGAACTCTTACGCTCTTAGGAGACGTTAGATTCATATTTCGACACCTCTTTGCTTTTAAAGTATTTCATCCGCCGAAACAACGCTGGAATCGCAAATGTTTTGTTTGCTTTTTCATTGACATTTCTCTTAGTACAAGATTTTTTGGGCTGGATTGAGAACCCTGCTTCGTTGTTTTCGTCTTTAGGGATTTCCACATATCTGAAGAAGTAATTTATATATGAGAATACCTGGTTGGTTGCTCATAAAAGATTTTACAAAAAAAACCTTGAAATGAAGCCGTCCCAAGCGTTTCAGTTGCCATCAAATGAACAGAACATAAGATGCAGTACCTCAACAGAAATCTGTCGAGCTCTCTTGTTTTGAAATATTGGGCATTTCCGTGCATGAATCTTTTTTCGATTCACTTCCTATTGAAGCTTAAATTTGATTGAAACGCTATGGAAATTATATTAGCGATGTACTAGATTAACGATGTAGCCGGTTAGGACTCTTCAAATGAACGGTTTTCCCAACAGTTACGACTTTAGTCTCACCAGGAGACTATCTCAACGGTAGGTCGGAACGGCCCAAATGTCGCATTTGGGCACAATCGCCTCTCTTTGGGAAACAACAAAATGCAAATATCTCGACCCCAACACAACTCCGCGCAGAGTTATGGACGACGGAAGTTGGGCCGTTCGCCGCGTTAGACCTCTGCCTGCGCGTGGATGGCGGGCTCATGTTGGCTGGAAACAGCTATCATGGGGATTACGCCGCCGCTCTACCCACTGCGCCACCGCCGCTCGCTCGTCATTGCTGTCTCCAAGCAACTTGAGCCCGCCCTTCGCGCGCAGGCGGAGGGCTAACGTCGCCAACGGCCCAACTTTCGTCGTCCCTAACTCTGCGCAGAGTTGTGTTGGGGTAGAGATATTTGCATTTTGTTGTTTCCCAGAGAGAGGCCATTCTGCCCATATACAAAACTTGGGCTGTTCCGATCTACCGTTGAGATAGTCTCCTGGTCAGTTTGCTTAATGGCGTTCACCGCCCACAGTTGTTTGCTTTATCAACGCACGTTTGCTAGCTCTCAGACCGCAATATTCTGGTGTAGTATACGTCTTCTCATATTATACGAGTATACTATAAGTTTTGGTGCACTGTTCGTTGGCCCTGGCATTTTCATTCACGGTTGCGGGCATTTTCCCCTTGGTCGCGGGCATTTTCTCCGCATGCAGCGCCCACCATGAGATTCGGGCATTTGCTCCGTAGACCATCTATGTATGCACGTATTACCCATAGCACGTCGGATATCGCTCGCATCGCTTCGCTAATTCCACTACAAAATGATGCTGTATACAAACTTTTTATTGCAAACTCAACTGTGCAGGCTAAGCTGCTTTTCTCATGCCGAATTACATCAATTAAGTGAACAATAACTGCTAAGAGCGCTATCGAAATACACAATAACGGAGGAGAAGCGCATTGGAGTATTAGTGAGCTGTAAGTGTCGAGGTGTCGTTGAGTGGTAATGGAATCAAGGAAGAAAGTCCTCCGTTCAGAACGGGTAAAGCAGCAACAGAGCCGATCGGATAGCCGACAGCCGAAGTTTAAGGCGATCTCTAGAGGCAAAATGCGAAAGCAAGATCATGAAGACGACGATAGTCTCCTGGGAACAATGTCACATTGGTGCGAAATGAGGTCTATGATGTATGCTGCACGAGGAACGGCTTTCTCATTGTCATGAGAAAATTCTCTCTACGTCATGCAGAGAGTGCAATCCAGAGTTGAGAAGTGTAAAAGAGCATCTACACGCTCCGCTTCGACTACCTCGAATACGCCGCTTCCTTAAATCTCCTTTAGTCTATTAGAACCTGAGGAGCGAGGGGTTTTCGTGAGTCGACGAATTCTCAGCCCTCCAATGTGACATCGCCAGTTATGGCTGAACATACAGTTAGTGGCGGCATTCTAGTCCATACGAATATGTCTGTTTGTGCGGTGAAGAGGATGAGAAGCAGCTTATTAGAGTTAGGTAGCTGGATGAGAGGCACGATGATTCTGGGCGGAATACACGGCAGTGGGTAGCAGAGAACACGCAGCAGCGCGCGCGGACCAGCGCGGACTGCTCGACTTCAGCAGTCAATTCAGCCGCAGCCGTAACCCTGTCGAACTAGAACTAAACCGTACGAGATAGACATGAGCGGCACCGAGGCGCCGCCTCTCTGAGTGGAGACGTCCGAGAGCGGCATCAGTAGTCCTTGTCGTTCGTCAACTGCTGGGCTTCCTGGTTTCGATGCTGTCGCCTGAAAAGGTTCGCAAAACTTTCCAGTGCGGAGCTCTGACAAATGTTGCCACTCACAACAGGAGTTTGACTGCGCGTCAACCGCTTAAAACTGCCCCTTGCGCTGAGACTCAACTTTCTCACTAGATTCCCTCGTACAACTACGACAATGTCCCAACACCATCCAATCAGCTTCCATGAAGGTTACGCTTACTCTCTTCCCAGACACAGAGAAGAACAAAGGGATTGCTCTCAAAAGAAGCATCTCCCTCCGAAATTCTGCGCCTGTGGACTTTTTCAGCTGTGAAGAAGGGACAAGAAAGACGGTCTTAATACCTCATAACGATGTTTTGTTGCGATCAAAACTCTAGAAACTGAATTCAATCACTTCTATCAAGACCTTCAGCTTAACCGGTTTCATCTGATATTAACGGCTGGCTTATTCCGATATACTCAGACAAAAGTCGGTTAGTAACCGAGCATGAAAGGTTTTATGCTGTTACAGGATGTTTTGTTGCGATCAAAACTCTTGCGCCAGGCGGGACTCGAACCCGCACCTTCTGCTTTCCTGGCAGCTGTGTTCGCCTTACACCTTTGATCGCAACAAGACATCCTGTAACAGCATAGCCTCTCTACCAGCCGCTCCTGGCTTAAGCAAATGTGTTAGAACATTGTTACTAGTAAGGTCTTCAGCTTAACCGGTTCCATGCTGATATCAGCGGCCGGCCCATCCCCGTATCACGGGTGGGTGCTGATGGACCTCGAGGATATCGCGGACGTTACGTGCGGTCAAACAGCGCCGGTGGTGTAAGGCGAACATCGCTGCCCGGAAAGCAGAAGATGCGGGTTCGAGTCCCGCCTGGCGCAAGAGTTTTATCGCAACAAAACATCCTGTAACAGCATATAGCCTCTCTACCAGCCGCTCCAGGCCTAAGCAAATGTGTTAGAACGAGCATGAAAGGGTTTGGAACCGAGCACTGCGCAATAGCAACACGTGCTGCAGGGGGCGTGGCTGCCTTTCGTGATCGGTTCCAAGCCCTTTCATGGTCGGTTACTAACTAACGTAGTGTCTCACACACGTCAGGGTTTCAAACCGAGCAGTAAATCTGCTTCAAATCCTTTCATGCTCGGTTACTAACCGGCTTTTGTCCGAGTAGGGGGGTAAATGCTGATGGGTCCAACGAGTTGTGGATGCTACGTTCGATCAATCAGCGCTGGTGGTGTATTGGCGTAGAGCATTTCCGGCAGGCCAGCAGAAGGAGCGGGTTCGAGTACCGTCTGCAGCCGGAGTTTTCATCGCAACAGAATATCGTTGTGAGAGTTTGTGACCTCGATACCAACCATCTGACAAGGCTTGCGAGGCTTCAAGAAAATGAATTGGCCTCAATATGTTCGGCATAAAAGTGGTTAGCTAGACGGCGATAATTAAAGAGCCAATGGAAGCATAGTGGAGCCAGCGTACTTTTGGCCAAACGTAGGAGAACAGAAGGAAGCAACGTTCGTCATCCTAAATTTGTCACCATTCTGCTAGATTCTGCTACTCTAACTTCTCATCCGGGACAAGGTGGTCAACTAAAACCAAGGGTATCCCTAATCGTGCGAAGGTTCAATGAAGAAATGCCAGAAAAAGCGAGTCTACCCATCGCTCTTCAGACCGAAGGTCTACGTGGAAACTCCTGTAATTTTCCAGTCCGATGAAATTCCCTGCTATCTCTGACCGGTCTTTGGTTGTGCGGTTGCTTCGAGATCGGAGGCGGTATATGAGCATAAGAAAACAGGGCGACAGAGAGCGATTAGATTCGAAACATCAAAAGTGCGTTAAAGGGGTTAGCCATCCAGCTGCTCCATGCACGATTAACTGCTGTGGTGTGCCTTCCGATCAATGACTCCCTGCGCAAGCTATCGCTCAACTTCATTCTCGACTGAAGCGAATCCCCACCGCTGAGAAAGGAATGGTGAAGCTTGTGTGCCAAGCAGCGTTCGCTGCTCTCAAATGGAGAAGACTCACTCTCTTTCGGCGACGTTGTACTGGTTGGCTTTGAATCGCTTGCAGGCTTGACATGAGTATATGATGATGAAGAGAAGAATAAACATGACCAGTATTAGTATCAGCGGTAACAACCATCCGTAGTGCACTGAAAACGCCGAGTCGATAAACGGTAGTCTTGCTATCCAGGCTCACATTAAGTGTGACCTGTTTTCTGAATCCTAGAAAACACCCAGACCCACCACTGATCCTCAGCTCTCGATCAAATTTCACTTCGAATTCTTGTTCGGGTCCATCCACGTAGATGGGAAACTCATTAGATGCCACGCATCTGAAACGTTGTGTTTGGTGATAGATAAGCTCTGCCTCCTTTCAAGATCGCTTCTTGCAAAGAGCTTCGAAGAGTGAGTTAGTTGTGGCTAAAAGTCTGACCGGTACATGCCAGCATCAGTGTCCTCCAGTCCACTGATTTCCACGGCATTCTTGTGGAAGGCAACTTTAGCCGAGGCCTCTATAATGACAGGAATCAGTCGCGGAAAAGAAGACATTAAGAAGCAGCAACTCTCACCTAAAGGAATTCCGTCCTTATACCACACAATTTTCGGATGTGGATACGCGTACACAGGGCACACGAGGTGGGCAGTGGACTCCTTTGAGAATGATAACGGCTGAGCAACCACCAAAGTTGGGTCAGAAGCCGCTATTTCCATGGGGTCAGAGGAATTCGTGTGCACCACCGGTCGTGCTGCAAAGGTGCGCTCTTGCATTACGGCTGCAGTTAAATGACGTTGAGATTTGAGCCATTCAATGTTACTGCACGCTATACATAGGAACAATGGCTACAGATTCCGCATAGAGCCCGCAAACTGTTTTGTTTTGCAGCGCCTCTCCGGAACTCGGAACTCGTCATTGCCACGACACAACCTTTGAATCTTGTCATTAACCAAAAAGATGAGGAGCAAGCCCCGCGCAGTCGACCTCGGCCAGTCAGAAATTCAGCTGGGAAGAAGGTTTCAGCGCATTAAGTTCTTTACTGCTCTCAAACCTGCCTAATGAAAGAGAAGCTGGAACATGGGATGGAAACCACTTACAGTAGGCGAACATGTTTCCGAAGACCAATTCGCCTTCGTCGGTGCGAATCTCACAGCGGTACTTTCCTGCCTGGGCAGCTGTCGCATTGCCGAACACGAGACGGGCCCTTCGCTTATCAGCATCCACGTTAGCCTTCAAGAAAAGGATGATCTTGCTAGAGAATTCTTGGCGAATTGCCTGAGACTTCGCTTGTGAGTTTGTCTGAAGATTGCTGCACAAAATGGATATTAGTGTTACGCAACATTTGATACAAAGAATCGAAAACATATGGTGGAGAATCTCGTGAGTACCTCTTAAACTTTCATGGTCACTATGTGTTGAAATACTGGAGAGAAAAATCATAGCACAGTATTAAGAGTCGATAGATAACCACGAAGAAGTGCACCGCAACAGGGGAAGAAAAAGTATACGGAGGACCACTTTCCCGATTCCTTGGCCCAAGGTGCCTCCATTCTGCTTTGACATTTAATATGATTGTAGAAAACTTTGGCGCCTTCAAATTTACTGCCTGATTGGTGGCTGAACCTTATCGAGCCTGCGTTCTGATCAGGGTTCGCTGCTGTACCACCGACGCGGACTCACCCAAATTCCTTGAACCCTGAGCAAACAATTGTCTATTTATTGAAATAATGGTATCAGTCTCTGAAGATTGTACATTATTTTAGCGTGGGTAAAAAAGAAATGCGGAGAATGAAATCCATGAGCTGCGAAGGACTGCAGTAGCCAGACATATCCCTTCCGCAGAAGAAAGGGGTAGTGACAAATGTTAAGCTCAGCACAAAAGTTCTTACCTCTACAACTGTCTTTTCCTTCGTTCGAAAAAAGCGAGCCCATGTGATTTGCTGGGTTTCGCCATCCTTTCTGGCTTCACACCTAAACATATTGCACTTCTTTACTAGATGAGGGCTCACATCTATCTTATCAAGGAGTGGGAGAGCACGTGGGGACGACGAGAGATTGCAGACGAATCTATACTGTGTGCAAAGGCATGCGTTTGTCTCTGATCAGTACAAATAGACTCGTGTTGCTGATTACGACTGCATTGAGCAAGGTGAGGACCAGCTGTGTTTTTCCTTCTCTGGAGGAAATAAGCTCAAGCAGAACTTGAAACTTTACTCGAATCGGAGGATATTAGAAAATTGTTTGTGCACTGATGACGGAAGATATCCAAAATGACGTACGTTTCGACGATTATGAGGGAGTCAACGAAGTGCACGATCTCGTGGATCCTTCCATGTGAAAGGAGTCGAGGGATCAAAAGCAATGTATCATGAGTAAACTGTTTTTCCATATTAGAAAGATGATTTCATGGGTGAGTGGCTATGCTGCACTTACTGTAAGGCTAAGTGGGCTTCCTAGATAGTCGCCGATGACACTGGCTTCGTGTTAAATGCTCCTATACACTGTATTTGCAAAAAGAAAACCGGGACGAAGGAGAATGCAGCGAAGCCTAGCCGGATTCTCACGAGAAGGAAACGTCAGCCACTCGCCCAAGCCATCCATATCCAATGAAGCGCTTAGAACTTGGAGGTATCTCAGATCAATGTAGGGAACAACTCATGCTCACCGCCTTCGGACAGACGATTTAGAGATAGAGACCCCCACCCCTTTGGCTCGTGATGGGAAAGTGGTCACGCAACTGGTACATGCTGTCAACGGAGAACTTTGTTTCGGATATTGTACACGATCCGTTTGATGCTTGCTTCAGCGCCAAAAACATTGGGAACAATAATGATTGCTGTAATAATGCTGCAATAGGTCGCACGTTTCATAATAAGAAATGAAACCCCCAAAGTTGCGGTGGTTGTTCCTCCGTTCTCTAAGACGTCCTCCTCGCGCAATGTTTAGTTATTTGCAAGGCCTTTTGCCTGAGTGGATAAAGCCGTTACATGATTTCTCAGGGTAAAGGCTTCTGTGTGTTCAGTGGCGAGTTCGGTCACAAAGAGCCGTCCAGTAGCAGCTTGCTCATCGAAAGCCTAAAGAGAACAAGTTCGAGGTACTCACCACAGGTCTGGCGTCGCTGCCCGTATCGGGTGTTCGTCGGTGCTGAGCGCTCCCTGACCGCGGATCACCACTGCTAGGTTTCCGATCGCGGTAGTGTGTGCGGCGACCTGGAGAACACCTGCGAGGAGTACGCCTGAAAATGCCAACTCCGGCGCTCTATCCAATAGAGGAAGCTTGCTGCTACCGTTTTGTAGAGACCATCATGACGACAGCTGAGCTTTAGGTATCACCTACTGTATTTTCTTTGTGAGAAATCGAATATCCCGGGCTCTTCACTCTTTTGAAAAACATGTGAGAACTGCGATGTTTTTCGTGAGAAATCGAATACCATGGGCTCCTCATTCCTCTATGAAAGGTGTGAAAGAACAAAACTGGGAGCAAAGCGAACAAGACACGTCACTGCCTTTCGTCTACGCTGCCAGCTATACACACCCTATAGAAAAAACACCAAAAGCAACGAATTCCTGTAAAGCGTAGCGCATTCTTGCCACTTATTCAATTTTGAGGTACATCACACCCCATGTCTTAGCTCATCACTGAAATGAAGCTGCAGACAACAATAATGCAAACCTATTTCAATGCATTTCATTCGTTATTAAAAAGAGTGTGACACAAAGAACAACAGAAAGGGTACAAGACCAAATAGCTGACCGGCAACTCAAAATTTTCTCAGCTTCGTTCTTTGGGATGGAAAACAGTTCTTGCTAGTGAGCTGACAAAAACTGTTGACTCAAAATACTATGAGGCTATTCGGTGAATCAGAAGAGAGACACAATTGCGTAATGCCGGGTTATGACGATAAGGCATGATGAGAATAGAGCCCTCCCTATACTATTTAGAATAAAAAGAACTATGAAACGCGAAAAGAGGAGAGCTACGTTTGGAAAAATTCCTCTTCCGAGTCCACCCGTTTGTTCGCGGAGATTCGAAGATACATCGAGGCTTTCTCCTGCGCGGGCGTATCGTCATCGCACAAGCAGTGTGGGTGACGCGGGTAGTGATTATGAGACTTGAAGTTGACGTTTAGTTGCCGTTTCAGAAACGTCAGCCGCGATCGGCGGCTATGAGCTTGACTCGCGGCATGGAAACTCGTAGTAGTTTGTTTAACAACAACAATATACATAAGCTATCAGCTGAGATGCCGAGTATAACAGCTAGCACAAAACTACTTGTAGAGGATAGCGGGAAATACTGAATGCAGGCGATTCAGATCCCTCAGCTCCAGAACAAAGCGTGACACCTGTGCTCACTTACCGAGTAGCAGCCGGGAGAGCATTTCGTGTCGGTGGCTCTCAGCTCAGTGGGTACATCCGCCAACCAACTGACGACTGGAAAATCGATGGCTTCGAAAAACAACACAAGTAAAAGTAGCGGGAGCAAATACAACGGAAACAAAGAGTACGCCGGAGGCTCGCGAGCGACGCGCCTCCGAGGAGAAGACGACGGGATGGGCAATCGTGGCTGCAGAAACGAAAGAACTTCATGCAACGCAGCTGGACATAAATGCCGTTGCGGAACAAATTTTGTGAAGTGGTCTGAGCAAGTAGCCGCTCACAGCAACCCAGAGGTTGCGCACCTGAAGCAGAGAGCAATGAAGGACTAGCAGGCGTGAGAGAAGCGAGCGTCTACAAAGTCCCCGAAGAAGTGGACGAAGTGGTTCACGAGCAGGAAAAGGCGTACCGGTACGCACGAGCATCAGAAAAACATGGAGGAGGCAGCGCAAAAAATCCCTGTGCTTCCGCAACTGCCCGGTACAGGGTCCCCTTCCTGCGATTGCTGGAATACCATTAAAGTGGAGACACGAAGGAAGAAATGTGAAGAAATAGTGGATCGATTCGAGACCTCCCATGAGACGAACCGTCCTTGTCACGGAAGATCTCCGGTAACGAAGCGGTGAAGAGGAATATGTTATAGCTTTTAATGAACGCAAAAGTAATTACAACATCCATTTGAAAATTATCAAGTTATGATATAAAACTCTCGTTATCCTCTCGATGTTATTCTTATTTATTTATTTATTTATTTATTTATTTATCTAGCTTCTCTCCCATATCCGTTCATCTTTCCGTTTTCCAAATAGTAAGTGAATTTTTAACTGAAACGCTGTAACAGGTCAGACATTGACTAAAAAAGGTTTTGAATATTTGAAGAAGAAACCAAATTAAGAAGTAACAAAAAATAACTAAAAAACAGAAAATAGCATAATAAAACAAACAAACAAAATAACCAGGTCGAAATTATAGGGAAATCAATGAAACAAGATTTTAAAAGTCTTCAAAATTTCAGAGGCATGGCATTAGTATTCTATTATACCTCCGCTGATTTTTCATCTATTAGGTTGGTGCATAAGTTCTCGGACATTTGGGGCATGGAATATTTATTATCGCAACATACGAACAACAATATCAAATCATTTGAAGTAACCACTCTTTACCTCAATTGTCTTTCGCCAACGTGCTGGTAAGTCATGGATGCCTTTTCTCCAAAACGTGGCCGGCTGTGATTCGAAAAATGTGAGCAGTGCCTCCTTACATCCTCTCGGTTCCTAATTGCTGGCCGTCCAAATAGCGCTGAAGGCTTGAAAACAAATGATAATCGGAAGGAGCGAGATCTGATGAGTAAGGTGGATGTGGAAGAACGGTCCACCAACTCAGCCGCCGTCGCTCTAGCAATATGCGGTATAGCGTTGTCGTGTTGAAAATACACCTTCACTTGCTCTTCTCGTGTGATTTGAAGGTGGCCCCTCAACTTCCTCAGTTTTTTGACGTAAACCTCTGCCGTCACTGTTATCCCTTCGTCCAGCAGCTCCCAGTATTTTACGCCAAGTACGCTCCACCAAATACATAGCATCACCTTTTTCACGTGAAGGTCGGGTTTCGGAACGTCCTCTGCCTCTCCAGTTGCGTCAACTCACTGTGCACGCCGGTGATAATTAGAGTAGAGTATCCACTTCTCATCCCCGGTGACAAGGTTGTCCAGCCATCCGTGGGTACGTCTGAGGGTAAGGAGAGACAGAGCGACATCGGCTCTGCGATCCATGTCATGTTGTGTCAAGTCGTGAGGTATCCAGCGACCCAATTTTTGCACATTGCCAATCGACCTCAATCCTCGAACGACTGTTGAGTGACTAACACCAAGAGTGCTTGATGTTCGCGAGTGGTTTGGTATGGGTCCGCTTCCACTCTACATCGAAGGCCATCTAAATCCAGTGTCATCGGGCGCCCTTCTCGTTCATTAACTTCAACGGAGAATTCACCAACTGCAAACTTCGAGAACCACTGGTACTCAGTACTTCGAGCAGGAGCACTCTCGTTGTAAACATCCTTCAGGCGACGATACGATTCGTTGGCATTGAGGCCAGATTGATGCAGGAATAACATGACGTGCCGAATAGGCGTCTCAGTTGGGATGAATTGCTTAGCCATAATAGCTGACGTTAACAACGCAGAAGTAAATGTTAGGAACAGTTTTGTAGCCCTTTCCTTTCTCTATCGATCGATCATTTATGCGTTGATACATGTGAGAAATTTGGCAGGAAAATGCGCTTTCAATTCAGGAGGGGTCAAATGTCCGAGAACTTATGCACCAACCTAATATGTTGACAAAACAAATTTCGAATCGAAATCCTAGCATTTTACATTACTAGCTACATCTGAAAATTCACAGCATCCAAAGGAAAAAACATCCATACCTCTATACTTCACGAAATGGCGATATATATTATATTATACAAATATTAAATAAATATAAATATTAACTATTATATTATACAAAACGGTACAAAGAAAACTTTAAGGTTTAGACACCCGCGGCGTATCGCACACCGATACATACTTAGCCTAATCCGAGTTCCTTTTTAATAAAACTTTTCTGAGAAGGCGGTCAATTTCTATAGCTCTTGAGCTTCTAGTAAACACCATTGAAGAGGAGAAAAAGAGGTGCGAAAAGCGAATGATCACTGCCCAACCATCGGCGCGAACGCTTTTATGGATTTTGAGCATTCAGAGTTGGCCCTGTTCAGGTGCCAGCACCCGGATGAATCACATTCTAAATAGAGCGATTGAAACCGCTTGTGTGCATCGATCAGCTAGCCTGACAATGGATGTTTCAGAATTCCTCTGAAACGAGTTCCTGGCCAACTCAGCCTCACTTGTTGCGTGCAGCAAAAAGTAGTCTCTTTTGCTACTGAGAGTGATATCAAACATGCTATCTTCTGTAAGGTTAGCCTTAAAGCCAAGGGACACAGGAATTATTGATAGGAAAAGACCAGAATGGGTGCCATGTTCGCTCGCCGTTCCTGAAAGCATTTATCCTATCACAAGTATTTACCGTGAGTTCTCCCTTTTCTCCGTCCACTTGAAATATGCTATCAGTAATACACAGCAAAGCTCTGTAGTGGTCTTTCAGTACGGACTCATGCAGGCCAAATGCACAGGGTCTCAAAAAAGGCTATAACATTGCTGCCAGATTACTGAAAAAGTTAAGAGCATATATGAAGGCGCAGAGAATACAAATTTTCCTACATACATATGAGCGGGGGATCGCGCCAGACACTTGTCTAAATTTTTTCATTTTACAATCGACTGACTGTGTTTCGCTTGGGCACTTGCTATCATTTCTCCATAAAGTGGCCCTATTGATTGAGTTTTGTTTCTTTTAACGCTTAAAACTTATGGATTGGACACATAATGGATTGCAGCAAAACGCAGGGTACTCAAAAAATGCAGGTCCTGTTTCAAAGGTTTCAACATTGCTGATAGTAAATGGCTTGAAGACATCTGAGACTCATATAAAAGCAAATGATAATGCAAATTCTGTGACATGCGAATAGTCAAGATTGCTCCACGCTTCCGTCTGAAACCTGTCATTTCAGACTCAATTGGTTGTGCATGGGCTGAATGCTTGTTACAATCTGTTATTAGTTGACCACACTAACCTGAACTGAACCTCTTTCAAAGTTTGGAAGTTGGCAGCGCACTAGGACCTCATGTGAACGGGAGGGGGGCGTTCGTATCGGCTGGTTGTAGGCGCCGCCGCCGCGCGCTCAGGTGGCCATACCTGCGGCGTCATCTCCCCGCTCGCCGTCTCCGCTCACGCTCTGGCACCCGTCGCGCGCGCGGCCCCACGGACGGCCCGACGGACGAGCAGAGCACGCAGGAGGTCAACCAGATTTGTTGGGACTGCAATCGACAGGATGTTCAGAGGATTTACAAAACCAGTGTAAGGATGCATGTTGGCATGATACAAACATAGCTCTGCATCAGAATTTCGAGCTCTATCTAATGAGCTCTACCTCAAGCTCATCAATGCCACCGTTGATGCGATATTCTTCAAATTTGAAATTGAAAAATACTTCTTTGCAATCCTGCTGCGAAGCTGTAAAAAGATGTTTCCAGACTAAAATTTCACACAGAATTCAACTACGTCGTCTAAATACCTTCTAGAGCTCTTTTTTTTAAAGAAAAAATTGTGTGGATGACACCGTTGGGGAAATGTCTCCAAGACAACATTCTACACAGAATTCAATTACGAAATTTATGTTCACAAATACAGTGTGTCCCAAAAATGTATACGCATGTTTGAAGGTGATAACCTTGCTCAGAGTAAGGGTACTGGAGAGCTTGATGGCTCAGATAAAATTTTAAGACAGTAAAAATCTTCTGACAAATGAGGGTATAGATTGCGCCATGCGCTCGTCTAAAACCTTGCATTTTACACTCGAATGATTGTTTTCGCTTGAACACTTGTTATAATTTCTCCAAAAAGTGGTCGTTTCGATTGATGTGAGCTTCTTTAAAGGTTTGAAAGTTCAAAACACATTATGGCTTGCGAAAAATGCAGAATCCTAAATCCTAAAAAATCCTAAGAATCCTAAAAAATGCATGTACTATTTGAGTGGTTCTATCATTGGTGATAGTGAAGCTTTTGAAGATGTTTAACATCTTCAAAAGCACAGGGTAACGAAATTTTCGTGGCGTGCAAATAGTCAAGATTGCGTCATGCACTCGACTGAAACCTTGCATTTCAGGCTCGATTGATTGTGCATGGGCTAACTGCTTGTTAAGATTCTGTTACTACTTGGCCACACTAACCTGTGCAGCGCCTCATTTAACGTTTAGAAATTGGCAATTACGTGAAAGGCAAGTGACGTGTGAGTTTATTGATTACACAAGTTATCGTTTTCGCTATCGCTCTAATAATCCTCTCTACATTTTCAAGCTCATAAAAAGAGTCAGGCCCGGCTCTAAGCCTTTCTACGAAGGGAAGGAGTTTATCCTGAAGTGGCAGTGGAAGTTTGAAAACACCGTAGAAGTGCGTAGGCGACTCAGCGACACCCTGTATTGACCGTAGAGTGGAGAATTTGTGTTAGTTCACTATATGCTCCATTCACAGAACTAATGACGGTGGTAAGCAACAATTGATTAATAGACATGCCCTACTACCTGGTAATAAACATAACCTCGGCCCCCTGGACGCACGGCCTCCAGGAGGTCGAGGTCTTATGAGAGGGCAATGAAAGACTATGTGTTCAGTGACCGCGTTTATCCCCAGAACCGAAGTTTCGGACCGCTTGATTGACATCCACAAAGAATCGATGAATTGACCAATATCGGTTGATGATCGATCGAAACGTCAAAAACGAACTTCAGATTCGTGTTCAACGATCTCGGTCACCCTCACGGCATAAGTTTTGTACCGCTTGAATGACATACACAAAAAACGCACACAACTCTTTTATATGTAATAGAATAGGATATCAACTTCGTGATTGAATTCTGCGTAGAACGTTGGCTTAGAGACATGTCTCCAACGGTGTGATGTACACATTTTTTCTCTAAAAAAGAGCTTTCTAGAAGGTATTTAGACGACGTAGTTGAATTCTGTGTGAAATTTTAGTCTGGAAACATCTTTTTACAGCTTCGCAGCAGGATTGCAAAGAAGTATTTTTCAATTTCAAATTTGAAGAATATCGCATCAACGGTGGCATTGATGAGCATGAGGTAGAGCTCATTAGATAGAGCTCGAAATTCTGATGCAGAGCTATGTTTGTATCATGCCAACATGCATCCTTACACTGGTTTTGTAAATCCTCTGAACATCCTGTCGATTGCAGTCCCAACAAATCTGGTTGACCTCCTGCGTGCTCTGCTCGTCCGTCGGGCCGTCCGTGGGGCCGCGCGCGCGACGGGTGCCAGAGCGTGAGCGGAGACGGCGAGCGGGGAGATGACGCCGCAGGTATGGCCACCTGAGCGCGCGGCGGCGGCGCCTACAACCAGCCGATACGAACGCCCCCCTCCCACGCTTTCTGCTTCGCTCAAAATGTGTACTTGGCTTATACAGCGACCTGTGATGGCGAAGGTCAAGCCATTTTCTATTCTTCGCGGACACGCCTCACTCCAAGACACGACCACGTATGAATCGAAGGCCTGCTGGACTAATGGTGACGTCGGCATGGAACAAAGAGATTGTGAAACTGTTCTGCATCCATTAGGGCCCAACAGTAACTTGTATTCTGCAGCAATTCGTAGCAGTTTCGCCTAGTGTCCAGGCTGACACATAACCTTTGACATGAGCGCCACATTTATTAGGCGCTTTTGCTATCTGAACACCTTCTCCCGACTCATTATAGCGATTCAAAACGACTCAAATATGTCTGTTTACCAGGCAAACCAACTACTACTCTCGGATTTCGTCAAGGAGTCGTAGCTGAAACCGTGGGGGACCTGCATATCTGAAAGAACAAAGAGAGAAACGAGTTGTCTGTCATTTGAAATGACGCCTTATAACACGCTGTCTAAGCTGGTTCAACAGTTAGAGCTTAGCTTATGGGTAGGCCGCCAAGTTGACGTTAACCTAGTGTGGATCACAAGTGCTTCAGGCTAATATGGGGCATTTTAAATTAGCGTAATTATTATTAAGGGTGTGTAGTAACGCAGTCGGAGTAGGTGTCGCCTGTAGCGGCCTAAATCAAGGTTCTTTGATGATCTCCCGCCCAAGACAAACAAGTCTTTCATCCCACCGAGGCTGCTAAATTGGTAATAGATTTGTCTGAGAACGATGAAACACTGAACATATCGGCTCTGCACCGCAAGCCATTGTGTAGGCCAAATATGTACGAATTCAGATTGCCTCCACAACGCTCTTTAAAGGTAGGGTGTGTGGTGTATTCCAAACACGAGTGATTAACGTCGTCCTACATCCATAATAAGATGATCAAGTGAGAGATATTGTACGCGTGCACGTTGGCAGTTCTCGAAAACAGTAACTGAAAATTATCAGCATTTTCAAATTCCTTGCGACAGCGAAGTAAGAAAGTTGTGGAAGTAAAAATGACGTACCGAAACACATCTGCAGACGAACAAAGTGATAAAGTCAAAAATGGGTAAAAGAATCCAAATAGTTTCAACAAGATAAAATTATTAAACGTTGTATGTGCGTTTCCAAATCGTTGAAGTTTGAGGACATGTCCGAAGATGTATTCGAAAATAGAACTGGAGTGCACCTCTTGAAGAGCCGTTTCGATAGGAAGCTGATGGCCGTTGTGAGCGTAACAGTTTCTTTTAATTGAGCCGAGACGACAGCTGGCAGACACGGAACGGTCTACACAAGCATGAAGAAGTAACAGCATCTCTCTCTGCACATTTATGACAGCTTTGCGAACGTGTAGAACAACCGTTCCCCGTCGTTAATCACAAGTGATGAGCTCTCGGAAAAGTGCGAGCTTGCAGTGGACAGACGAGCAGCGCGTTGCCCAGATGTATCATGATTTTTAAGGGCAGAATTAATTCCTGTAGAGTCACTGCACGCAAAACAAGCTTTACAATTAGGGATGAATGTTCGATGGAACACATTCAGTGGAAAAAGAAAGCAGCGGACGTGAGTATCTAAGCATTACAACAGTTCCTTATTGCTTCCTTCCTTCGACTACTACACATCTGTATCAGAGATTAATTCGTGTAACACATATGTATTTGTATTACACGAACTAATCGGTGTTCTAAGATGCCCATGAGCGTTGCATCTACGTCTTTCAGGTTTGGAGTATCGGCCTATTCGTGGGGCTCAGCCATTGGCTACAGTCAGACCAGACTGAGAGACTTATTCGTGTCGGAAGAAACATCCCGAACGATATTTTATGCGAATTTCAAATGGGCCAATCCACCTTCGAAGCAGCCCGGGCGCCACATGGTGTTGGAGAAAGGACCGTGCAACAGTCGTTCGAGAAATTTCGTTCTGGAGATTTCAAACTTGAAGAGACCCGCCGAATCGGCAGACCTACAGCAATCCATCGATCTCAAGGCCTTCGTGGAAGTTGATCCATCGCAAACAGATGCGAGTTTGTGGAAGGTCTAGAAGTCAGTAAAACTGCTGTTACAGACGGCTCGAAACGCCTCGGAAAAGTAAAAAAGCTCGAAAGGTGGGTCCTGGAACCAGGCCGAGCCAGGTGATAAAATCGACGAAATATACCGAAAATTGCGTGAGCTGCAGCCGTCCGGCACCGGTCAACAAAAGAGGTCCCCTTCTTCTGCAAGACAACGCCCGCTCATACATTTCGTAAATCACCATGAGAATTAGACGGACCGGGAGTTGAATTCTGTCTCACTCGCCATACTCACCAGACCTTGCGCCAACCGACCACCACCTTTTTAAGCACTTTCAGAAATTTCTCGCCAGTTGTCGCGAACAGCGCAATCAAGGGGGTTTCAGGGGCGGAGCCGCCAGCGCCGCCTGGTCCCGTGGTGGCAGCTCTATAAAAGCCTTGGAACCTTGGAAAATTTTAGCGTCTGCGTGATGCAATGTCACTGGTTACTATTCTGGTATTTTTCAACAAAATTATCGAGTAGACGAATAACTGAAAACCTATTTTCTGATTTAACCGAATGAGCGAATAATCAAGTAACGCCATTTTTCGGCTTATACAAACACCCATTATCGATTAAACCATTTTTGGTTTTTCGAAATCCGAATGAACGAATATTCGAACAAACAGAATTTTCGAATAAACCGCATAATAAGCACGATGAAATTTTTGCCCTACCATTAAACAATTTCGTTTGAATTATTCTCTATAACAACATCTAGTGTACAGAGCACTAAATCGAACGATATCTTCCGTCAACGACAAGTTAGAAGGACCAAATGGCTAAAATTTATGCAAAGAATAGGATACATGTCAAAAGTACAATACAAAAACCATTCACAATGCTCGTTATGCGGCATAACCAGCGTACTCCTCCACATTTACCGAAAGCGGAATTGTTTTTGCACTCCAAGATACCGTTGATGACCCACCATTCTTTCAAAGTCAAGCACTAGACAGTAACAGGTAGCAACTTGAGCTGAAATAGATACTCTACAATATGCGAACACTGATCCAGGAACTACAACATAGTGTTAGGAGTGGTTGAAAAGGCATCAAAGAAATTCAAGCGCTCCTGATGAACACCGTGCTGGAAGATGCCATGATTGCGCCACATAGTCGTTTGAAGCTTCGACATGTAGGCTAGAACGAGAATGTGGGGAAAACACGCATGGCTCAGTATTCTAGTAAACTGGCCACGCTGTTCAATAGGTGGAGATGCCCGTTCCTACAAGGGAAGCCACTGGATACTACTCGACTTTGAGAGGTGGGTTAAAAATGGGCATTCTACTGCAGGCAACAGGCCCCGCAACAGGCCAACCTGCGAGGACCCTCTCTCTCATCACATGGTGTACTGCTGCTCCTGCTTCTTGCTACAGCCTTCTTAGGAGTCGACACGCATGTTCATTATTGTTCCAGTATCATTTCCTCTCTGTTACGTAATGTTTCTTTCGCTTATTTAGCACTCTGTTTTAGCTAGACGTAGATCTGTACTGCGTTGATAGTTTGTCTGCTGACTGTTACGAAACAGTGTTGTGGCATGGAATTCCATGTAATAAATACAAATACAATAATCGCAATGTCAGGGGAGGCCTGTCTGCAATGCGAAAACAGCATCGAGGGCGACCGACCTAGTCCGAAAGTCCTGACGCTAACGCTGGCAGGACTTGCGTTGCAACGCTGGGTACGTTGATGGTCCGCTCGCGCTGTTTGGTAGAAGCACGGGAACGAAGAGGAAGAACTTCTGTGCGGTACAGGAATGAGGTGGTTCATGGCAAATCGAAGGACATTGGCCCCGGTAATTGCAGGCATTCTCCACGCATTTTCGTGATGGGATTGTGGGCTTTGAAGACCGACAGGAGAAGATCACTGTAGCTGCTAAGGAGCGAATCTACCGCTTTTTTTCTATGTGTACTCAGCAAACTAGCTGTACTTATCTAGCGAACCGTGGCTTGGCGTCTGTGATTAGAATACAGCAAAAAGGCCTTCGGAAAGCACCGTCACTATCTTTGATGCAATAAAAGGACGCATGGGCACTGAAAAAAGCGGCTACAAATGTCATGGTGACATTGTAGAGTAACTCCCATAGCGGGCGCATTATTGACTTCCTTCCTTGTAGTGAACACCACTTTCCGAAAACGTGACACCCACCTTATCTTCTACATATTATGCAGTGGGAGTGCCAAAACGCAAACATGGGTTATCCCGTTGTGAAGGATCTCGAGCAAAGACTCGTCGTGGACCCGTAAACCGTGCCATATGAGATTGTCGCTCCATGCACTGATCTGCACTTTAAAGATCGGCACTCCGAGGATGCAGTAGGTCGAGAGATGCTGTGCGGCAAGACTGAAGTGGTGGCGAGTGAAAGAAAAGCGGCTGTGATATCTCGCGTCCGGTTGCCCACAATCACTACTCGAGAAAACTTATGGTGAGAGGAACGCTGATGTCATGCGTGACGTTGCACTGTCGGAACTCAGCGCTGTGAACGCTGAGCCGGCAAGTAGACGTACATAGCTCTGGACAAGCAATGTGAAGAGAAACGTTTCAGAGAAGAAAGCGCTTTGACGACGGCAAAACGCCGATAACTGGTAAGTTTCAGGAAGCGAAAAAACCGCAAGAAGGCCCCGGTCATTGCAAAATCTGGTAGCCGTTGTGTATGAGAAACTCAACTCACGCGACGGTGAGCGGACACCGACTGGCTAGGGACCGCCACCACCAGACCGAGGATATTGGGAGATTCTTAGCCATCAGTGAGAAAAGCTATTTTTTTTGGACCGCAAGGAAGCCTTGAAGCATTTCTCAACCGATCGTTCCTTCTTTGGCCCACATCAACGGTCCTTCAACAAAATCACCGAAGAAGAAAACGAAGTGGCTCCGAATAAGAGGAAACAAGGCGAGTCCCGACGATTTGCCGGTCTAGAAGTTCTCGCTTCAGAACTTTGCCAACCATTCCGCTGCGATGTAGAATTTGTGGAAGTGGAAGTTCTGGTAGCTACCAGAGTGGATGACACAGTGTCTTATCGAGGTTGTGGTGGAGAAGGAGGTACCCGAGTTTTGGAAGCAAAACACAAGGGTCTCAAAAAAGGCAGTCCTGCAAACTGAAGAAAATACCGTCCAATTGGCTACTGTCGCGAGCATGAGGATAGTTGAGCGAATTGCGGACGAACTCGTGTCGTCAAGTTCTCCGACAACCAGCATGGCTGAGACTGGCACCATCGCTGTCACACATGCCGTCAGCCTCGTCGTGGAGAATCACCGCGGGAAAGCGGCACAGCGTCCTTCATACCGCCATAAAATTATGTTAAAAATAGCCTGCAAGCCTTCCTCCCGGTGTTTTTATTTAACAGCCGATTCAGTTATAATTATTCTCATGAACTGACGTCTGTTAGCGGGATATTTTAGGGGGAAAATATGAAAATATGATACCATTTGTTTACTACAACAGCGAAACTTACATATTTCGAGTTGTGGCACTATTGATTATATGCCGCTGCATTTTGAATAAGACCTGGCCTGATTCTCATCACTATCAATCAAAACCGCAACAAGCGCAGCAACCGCCATCGCACTGTGGTCTCTTCAGTATGAGAAAAGTAAGGAACGAAGTAACAGAAAAAGAAAAGAAAAAGATAAATTTTTACATATAGAAAATAGAGAGACGTCATATAGAGACGTATGGGAGCATACCCAGTTATTTAGTGAAAATGAAGATATTCCAGAACTCTCTGTTCAAGCTTCTCAAAATCTGATTGTTCTTAAATTGTCTGGCATAATTTGGCGGACGCTACGCTGTTTAGATTTGCTTGTCAGTGAGTTACACTTGCCTACTTGCTTCCTATTAGGCAAACAAGTTTTTCTCAATTTCCTCGTATGGTTCTTCTAAGTGTTACTGTTTGTCTGACATTCTTGTTTTTCATATCTCTTTTTTGATTACACGTGTGTTAATGTTGCTCGCCAATAGTAAAATAAATACATTGAAAAGAAACAAAGAATGCAACAGGAGGAAACATTCCATAGAAAAAAAAACTGCGACACTAGTAAAAATTAGAGGAAATGAACGCTTATTGCGTGATTGATGCGAACACTGTTTCAACTACCAAACAAAGTTAGAGTGTCACAATAGGAGAAGGCGCTCGCGTCACATGCACCCCGACTCCATGTCCTTGGTTCGTGCACGGCCCAAAACCAACAAGACATCCCAACCCCCCCCCCACCCCCAACGCTAATCAAGTATTCCGAAATCGGTACCGTGGCACCAGAACTCTAGGGGAAGGCTAAAAACTGACTCGTCTATCGGCCGGCCACTGCACGTCATCCTTATGCGGATTCAGATCGCCTCCACGACATCTCGTGGAGGTGGAATGCGTTGCGCACGTCGCGCATGGATTAATTAGTCTTCACTCTTTAGCTGTTGACCTTCAAATCTAGCACTTGCTTCCAGTAGCACCATCTGACCTTCAAATCTAGCATACTATAGATCTTGAATCTCAGATGGTGCTACTGGAAGCAAGTTTATAGAATGTTAAAAGCAGAACTTAGCACGTCCAGGTGAGATCGCATCTGTGGTGGTCGACGCCGCGCATGGGGAAAGCAATCGTCAAACTGTCCTTCCGATGAACTTGGGCGGTTGATAGGATGAGCATTGTTCAATGGCAACGACGGCTTATGTTACCATGATACCAGTAGGTCCAACTAAGCGGCTAAATCTCGCCAATAAACGGTGAATAACTCATAACTGTTCCTTATAGCGTTGCCAAACAGTTGGCTGCAGACATGCCCAGCTTCCAAAATATTCGAACATAATAGTATTCCCCAACGGGCACCATAGGAAACGTGTTCAAAGGTTTGCTCATGAAGTGAATGGTATGCGAACATCATGGAGGAAATTTCAAAAGCTTCGCTACCAGACGTCCCACCTGAGAGGGTAGGTAAATATTTACAGACAAAACCGCCGTGTTCTCATCGGGTTCCATAGCCCGGACGATGTTGACACCGGGAGCGAGGCGCTCACGTTGGCCAACATCAAAAGCACAAGGAAGGTGTTAAGTAGATTGCGACAAGAGCGCGAGGAAAAAGAGCAGTCCTAGAGCCAGCTTTGGTCCCACTCATTGTCAGAAACTGACGCTAGGGTTAACCAACAGTAGCGAACGTTTAGTTATACACGTACAATACGGATTTGAATGATTATAAGGCGGTGACCGGAGCGAAACAGCATTTAAATGGTTTCGCTGTATGCTACGGATTCCCTCTGAGGTTCTAAGCTTCTCCGACTCCAGTTAAAGTAAAGATAGTATCACCTCGTACATCTATGGTACACTTTGATGATTTCCAATCAAATCAAACGCTTGGAGGAAGTAGCTAAACGAATCACCTAATTTTTGTCAAATCATTTTTACTTTCGCGTTTTCTACTTTCTGTAGGATGCCGCAGGAACACCTGGACGTCTGCCAACAAACTGAAAAGTTGAAGGATAGATGCGACCCCTTTCATGTCCTACGAACATGTAAGCTCACCGGGTACCCCTGGCACGTGGTAGAGACGAGTGCAGGCAACACAGGCGCCCTCCCAACCGATTCGACGAACAACGCTACGGCGGTTCATGCAGGTGATGCATATGGTTGATTAGTTTTTCACCGTACTAACCCCAAGCTTTCTCCATAAAAGAACGACCAAAGGGGAAGTTCATAGTTGCAAAAGCGAAGTTATAACATAACATACAGTTCGGGAAACAAACGACCTCAGCGTACTACATTGGAGTGCAATCATTGTCTTAAACTCATACGAATCATGGAGCTCATGAAAGTGAAGTCATGAACTCCATTTTTATCTCTTACATACTTGAGCCTCCCCGTTATAAAAATGGTAAATGCTTGAATGCTATTAGCTAGCTAGGGGTGTAGCCACCTTAGCAGTGATGTCTAGTTTCGCGCTAACTTGAAGCCTATGCAGCAACCAGCAACCAGGTAGTGCTTGCATGAATTTAAGCATTCAAGAGGCTGCTACTGTTTTACTGGCTTGGATGAGCAGCTAAGGCTAACAGCTGACGAACTGAATGCCAAAAAGAAATAGTTCAGAGTGAGAAATTTGTCAGGGCATGGCATATCTCTCCACCAGATTATTGACAACCGCTGGTGGTGCGGAAAACGATCACAGTAAGCCACCCGCTGAGCCCTGCGAGATGTCGAAAAGACTTCGAGGGCATGCTATTGAAGGCTGCTCGTTATCGCTGCTCGTTATCACATTCCCACGCTCCGGACAGATGGCTCAGAGCGGGGATTCGTATCCGTGAGACATGGCGTCAGACAAGGAAAATCCGCATGTGGGTTGAGTTGAATAGTTGCTGCCCAACCTTTCTTCGCCCTTCCAAACTAATTGGGACAAAAATCTAAAGTGAAAAGGTAGTGCTTGGACCCGCCATTGGACTATCGCAAGAGGCAAAATGAACCCTCGTAAAGATGTCATGTCATGTCCTTCGCGAGAAAAAAAAACTGCTTATGCTTCATCGGGTCCATAAATCGGAAAGGGGACCAGCTGACGATCGGTGGTCTCAGTTATTCGTGCTGGTCGTAAGAGACATGCATTTACATGTGCATGAAACTAACTTTACTCAATCACATCTTCTACAATCTTCAGCTATAGAGAAAACTTTTCTTTTTCACGCGCATCAGCTGCTGACTGTTAAAGAGGGTACGTGAATAGCGAGATCAAAGCGCTGTTTAGGGATTCTTCAACGTGACTGCTTCCCACAGAAGAGCAATGTTTCATTATGGGCTCTTTATAACTCATTATTTCACGCTGTGTCGAAGCCACTCGTGATCACAAGCTAGAATCGCCCCAGGTTTACGTGTCTTACGAGAGCCTTAAAAAGCGGAAGGTCCACCTGAGCAGCGGAAACGAACAATGTGCTAGGTTATCGCAGAAGAGACTTCGAGGCTCTTCTACTTTTCACGAGGGAATCAACACGCTGTTGACGGGAGAAGTGAGAAAGAGGCTGAGGACGCTATCGTTCAGCTGTTTGTTTGCTTTCACTGGTCCGAGACAAAAACACGCAGTCAAGCAGTTGGCCGCCGGCGGAGACGAGGAAGAAGGCAAAGTCCGTTGACAAGGTGTACGTGACACGGGCGAGTGAGGTCAGCCGTCAGAAGAACTCGCAACGCATCGAAATCCGGTGGTAATGGATGGCCCGCAGACCGTCGCGCAGCGCCTCTTCTTCGGGCTGTGGGCGAAGAACGACGGCATCTTCGCAACGCTGGCCGACTTCCACCTCAACTCAGCAGCAGCATCAAGATCAGTGGCGGAGAGAGCTTCGAGAAGACGGTTCAGTGGGATGGCCAGCAGGCAGATGCACGGAGGACGTTTTGCAGATGCGCCAACTGCAAGAGCGCCAACTACATCGGAATGCACACTGGAAAATGGTACAGTTTTCCACACTCAGTACTGCGACCTCGGAGGCAGAATTTACCCTCCGAGTGGAGCTCTCAAGACTTTCTCCGTGCTGAAGCACATGACCAATGAAATGAGAGACGTAAAGATGAAGCTAAAAAGCTAAAAGGCGGTGTTAGCCATCCCTTATTTGGGATGCGTGGCGATACTATTGCGTGGATTTTTTGTCTGACATTTACGGCTATCATCGTCCAAAAAGAAATCTTCTCATGCTCTGATCTATCAAACTCGTATCAGACTTGTTTGGGGAACATAAAACGCCGGCTTGCTCATCTCCTGCGCTTCACAAGTCATAATAGGTACATATAGCTTCCATGATGTGTAAGATGTAACAGGTTGATACATAAGTTTCGGGCATTTGGTATACAAAATTTTTCACTTCACAGTAATCGAACACCAACAGCAAGTCTTTGTAAAGATACCTTCAACATCGGCGCATCACTGTCGGCTAACGGATAGGCCGTGGATGCCTTGCCCTTGCTCCAGAATCTAGTAGGCTGGCCTTAAAGAACAGATCAAGTAACTCTTCGATGTGACATCGTGGCACGCATTCCAGTGTACTGAGTGCTTGAGAAAAGGTGACAATCGGGAAGAGCAGGGCATGTTGAGGGGGGAGGGAAGGTGGTGTATGATGGTCCGACCATACATTGCTACTTCAGCCGTCAGCGACCTTGAGAAGCGTAGCCAACGGTTGCCTCGCCGGAAGTATCCACTCATCTGTTGTCCACTCGTAATCTACAGAAGTCTATCGTCACTTTCCTAACTCCTCCTAGAGCTCTCTATGATCAACGTCCCGAGAGCTCCATTGTGAGTGCAGGCCGAATGAGACGGGGAAAACCTCGACAGTGGCAGATATTCCCTACAAAGTCGTCCCCCGCGAAGCAGGGTCAAGCGTGGGTTCAATTTTTGCCGAAATTTTGCGACCCCTGCCCCTTCCGGAGCGAGTATGATACGACCCTCCTTCATCACAGCTTTGCTTCTCATCGGTTTTCATTCAAAGGGGCTTTTCAGGTGATCCTTATATCTCTTAACCAGTCGTTCGGCGGCCTAGCGGCCGCCTACGACTGGTTGGGGGCTTCGCCCCCAAACCCCGAGAATAGGACGCCATGACCGCTACGGGTTT
>OX375868.1:48579150-48617868 GCA_947359475.1 Heligmosomoides polygyrus bakeri | reverse complement strand
ATGAGCAAGCCGGCGTTTTATGTTCCCCAAACAAGTCTGATACGAGTTTGATAGATCAGAGCATGAGAAGATTTCTTTTTGGACGATGATAGCCGTAAATGTCAGACAAAAAATCCACGCAATAGTATCGCCACGCATCCCAAATAAGGGATGGCTAACACCGCCTTTTAGCTTTTTAGCTTCATCTTTACGTCTCTCATTTCATTGGTCATGTGCTTCAGCACGGAGAAAGTCTTGAGAGCTCCACTCGGAGGGTAAATTCTGCCTCCGAGGTCGCAGTAGCTCTTGTCGGTTGGTTTGTATCGAGCGGTGACGCACGCCGACAGCGAGACAATCCAGGGAGGTTACATATTAATTGTCTCCACTGCACTTCATTCTGGGCACACGAACGCCTTCCAGGTAAGAGTGAGACACCGTGGCGTGGCCGATGGCGTAGCCTCCGGATATGAAACTCCGACCCTTTTGGGTATCCAAAGAAGACAGAGGAAAGCAAATATGGTTTCAGGTGAAGTAGGTTACCTTTGATACACCGAAAATGGATGGTTCGGTGTAACTGTTATAGTTTCGTAAGGAAGATGGTGGGTCTGTGGCGACTTCGTAACATGAAGAAGGGAGAAGACGTCGCTGACTCATGTTGGCTAGTCATCGCATCTATTCACTTTGTTCAAATACTGGTTCCATACCCTTAACAAAGACCACCACACTCATCCAAAATCGAAAGGTAGACGATAGGAGGATGGCATACCTTGCTTTGGCGTGAGTCGCTCGTTCTACCTCTGAGATTTATTTTGGGCACTCATGAACACCTCATACGTGTAATAAATTCCCATTCCCAGCCGACGGGTATTTCTGTACTCCGCAGCACTTTCCAGAAGCCCGGTACTGCGTAATTGGTGGATAGGCTTAGCCAGTGTCAAAACCATAGCCCCCAGCATCCGATGGTGCCACGTCGCCCCGGAAAATGTTGTTCCTGCGTAATCATGGGAACGACAAGAATAAGCGTAACACTCACCTTCAAACCTATGCAAAAATCGAGACGGAGGACCTTTCGGAAGCTCCAGAACGTTATATAAATGCTCATCGCCGAGCGCGAAGTCTGGGGAGAAAACCCCTATTTTGCGTGCTTAGTCATCCATGTGACGCTGGACGCGACAAGGACGTCGTGACATGGCTTTTGACCACCGTCTGCCTCGCATATTCGGACGAGTTATTAAAATGGGAGTCGAAAATTGTGCAACCTTTGCGGCATCCCGCAAGCGTGACAACCCTCACCAGACCAGGGCCGTATGCTATTCTCTCCCCAACCGTCCCCGGCCGGGTATGAGGCGGTCTTCGCCCACATCCCCGGTATGCACTCCATGCGCCATCGAATTTCGCGCCGTCCCCGTCCCCGAGTCGGGCGAGAACAGCATACGGCCCCAGGCGTGAACGTGGCATGCGCGAGTGCGCTTGCACGTGTCCGTTGAGTTCGAAACGATCAAGCATGTCAAGCTTGAACAGCCAGACAAGGCGTCACGGCTGCCGTTTTCCATGCAGAACAGTCGAAACTGGCATAGCACACTCTTCACCGCACTAAGAGGTCCTCCAAAGTCGTGCTCCTCAACCCCTTCACGACATGCGGGATTTTCACGCGTGCCGTGTATGACAGCGCGTATTTTTTCCATTATTTCCATTTTTCCCATTATATTTTCATTATGTTAATGATATGAATAAAACAGTAATCAATGATGTTTCCACCTTGACCGTAGATATTAGTTGACTCCTATTGTGCTATTACATGCTTGATGACTTTCCACTAACTAATTTTGTGATGGTGTCCGACGACATCGCCGGACAATGTCGTAAAAGGGTTAAAGGACTGCTAAAGGTATCCGCAAACTCACGTGAGAATCAATTCGTATCTCTTTACGTATGTTAAATGAGTGATTAAACGCACCTGCCATTGAAATGAAGGCAGCCACCAGCCTCTGGGAGGCTATGAATTTGCATTGAGCAAAAGTTATTCAGAATTTTATCAGTTATGAGTCAAGGATTCAACTGACATTTGATCAAAGCATGAGGTCTATCTCACATCATCTTGTGAGCAACCGACTAGGCTGGTTACTTGCAGTGCATAGTTCATGCCTGTGGACGTCAGGCAACAGTATTTATCTTATTGTGCTCATCTATGCAACTTCAATTTCGACATTCATTCACAGACTCCCTGTATGAAAAACTATTAATTTATATAGATCCCAACTTAATATTCACAAGATCCTGTCAACAAGATCGAAGAACTAAGCAAAAGAAGATGGGCAAGAGAAGGCTCGACTACGTCAGGTCAGAAGGAGTGATCGATCGGCATTCCAAAAAACCGCGAACAACAGCGAGCTTACGAGCTACGCTCCCGGTAGCTGGCTGGTCGGTTTCGGATACTTTCACCTGACGCCCTGACAGGTAAGGGACGGAGGCCGATCGTCGGTCGCTGTGAGCCGCACGGAACACCTTTACGTGCTGCCTCCCGACGCAGTCTGCGGGCACACACCTATCCTGTGAGCGGAACAGATCGCACCAGTCGGAAGCGGTAGCGATGGGGAATATGGAAAAATGACAGGAGTGCACTCCGAATGGTCCGGACCACAGGTGCGGAACTAGGTCGGCTGCCGGAGTTCAAGTGAATTGGGATCAACGAGCAGTGGGGTGAATTAGCCTCAGAGAGGACCGCCGTGGAATAATACAGCTCGTGATACTGCTGATCCTACCAGGCAATTGTTTGCGTGAGTTTCACGCCGACTAGCGCGAACTGGTATCCCGCTACATCCACAGTTTTTGGCCCTGCAGATTGGCGTTCGTGTGCGCTTCCTATCGTGCACAAGAGGATATTGGAGCTGACGGGGAGAATACGAGGGCAGGATGAGGCGGAAAGTACGAGGCGATTCGGCAGTGCAGAGTCAGTCAGGCAGTCACATGCGTTGTGGCAGACTGATTCGCTCGAGAGGGGTGTGGTGGACGGACGCATCAGCATCTCACACGGTTCCGAAAGCCGTTCAAATGAGAACGGAGGAATGGGCCGCACTTTGGTAGCTTTGGCACTTTGGGAAATTGACAACAACCACACACACTATGGAACAGAGCTGATAGATGTGAAGAACACTGGCGATATGAGGGACAGAACTGAATAGACACTGAATACACGTGGTGGTGTTTCCTTTACGCCAAGTGATTCAGTCAGATACCGTGCAGAAAATGAACGGATTTCGCACAAGAAGTTGGCAATCGAAACATTTAGAATTAATGCTTCAGAAATAGCGGTGTTTAGAGTCTAAATGCAAAGAACACATATGCGTTTTTCGTATTTATTATTACATGTGCATACTTTCTAACCTCCTCAACATTGTTCCTTCCTACATAAATAACTGTTAATAAATCGAAACATTTAGAATTAATGCTTCAGAGTGTGACTCGGAGTGTGACTTGGCAAATTCAGTTCTTGTGGGAGCTATAAGAAGAGGAAGCGTAGCGTAGCAAATTGTTCGCCTTGGTGCGATTGGAAATAAAACCGAACTCCTACATAGGTGTTTCCTCTCGTAAAGGTGCTCGAGATTGGTTTCTCCACTCACTCGGAGTCAATTCTGAATATCTAGGAAGCACAGCTCTCCTATCCTAATGTATTCGAAGCGATATCTCACGATCTACTCGCGGATCTGCGTTTGTTATTCAGGTCGCACGAGGTACCTTCGATGGTTACTGCGTTTTTGTACAACGCCTTTTTGGCACTTTTATGATCAAATAGAAGAACAATCGTGCTTTAAGTTGTTAAAGTGAAGCCCGAAAACGTAATCTTCAGTGAGGCTAATCTGGACTATAGTGTAGACTAATCTTTAATCTTTAGTCTTGAGTGAGTACATTTTGCCCCAGAAATGTTGAGGATGTTAAGGAGGTTTATTGAATTCCCACCGATTCAACACCTTTCAGCGACCTATGACTTTGCTGGAACAAAAAGAAGCACACAGACGTGTGGATGTATTATCCCTTTTATATACGGTGGAAGTCTTCAAAAGCGTTTCACGCATATAGAACTCAGTGCCTCCTGTTACTGTCATCGCTTTGCTGCAATGTTCTCAGGTTGCCCGAAGTTAGCCAAAAAGTGCCCTAAGCAACGTTACTTCAACACGGTGTTAGAGACCTTGGACCTGGGTATGTGCAGCCAGTTGCCGGCCCATCTGACACTGCACCGTCTTTTTCCATTGAAACGTGAGCATTACAAAGGTCGTCGAAACTGATTTTGAGTTGACGGAGCTGCTTCTTCTGTGCAGCGCATGCCGGCAACTTATGGACTAGAGCAACTGGAGTACAATGCCGCCTTGAAAGCAGAACAGTCTTGGACATCCTTAGGGGGCCACGCGGCCACGCGCTGCGCTGATTCGAGGCTCGACCAGCTAGTATTCCTTGACGACGCATCTGCCAGAAGCTCGTGATCAAGCTTGCAGCATATAGCCGCATATTCTGTATGGCCAGTAGTTCGCGCCGGCGACCTAGGATCCAAAATGAAGAGACTTTTTCGCATTAGGGACCAGGCCGCCTGGTAGTGCAGTCAGTGAAGGAGCCGACTTCCGCGTGCACCCTCGGTCTTCGGTAATTTCAGGTCCTTGGTTCGGTTTTCCCGCAGATGCCAACAAAGCCTACCATCCCTTCGGGGTGGTGACTTGGTAGCAGAGTTGTCTAGCCTGGGAGCGATAAAACACTCATTAGTTGATCGGCTGGTCACCGCAAGACCGCGAGAACATCCTGCAGAAATAGAATGCGTGGTGCTTCCAACAAAGGGAGTGATCAACGATCACCTTTCTCGTTGTTAACATCGGACTAATGCCCAGCTTCGCACCACCTCTTACGGCCCTTTCTCGACCCATCACAGGAGGGCAGTTCGGCCAGCGAGCGCACAACAGTGTGCATAATAATTAATTAAATAACTAAATAAAACCTGGTGGTCAACCCAATTGAATAAATATTTACTACTAGGAAGCGAAGCGTCGCAAAATTTGCTCGCAGAGATGTCATCCGAAAACCTCTTAGAATGCGAACACGAAAGGATGCGACTCTTCGTCGGAAGAGAACAACGTCTCGGAATAAACTACCGAAGGTACGTGAAGTTTGCCTTGAGCAGATTTGTATCTGTGATAAGCGATTCCGGACAAAATCTCCTCAGATTCTCGAGATTTCGCCTTTTGAACTTGAAAGTGTTTTCCAAGTGCATCTGATGTCACATTCTAGCAGCGTTGCCCCCTCGATTGCAGTTCGTCCTCCTATAAAAGATTCCGAATTGCAGCAGCCTAGAGTGCGCTAACAGCTCAAGATCCCCAGGGCACCAACATCGATTTGAAACTGTGGACAACCGGTTAGACTGGGGAACTAGAACTCCAAACAACTCCAAACAAGGGCAATGGAGAATCAGGTTCTGATGACATAATGAACAGTGTCTGATGTGGAGCCTTTGTGAAAAACGATCACGTACTCTGAAATTGGAAGATAATGCCTCCTTTCGAAACGGCGATGCTAAATACCCGAAGGCCCTTAGTGTGCTGATTATTGATAACTGATTTTTCAACGGAACAAATGTATGCTTTTTTTGTAACTATGAAGAAGAGGACCATTTGCTCTTTAATGTTTCGCTAGATTCCGTTGATAGGTAAACTAAGAAGTCCGAGAGTTCATATTAGGGTAGCTGTTGAGATGTTGTCCCAAGCACGTAAAAGGGATGCTTAGATCGGCTCCCAAAGACTTAGCAAGGAAAGCAACTTCAGAATGTGGCCAATTTCGACACTATTTCGTGGATTAGATGAACAAGATCTTGTACCTTCTTTGTTCCTAAGATCCTTGGACACGCCTGGTGTCCAACCCACTAAGAACCCATACTAGCAGTGATACACTGGCGCCTCTGATGTTGAGAGGGAGAGGATTTCACCCCTCTTCTAACGCCAAGTGTTCACTTATGGGCAAGCAAAACGATGAAATTCAAGAGCGAATAAACATTTCCGAGCACCTTGCAGAGACTACGTCAGCGACCTTTGAGGAAAATACAAATAAGGTGAAAAATAAAAATGAGAACATCGAGGAATCGACTGGGAGCGAATACGGTTGAACGCTGGCATCGCGAGGAGACATTTTTGATTTGGAAGAAGACGGGTTCTCAGGAACAGCTCTGAACGCAAAGGTCGACGCCCTCGCACCACATCAACACAGGAGCACTCCGCACAGACGCCGTCGCCCGACGGGGCCACGGCATGCAAAACAACCATCAGGCACTTGCCATCTATCAGCGGGACTCGCCTCATCGCGGATTCAGTGCGTTAATTTCGCTCCGAAGAGGCCGAGAGCGAGGACGAGCGATGCTTCTCGCCGTTTGGTGCCTAGGTGTGTGGTGTGAGGAGCGGCATGATCTGTGCAGCGAGACGTGAAGGGGCGTCAAACGACGGCGAGAAATTTGAATGCGATCGGAAACGGGCGCACGCGTCTGGCTGGCGACGGAGACCTTGGCGCCCGTAGCGGCAGTCTGCCGAACCCGAACCGAACGCAGCGCGCTCGGACCGCCAATTTGCAGATTCCGAAATAGCGTCGCTCCGTCCCGAGGCTCCTCCTAGTGACCAGCGTCTTCCCAGAGAATACGTCGATGGGTGGAAAATGAAATCCTGACATCCGGATAACAGATAACGTCGCCCGAATGTCAGCGGATAGCGGAAAAACGGATAAAGAACGGACAGCAAAAATAAAATTGGGTCTAACTGCTTCAATGCCAACCACTTTTAACAGTCTTAAATATACATCATAGCGTTTTTCGAAACATGGAAAAATCCCATATACATAATTTTGAGGCTCTATGAGCCTCCCAGCGCAGTGTGGAATAGTCGTTAGCGCCGCTTCTTATGCGCTTTCCGAATCGACTTGAAGTTCGGTTCGTCTCCAAGCCAACCGAAAATCATTTCTAGCATTGGACTGCCTAATTATCGGGAAAGAATTGTGGTAAGACCCTCTAGCTGTGCAGCCAAGTCCACAATGATGTCTTTACTCGCTCGAGTATCTTAGCAAGGAAGAGGGTCTTGAGCGATTTGAGTCAGTTCCTCCTGCAGCAGCCTCAAACAGGAAAATGTGAGGAGAAATGCGTGAAGCAACCCAACTGACGGTGTGGAAACGCTCGAAAGGCTGGTAAGCCACTCCTTGGTGAAGCCAGCGAAAGCTTTCGAGTTACAGTTGCTAAAACGCGAGTCAGATTCGATTTTCTAGCATGCAGAGCGCTTGCTGATTTCGATCGACTCCTAGGCAAATTCGAAGACATGACGAGGTTATCTTTACAGGTTGCAAAAAGTTTTCCACAGCTTAGGCATTAGGGAAGGACGCGTAGTTAGTAAACGACATATAACACAATATGGAGGCTCTAATTACTTTATTCATGCCACTGATTCCAATCTGCATCTGACTCCTCGTCTATTCCGTGTAGTGCGTGTTCAGCTCTTGCTGTTATTCTTTCATTTCCTTTAAACAAAAGGAGGAAAAACTGAAGGCTGAAGAATATGATGAGACGTATGAAAAACCTAAGAGACCAAACCAAACAAAAATCAAAGCAATGGTTTGGTTTCCGTTTCGCACGTGCCCTTAGACGGAAACTAAACCAAACCAATAACCGTTCTCTGTGCTCGTCAGTAAGGGAGGAACGGTCTGTGAGATATTGATAAACTAACCTGTGGAATGGAAGAGCCTCGTATTATATACCTATGTCGAAATATTACAATATATAATATTACAATAATAATATAATATAATAATATATATTACAATATACAATATATTAATATAACGTATTACCTCGTACTATGTCGAAAACTCCTTATAGTAAGTACCTGTAATTGTTATAACAATTAAACTAAATTTTAAAAGTGTATAGTCATAAGTAAGAGCCTAAAGAATCACTGAAAGAGCAAGAAACTAGTTTGAAAGAAGTGAAGTAAGGAGAAATACCCTTAATCTAAAAGGATGACATTCGAATCAGACGTCAAAACGAAAAATACATGATTACACCAAGTCATGAAGATCAAGGCGTGTCAAACAACTATAATTCCAACTGTTACAGTACATACACTGGGAAAAGGCTTAGTGCACTGGATAACTATTGGGTTGGCAACTAATTTCGTAGACTCTCAAGCGCCTTCAACAAAACTGTTCATAATCGAATAACAAACAACAGTTTTCAACCAAAGTAAGATCTTTTGGGACGATGGACTGTTTCCCATTTATCAGCTGCCTAGCCCATCCCACAGCTGTAGAATTCTTGTGCTTTTGAAGCCAAGAATCCTTGGAGGTGCATTTTGACATGGCCCACATTAATAAATCGTCCTCCTGCATTTCGATCCGGTCCACATTAAAAAAATCATTTTTTTAATGTGGACCGGATCGAAATGCACCTCCAAAGATACTTGGCCTTGAAAGCGCAATAATTCTATGGCCGTGGGATAGACCAGCTACCTGATATATGGAAAGCACTTCTGCGTTCCGAGGGATCTTATTTTGATTAAAGATTGTCATTTGTTATTTGTTAATAAATACTTTTGCTGAAGATTCTTGAGAGTCCACGAAATTAGTTGCCAACCTAATATTAGTCTAACCATAAGAGCTTTCCCATATCCAAGCCTATGTCCCCTAAGTCCAATATGTAGACATGTGGCGATAAGAAAGAAAGCAAGGGACTATAGTCTTTGTCTAATAAATAAATAAAAGACAGATGCGAGATTCTTTCACCTGTTATTCACACTTGTCTTCAGAACGGAATGGATTACTCGCCTTCCAGCTGTTTGTATATGGCCAGTTGAGTAATTTTCCCACATTTTACTCATTTTTCATTAATTTCTAGAACTGCAATAACAGCAACAATGAATAGTTCGGCCAACTTCTGCGGTATTTTTCAAGCTTGAGCCCGCAGATTCCACAGGAACTACTACTACTCCTGTTCCATAGCATCACAAGATCCAACGCAGTCGAGCTTGGAATTATTTGAGTCGAAGGAAAACGATGGAGTAAAACAAGTCAGTCTTTTATTGCATCACTTTCTCATCTTGCCGATGAAGGTAAGGTAAGGTAACATACGCCCAGAAATTCATCAAATTGCATTTCTCTTAGAAGTTGAATGCCTACCGCATCACTAAGGCCCGTGTTATACTCCCGCGGGAGCTTCCGCGGATGGGCGGAAATCGCGTCGGGACTCCGCGCCGGGCCACTCGTCGCGGTCCGCCACGCCCGCCTCCGCCGTGCACCATTGGTCCGCGGACGTTCCGCGGATGCTCCCGCGGGAGTATAACAGATGCCTAACAAGCACTGATTGAAACCGATTTTTATGTAGTAGAGCGGCTTCAGGAACGCTCTACTACATAAAAATCAAAAAAAAATGACTTGCAGCATTTATGTTCGTTTCGACTAGAGCGTTCCTGAAGCCGCTCTCACCCGACAGGCAATACAGGTGAGAGCGACTTCAGGAACGCTCTAGTCGAAACGAACATAAATGCTGCAAGTCATTTTTTTGACCCTCAAGTAGCTGTTACTGAGGTTGTAAGCTATTGTATTATAACGAAGTTTTGCTGCTACCAAAACTTTTGCGTCAGGCGGGACTCGAACCTGCTCCACCTGAGGTGTAATGGAGTAGAGCATTCCTGCCCGACGATTCGATTCCCGCCTCACGCTAGTGTTTTCACCGCAACAGAACAGGAATGCGCTTTGTATTTCAAAACGCTTCATGGGAAATTAGTTAGTAGCAGCACCTCCCCCACTTATATGTTCCTATCATTTTCGGTTCTGAGGCCACAAGGACATGTTGACACCCTGAGGGGTGAAAGGTCTGGTTGGTCAGGACTCGAAACGTCCTTAGGATCCACTCAGGGTGCTAAACGAAATTAGGCCTACTGAATGCGTCAGCTTTGTCCTTATGAGGAAATACCTATTAGTTAAACTTACCAGGATACCGGTTCTCTCCCGTCCACTTCTTCATTGTCCTTGGTGAGTACGACTAACCCGAGGCGAGCCACGAGTTCGCTCTTCGACTTTTTCTGAGATGGGGCAAAAGACGCCGCACTTTTGTGAGACCGCGCTGACACGGCAAGGACTGGAAGACAAAGCACAGTTCCCAGGGCATGTTAGTACAGATAAGGTCTCACTCGAGTTCACTAGAATGCGAAAGGAATCCCCTTTTTCCATGTGATGTGCATTAGAATCCTGGTAACAAAGTCGAGACTTTTATCCCTCACCATCACTCATCGTCAGAAGTCTTAACGTTCTGGAAACGAATGATGAGTTCGGAGTCGAGTTTGGCGCATACATAATTGAACTGCACTTCCTCATGGGCTATAAACGCTAGCTCGCCTGTTCACAAAGGTAGTTTACCCTCTGACTTCGCGAAATCGATAAATCAGTGAATTGACTTCAAATGAAAACGAAAGAGGTATGCAAAAAAGGTCTACCTAAAAAAAGCGGAAACAAAGGCATATTCCATATGCGAGTGCCGTTGAATCATAGCTTTTCGTTACGTACTTCTCCCTAGCGGTGATGTCCGTTCCTTCGCGTGGTGCCACTGGAAGCGGCTCACTTTTGCGGACTAACCAAGCTGAACACGAACACGACACTCGATTGAACTCGAGAGATCGTCAAGCTTTCCGGCAACCAATGCGTCTTTGTTCTTGATTGTGGCATCATTGTGCTGCACACGTCAGCTGCCTCCCAGTGGAGAAGCATCACAAGAAACAGAAGCCGGTGCTTATAGCCTTTCTCGACTTGGAGAAGGCGTTCGATAGCGCACCACGTGGGGTTGTATGGCACGTCTTGTGACGTCACGGTGTTCTGAAGGACTTATGGAGTGTGTGCGGATGCTCTATTCTTGCCCGAGATGTCGAGTGCAAGCTGTAGCAGCAACCTCGAAGGAATTCCTCACGCTGTTAGAGTGCACAAAGATTCTGCGCTTCCCCATTCCTCTTTGTTGTCGCCACGGATGCCTTCCTTCACTCGAGATTTTAGCCCTTTCATGACACGCGCGATTTTGATGTGACTGTCGCGTGGGACGGCGCGTATTTTGCCCGCGCACCGAGTGTCCGACGACGTCGTCGGACAATGTCCTAGGGAGCCCACAAAATTTACCGGCCTATCGTGGACGAGGGATACAATACGCGCGATAGATGTGAATATACCAGTAACCAAAGAAGATTCTTGAGGACAATGTTAGATGTACATACCAGTAAACTGTGTTTGTGAAATTATTCCATCAAGTAATCAAAACTGCTTATGAAGTATTCTTATAATGATGTCCCTTGGCGTCGTTTCTTGCGTTATTTGGTAGACATGAATAAAACACTAACCAATGAAGTTTTCCATGGACCATCTTGACCACATATATTAGTGAACTCAGTGATTAATATTGTACCGTTAAATGTTTGATAACTTTCCATGAACTGTTTTTACAAGGGTGTCCGACGGCATCGTCGGACAATGAAATGGTTAAACCAGTCTCACGGACGTTGCTCTATCTATATAGGCTGCGAGGACAAGGGTGATATCAAGCGGCAGGTGGAAGCTTTGTGCGGCCGCTTAGTGGTGTTAGGATTAACGATAAAATTGAACTTTAAGAAGACGAGATGCCTAACAAGGGATGTGGACGAGTCCAGCTCCATCAAAATTAACGGCGCTGAGCTTGCACGCACTTCGGTCTTTGAGTACTTGGGATCAACAATAGCGTCTGATGGAAATTGATGGTTGAAGTGAATTCACGCGTGAGTTCAGTTTGGACCAAATGGCGCTCGCCTGCGGTATACGGCACGTTCTGCTTGGAAAAGAAGACATCTCCCGCAAGATAAACCTTATCCTCGAAGTGCCTGAAATGTGGGATGAAGGGCGTCGGAGGCGGCGCTGGTCTGATACGTTACACAAGGGAATGAAGAGTCTACGATCAAGCGATTCTGGAAAGATAACGTCACGTGACCAGAAGAGCGTACCTCACGAGCTGGAGAAGCGTTGAACAAGAAGAGGAAGAGGAACAAGAAGAATGGCAGTTAATTCTAGGCTTTTTACCAGAACCAACAGGGTGTTCGTAAGAACATTAGCCTTGCCCCACATATACATTGCTGCGTTAGTCGGATGCAGTCTTAAGGCCCCCAGACTTCCGCGCCGTTGCCGCTGCCCTATGCTTCATCAGCGGCGCCGTTCAGCGGCGCCGGGAGAGTCTGTCTGCGCTCTGCCCTTACGCGGCGGGGATCGGGACTAAGCACCAGTTGGTCCCGACTGGAAAGACTACAGTACCTCGTCGTCGCCGCTGGCCGGCCGGCAGCCGCCGTTGAGCGGCGTGACTCATCGATTTCGCCGTCAGCCGCCCGCCGGTGGCCGCAGAAGTCTGGGGGAGGGCGTTTAGGGCGGGGCATACCTCCATCGCCGCGATGCAATCGCGGCGCTCAGATCATGGCCATTCCCTCGCGCGCGGCCGAATAGTCATGGGATACCTCCCCGCGGACGCCGCTACAGCGGCGGCCGGCATATGCGATGGTTTCCCGCTTCTATCGCGGGCGTGACATACTTTTTCGCGTCACGCGCGGTGTTTTGCGTTGATCCCGGGAGGATCGCTGTCGCGCTCCCTTACAGAGCGATGAGACTCACTGGGAACGCTTCATCCTTTCGCGTCGCTCTGCGAAACTCATCGCCGCGATTCCATCGCGGCGACGGGAAGTATGCACGAGGCCTTAGTCCTTTGTCATACCATCATTCACCTCGAGCGACGCCTAATGATAAGCTCACATATGAGCGGCGCGATATAGGCCCGTCCACACTTCTGCGACACTGCGTTGCGGCAAGTGGGGCGATGGGGCACCGTTGTAGGCATCGGGACCGACGTCCCCGTGTATGCCGCGTCGCCAGGAATGATTGGAACCGTCCCAGCCAGCGGCAGTCAGCGCGGCGTCGCCTGCGATAGCCGCTGAGGCTGCAACAGGACTTTGCTTGCCCACGCCCTGCGGAACGTGTCGCAGTGCCGCGCCGCGGCCTTCGCAGCCCTATGCCTCATCATGGCCGCGCCGCGCTGTGGTGGAAGTGTGCACGGGCCTCGTGGGAGCTCGAGGTGAGCGATGATATCACAGAGGCTTTACTTAACACTGATCTTTTTCACCGCTTAAGATTACATCGTGTGCTTAAGGTCACATCGAAAAAAGAAATCAATAAAGTAGCTGTAACGGAAGTACGCTAGAAACCCCACGGCATTTACAGATGACCTAGTCAATAGCAGGATAAAATTTGGACGGTTACTCCAGTTTCATATAATATTACCTCCACTCCCGGCTAAGACAAATAAAGGTAAAAGAGGCATTAACCGAACCTCTGTTATCGATGCGCCACGCATTTTGCTTCGTTAAAATACCGTGGAGGGTGCCTGTGTGCTGTCGCTAGCAATGTCTACTGTGGGCAGCTGATCGCGCTGAAGCAGCTCTTCGTGGCAAGCAGGACACGATCATCTTCTTTCACGACACTGCGCTCCACACGTTGCAAGGGAGACTCAGAAAAAACTCCGATGTTTCGAATGGCACGTTCTGGCCGAACCATCCATCGGACCTTGCTCCATCGGATTATCATCTATTTGCTTGTTGTTGAACTACATATTTGCAGGAGGAACAATTTGACGACAGGGAGCAGCTTGAAAAGTGCCTCGCTGAGTTTTTTTCCATCAAATCCTAAGAATTCTTAGAAGCGAGATCTACAAATTGCCTGACGAATGGCAATATGTTGCATGTAGATAATAATGATGCATATGTTCGCTAGTTGCATGTATGGAGCGAGAGAAATAAAATTGAACAAAATTGCTCAATTGGCGGGATACTTTCCTTACAACCTAATTTATTCATTTATTTATGTACCAATATATGGCGGACTCCTCTCTAGACTTGCGCCTTCCGGAATGAGGTGATTGGTGATTTTAGAAGGACACACGGGATCCAATCCCCGTTGAACCCCCCCCCCCCGTCGTCGTTTGGATATGCACCGAGTATGAGTTTACGCTATTTCTGTTCTAGGTCGTGGGCCTATTAAGGTGATCCATCATCGAAGCTGAAATTATGTCGAATATGGTGAGTCTCTGATGTGCTTGTTCTCATGTAAATGTCCCACCTGCTTTAATAGGAGCAATCAGTTGTCTAAAAATAAGAAGGGACAAACGACGTCGCTACTCAATTCCTTTCGAGATGCGCCACACATTCAATTTCTACGGGAAGTCGTGGATTCGACTTTGATGGGTATTGCCGTTTTTCCGGCTGTCGCGAGCACTGGACCAAGAACCTGGTATCGGGTGCTCGCCAAGCTCGGCATCTTCAACTGCGCTCCACGCGCTCCTTAAAAAAGGTTCTATGGTCGTTTATGTTCTATGGAACAAATGAAGGCAGAAGAGCTGATGGAGTTCCTGTCAGTATCAGTAAGAATGCCATCATTGTTCTGATGACATAACATTCTGAAATGGGTGTTGACCATCTAAACCGTGACGTTTCACGAGCTTCAATCATGTTCGTAGTACATCAAATAAAAGCAGTCTACGACAAGAAAGGTGTTCAAGCGTTTCAGATGGCACGTGGGATGCAGTGCAGGAAAGGCCCTCATCTTTTACGCGTCGGTTTTCGACCACGGCGACATTGTGCTCATTTACGGAGAAATGAATAAAGGAGTGCCATCTTGAAATAAGATCTTCTAATGAATAGCAGAAGCGCAGGCGTAAAAGGCAGGGACAAAATGAATCCGAAGTCCTCGAACGCTGGTTACCAGCTAATCGAGGTAGAGAATTCCACCAAGAATTAACCAACACCGTACAGCGAGTTACCGGCTGGTCGATGACCCCGTTGTACCAAAGCCTTGAACAGGTTCGACTCACGGCAGTTTATTAGACCGCAATCGAAGGTCACGTCCTCTGAGAAAGGAAGTCGTGGACCACCATATGCAGCGTGCCACGACAGTTGCTGGTCCTTTATGGTAATGGAAAGAAAATGAGGGAAAACAAGGACCGACGTTCGATAGAGCGGCAGATTCAATCCGTGAGAACATCGGTGTCGCCGACCATGCTTGCGCACGTAGAAGAGGCGAGTCAGTGAGGAGCCCTTGTTGTGCCTGAATCGGCGTTGTCATTAGAATAGGAACCTCGACTCGTGACTGCTTGAACAAACGAACGAGGTAGGCAGAAGGAGATTTCAATCCGTAGAGTTTAAGTAGCATCACAAATCTAGACGGTTCTCCATGTCATCGAAAACTCGAAAGGGAAAAATTGAACCTTTTCCAAACCAGAGCAAGATTCTTCCTCAATAAAAAACTCCGAAAAATTCGTTTTTTCATTTACGCAAAGTTTTGTATAGCTTCATTAGAACATCCTAACACACCACCTGTCCCAATAACTCGGTGACTTCGGAGAGTTTAAACTATATGAGTAAGCCGTCACTTTTGTGAAAGTAATGTCGATTTTGAAGACACTTTTCGCGGTGCTCCGGAAAACAAGACGACATCGAAATGTTTTCCCAGAGCTCACCCTCTAAAATTGGAATGCTGGAAACTGTGTTCACCATAGTCTCGACCCCAACTATTTTCCCTTACACCAATAAGCCTGAGAAAAGCAAGGGATCGATACTGAAGAACACTACTTCGCCAACAAATTCGGCGTTCCGGCTAAGCCAGCAGTCGTCTCCGGACTAGACAATGAAATCAGTCTATTTTTAGCGGTTCTAGGGGCTATGTCGAAGGAAACGGCCGCAAAAGCATTCGTCTCGTAGCTGGTAGGGACCTCGCTGGTCTACCTGGCTTACGCCTCAGCTGCATACTGACAGCAAGGCGCCTAATTGGTATCAAAGGCTGTTGTATGAGAGAAAGCAAAAGCGAGTCAGAAAGGCCAACGGGGAGGTGGTGTCGCAAAAACGGCTTCTCGTCCTTCGTTCATTTAGGAGGCATCGTTTGAGCTAGAGCGTCTACGCACTGAAGGTCGGGCTGTTTCCAAAGAAGTTGTGCGACTACGCAGCCCCCGGGGAGCTTCGCCGCTGTCTTCATAATTGCGCCTCTCCGTATGTGGGCTGGCTGCTTATTTTGACACGCGTTCAAATCTCCGAATGATCTCCGAGTTGGCGCTTTATCTTCTGCTTCTAAACTAGTTTGAGAAAGCAGCCCAGACGTGCTGTCTAGGGAACCGTTGACCTCTTCCAGTTCCACTGTTTGCTAAGTAGAATATTACCAGAAGTTTGAAGAAAGTAGTTTAAAATATGCGCCGTGACTTCGGTAACGTTTTTAATCGCTGAAATTACGAATTCCAAACGCTCATACAAAAAAGTGAAATGTCATGCGGTGCCTGTCAAGAGTGGATAGATAGCACATTGGCAATAGTGTGTCAACAAGAGAAGTGTGCGAAGAACTGCTGAGGAGAGTCGCATAGCAAGAATCTTCGTTGGTGTGGAAATGTACCGTTCTGCCGAATCACTGAAGCGGAATTCCAAGGGGAACTTAGGTTATACAGTGGACTTGCTGCGGATCAGGGATGTGCGTAAATGAAATCCGAAATTTCGCTAATCGTAAATCGTAAGTGTCTTAACACCTAGATTATCGGCTAATCGAAGGGAAACATTTTTATTGAGTCGTTTTCAGTTCGAGCTGGACACATTTCTAATTAGACCGGAAGCCACTGAATTCAATTAGCATCTCTCAAATCGAGCTGGACAAGTTTCAGGATAATCAAAATAAACTACTTGTTTAGAACGCTATCTACTAGAACACCGAAAACAAAAAGCTTGCACTGCTTGGACGACCAAAAAATGTGCATCGTAATGGCTAGGCTTTAGCTTGCATATAAAACTATGGCCTTGAATAAACAACAACAAGTCAAGATTTAAATCCAATAAAAATCATTCTATGCAGAACCGAAAAAAGTCATCTCATCACTGATCAACTCGACGAACAGCATTTGCACAAAAAATCCAACAAGCATCGCCTACTGAGTGAGCACATGGCAGATTCCTATCGTATGGCATATCTGAAGTTCTAAGCCTTTCCACATTCTGAACTGTACCAAAGAGCATTTTGTAGCAGACGAGAAGGAATTGTGTGGCAAATAAAACAGCATGATCACTTTTTCTTTTTGGCACTCATTGTAGTCTGATTTTTAAACTTTAGAGTACAAAAAGAAAGCATCTTATTTGACATTCTTTAGAAGTAGGTAGAAAAGAAGAGTGTTGTTTGATTTGAAAAGAGTTCAACTGATTCGTAGGTGCAAGATGCATTTTAAGAGTATTGTAGGGAAGACCCATGGTAGAAAGGTCGGAGGACGAACGACTGTCGCGCGATTCAGAATAGAGTTCTTGCCTACCACGGCCAACCTACGTTTTCTTATTTCCTCGGTCGGGGACTTGGTAACAGACTTGTCTGGGAAGGATAAAACACTGATCTTTACATCGGCTGGCCACTGGAACTCATTCTGCAGGTTAACCCAAATTCATATGACCCCCACGATATCATATAGAGGTAGAATGAGTGGCGCATCTCAAATAGGAAAAACTAACTTCGTGCTTTACCCTTCATTATTTTGTGAAGGTATCCACAACTTCTGGAATGAAAGAACGTCGTTTGACGAAACCAGGCAATTACTTTCGGCATTTGCTTCGCCCGCATGTTTGCTTGTACTTGTTAGATTCCGGAAATTCCAAATTATTACACCACTAATCAAGGACTGCTTGCATTCCCCTGTCCTGCTCTCCACTAGCCTTGTGAAATCAAACCCTTGAAAGAGGGGACCAAAAGTGTCAAAACCACTTCACTTTTTTCTTGAAAAAATCAAAAGTTTTATTTAGATTGCACCTCGAATACAAATATACATTCCGAAATACACCATGACGTGCTGTGATAACCAGATCGAAACACGAGTGTTTTATCTTCCCAGCAGTTTAGCTGTTATTCCACAACCCGCCTGCAATCTAGTCCAATATTCCTTGATGGCTTTGCATCAGTTTCACTCACATGCATTGGAAAGAGCCGTTTTAAAATGTGCTGAAAAAGTCACAAGTTGACTAGGCGGTGGTTCCAGCAGAGAATATGGTTCAGCACTAGTCATATTTCTTCCTGTAAAAGGCGACTTTGCATCATTTTTTGTGGACTGGAATGTAATGTTTTCAGGCAATCGCAATGTGAGACGTTGCGTAGAGTGCGACCAGAAAAAGAGCTAGCCCAGTTTTATTGCCAGCGCTTTATATTTCTAATCATTTACTGTCCTTGCTTCTTCTCTAGCATAGCTCTGATACTAAGACGGCAGGTGAAAAGAGGGGTAGGCAGATGAGTCGAACTCGAGCGGCCTATACACAAAGCTACGATTTTCTGTCACAGTGCCACAGCAGAACATAGAAGAGTAGATAGGAAATAGCAGTGATCTATGGGAGGAGACTTTAAAAGCGGGTACATCGTTATAACCCAAATTGTATCACGTTATGTGGACGCCTGCCATCTCTGCACCGAAGATCAGATTTACGAAAATTTACGATTTCTGACCCAAAATGTCGTAAAGCGTTAAAAAAAATTGCCAAAAATCCCCGTAAATCGTAAAATCGTAATTCGTAATTACGCACACTTCTGCTGCGGATACAAACACTGACGCGGGCGAGTTGCCTAGACACTGTTTTCACGCTGCTGAGTGGAGCAGAGGAAAGTGTTCTCCTCTCATGAAGGCTTTGCGTCAGGAGTTGGGTTCTCGCAGACGGTCGGTACTCCCAATTTCACTGTTTGGATGACATTTGAAGGAGTCCGCACTACACATTTCTCAAGCGCATACCATGCTGTAAGCCGCTAAACAAGAACTCCCTCGATTTGTTTATTGCTAATTTCTTGTCCCCTCGAGGGCCGTGAAGAATGCCTTCAACATCGAACCTCCAACATTGAAACTCCAACATTTATTACACCCGCGAAGTTCTTAAGCCACTGACCACCGCGCGGACCGATTTCGGCCCACGGTTATAAAACTGTTCGCTGCGGCCCATTTCTCGCTTTTTCATAGTATTCCACTATCCATTAGATATGTTGAATCCTAGCAATGCTACAACGGCTCCGGTAGTCATTTACTTCTATGCATATGTAGGATAAAAACAAATAATAAACGCTACGCACTATTCAAGATTCACAAAGATCGGCACTATCCACAAAGAGCTACTCACATCTTGTAGAAATGGTCATGCAGAAAAATAACCAGTCACATTTCTTGTAAAACTTTTGGAAACAATCTAGACAAAAATATGTCAAACACCGGCTACATCATGTGGCCACCTTATTTGCACGACTCGTGGCGAGCGTGGTCCCTTTTTCTTTGCAGACCTTCTTACTGCAGCAAATACATCTTCCATGTTTTGCTTCGGAACTACATATTCCGGCCTTCTCCAATACGTGGCCAACCCTTGGAGGAGGGAGCACCATTTAGAATATCGTGAAGTAGTGTTTCCCGAGATTCGAGCGTCCGCACGGTCCCACGCGGCATACACGCGATTTGCCGCGAGGTCGTCAATGGGTTAAAAAACCGGTTTGTATTGTTTTGTTATATTCACCACCCTGGATTTATTCATTTATTTCTACGTGAAATTCGCGCAAAACATAAACAGTTCATGAGGATTCTAAAAGAAATGTCGAGAAAAACATGTCAGAAGGAGAACGTGGTGAAGAAGAAGATTGATTGGGCATAGATTTCTAGACACCTAGAAAGGAAAGGAATTAAGCGTTCGGAAATGCCTGTCTAAAAGCCTCTTGAACTTACTTAGGGAGTCAGGAATTGGAGCCGTTTTCGATAATTTGATGAATTCGGAACCAGCCCTTTGTGTAAAGAACGCGGCACGTAGGGAACTCCTAGATCATGGGAAATGAAGCTTTGTCTGTGGTGGAAGGCAAAATCGTGTAAAACTGTTCCACAGATAGACCCGTCTTTGAATTTAGGATTTTGTAGGCCGTGATGGGGTCGTGCACTTTTCTTCGAACAGCAAGCGACGAGATATCAGTTAGTTTATTGCGTGCAGGAGCAGGCGGTATGGTGGAGTACTCATACACATGAAGGCTTATCCACAGCTTTCTAGGTTCTAGTAAAGTTGTTCTGCACTGCTTCAAGTTTGGTTAAGTTGCGAGTTGAGGGCGGATTACACACGATAGTACCATATTGAAGTTGTGGTCGTACATAGGACTTATACACTAAAATGAATGTTTCACTGAATTAGTGCTTGAGGACTTCGACATGTTGTGCATAGTTCACAGTGAGAATTAAAAAAGAGCTTAGGATCAATAAAGAAACCTACATCCAGAACCATATCCGTGCTGCTAAGTTGGGACTCTCCTATGTTATTTTCAGAAGTCTCAGATGGAGCAGCTCGTTTTAGGTGAGACCAATGGAGGCTTTCATGTCGCCGACCATTCAGCAATACCGTTAATGGCAGATTGGAGTGCAATACAAACCTCAATGTTTTCACGCTTTTGTAGATCTTTATATCGTCCGCAAACATTTTGCCAGACATGTTATACCTTGGAATTACTTCTGATATTTCAGAAGTATAGATGATGCAAAGAATAGGGACAAAATTCCACCTTGCGGCATTCCGCTTGTAACTGGATATGATTCTGATAATGCTGGTAGGACTTTCCTATTAGATTACTTATAATCCAGTTAACCACTCTAGTATGCAAACCTATTCTGTGAAGCTTAGAAAGTAGAAGATCAAAAGGAACCTTGTTAAAAACCTGAGTGAAATCAAAATAAAAACATCAATGTCAATTTTACGGTCTAGCGCACTCGTCCAATCATTAAGCACTGCAAGCATCGCATTTTCTGTAGATCTCTCTCATCTGAATCTATGTTGATTGTCAGGTAAAACGTCGTTAGATTTCATACGCCTAACGATAGCTTTTTTCAGCACCTTCTCAAACTTCGATGTTGAGAAAATCACCCAAACCTACATCTTAGAGGTTGCCTGTGGTGAAGAATACGAATTTTAGGTTCACCTTAGTAATCGTCCGAACTTAGAGTAGAGGTTTAATCCAAAGAAGTAAAGACAAGCAATTCCAGACTGTCATTGTGATTCATCGTTGTCTGGCGTAGCTCCGTAACGCCTCGGGCTAGATGCAACTTCTTGATCAGCACCCAAATGACCTCCTAGACGAGGTCTTGGTGATATATTCACCCCAGCATCAAAAGCCGTCGGTGATCAGTGGTGCCTGTCTACAATACGGGACAAATACTTGCACATAAAGCTGCAGAATTTACCCTTACATGGAACAACGACTGAGGGACAGCAATCCTGCGCACATTTTCAATGTAACCGGTGTGTGACATACCGAACCATGGAGAGGTCAGTGAAGCTGATCACTTCGACTGATGCCGACACTCTTGCATTTCAGGGAAACGCTTTCCCAACTGACTATGGGTCACAGGCCGCTAAGCATGCCAAGTGCGACTGAAGTTTTCTCAGCGACCGCATTAGTATGTGCAGCTTATTCCATCCAGGGAGGCTGCTTTGTTTGTTGGAGTGAGGGCGACCTTCCTTCGTCCTGAATAGATCTCGAATATTGGTGGCCATTATTCTCCTGACCAGAAGGATGAGGGATCAAGTCTAATACTGGGCCCTTTTTTGCGGTGATACGCGCTTTGCATTTCCACTGAACACCAAAGCAACTTCAATACGTACACGGTCTGCTTGCTCTAAATAAGTCAGTGATTTATCCGTTGTATACAAGGACAATGGCCCGTGATGGCGCAGTCGGAGAAGGCGTTGGTTCTCGCGTGCACCCTAAATGACTCTCTTTATTTTGGTTCCACCCATGAAAACCAAACTTCCCTTGGAAGGAGAATACACTGACCTGTACATCGGTTGGCTACCGTAGTTCATTGTTTTGTGCAAGCAAGCATTAAAATTGCCTCAGGACGTAAAGTAGACGTAAAACGCGTGGCACATCCGCTTAGTCAGCGCTGTTCATTGTCCTTTTTCCTCTATAAAACGCTAATACCAATCCTTAGCGATGAAAGGTTTGGGCGGCCTGAGCACGAAAGGAACAACCTAAAATCGATCAGCCGTGCATGCGAGAGCGGCGCCTCATGCTGGCTGCGCGGATGGCGTTCCCTCTGGACTGTGCTACGCTATGGGATGTCGCGGATGCGACTCCAATGCATCCTTGGCCATACAATGGCCTTCGATTGCCAGCCGCTGAAACGCCAGTGACTTATCCTTCCCGTACAAGTCGGGCGCCAATTCAACGACCCCAGAAGGATCTAGGTTCTTGATTGGCCTGCGCAGGAAATCCGAGCCAGGAACCCGCAATTGGGTGCACGCAACAGCCGGCGTCTCCCCCGAATACTACACCACACGCCTACCGATGTTCATCAAGAACTGAAAAAGTGAATTAGGATAAAGAATAAAAGGTGGCTTTAACCAATTTCTTAGCGATCCGGCACGCACGCGTTCGACTGCGTATCGTGGAGGCAGTCTGAATGCGCATGTGGCGAATAAAATGACATGCGGTGGCCAACTGATGGATAAGTTACATGTTTCTCGGACAGCTCTAGTATCAGTTCACAAAGCGCGGGATGGAAGCATTGGTTGGCCTGGACGGGACACGAACCAAGAAAAACGGTCTGGAGTGCATGCGACAGCTGGCAGTTCTGAGTGCGCTACCACACTGTATAATGAACTTGAAAGCAAGCCATCGCGTATAAGAGCAAAGGGCACTTAAATGATAAAGAAATAACGAAGAAGGCGGGAATAGATGCAGATGCAGTAGTAGGCACGGCTAAGAGGGATACGCTACAGCACTGCGCCAGATGCTTCAACGCTTCGGACCGCTTCCGGTGATAAATGGCCTTCCGCAGTGTGCCTGCATTGATCAAAAACCTCATAATTCAACTGTAACACTTTCTGATACGTGTAGGCCTGATCGATGCTCCCACCAGAAAAAGCTGCACGACGGGACGGTGTCAGAAGGGCCTCGTCGACCGCATACGGCAAACACAGAGAAGTGGGAACTGACTGATGTGTGTTTCCTGCTTGACAGTGGTTTATTGGCCATTTCAGCGAAAGAGATCGCAAGTCTCGACACCCAGGTGAGCGTCAGTCAACATTTTCTTTTAGGGAGTAGCAGCAATTCCAGAGGTACACCGAGCAGCCTATAAATCCATCAGTTTTATCGCAACGTCAGGGTGGCCGCCAATATTGAACAGCTCATGACTTCGAGAGTTAACGGCTGAAGTCACGAACGCGGCGTGAGGAATCGATGTTGTTACCGCGACCAGCTGCACCGAATAAACGCCGGCAACAGCGACATATGCCACGAACAATCAGAGCGACCGGGTGCCCGAGGCTCCCGGACCGCTCTCGTGTCGAGCGAGAAAGCAACTCGAAGAAAACTCCAACTTCTCCCTCTTTGAGGCTTCGGGTTGTAGGTTGTTGGCGAAGGTACCTGTGGCTCATGAGTTTTCTGGGATTATCTTCATTTTGCAAGGACGTCGTACAGTGAGTCGCTTGGAGACAACGTCCAGAACGTCTTTAGCACTTTCGTGCCGATCCGCATCAGTGCTATGCTTTCAGAGTGAGCTGGTCAGCAATCCATCTTGTGTTCCCTTATGCGTATCGCAAGAGGCTTCGTGTTTTTCTAATTTATTCGACCATATGTTTTTGTCAAGAGCTCAGCCTAGATTCCACCAATCTTAGAGCAATCTTCTAAGCTACAACTTGAGCAAATCACGTAGGTCTACGGAAAGGCACTGCTAATCAGGGAGCCCATTTCGAAAAAACGACCGCCTGATGTTGTCGCTGCCAATGGTCGCTAATCATAAAGCAGCGTTGTCAAAAAAGTGAAAAAATAAATGCAAAAAAAAAACAAAAACAAATGTGTCCCTAGAATAACTCGTGGCCTTCGGCACTGATTCTATCAGAGATGAAATGGAGAACGAGAGACGTCTGTTAGCTCGAACAAGAACTGGACTACGGAGGCACTAACTTGAACAAAAGCTGAGCAGCTATCCGGCTTCATCTAGCTTAGAATATACTATCTCCGGGAGCCGAATGTTGTAGCGCGAATTTTCTCAGTTCTTCCGAGAAGAATATAATGAGTCTGCCTAGAATTGTAGTCTATTCGTCGGATGGTAGAGGAAAGCTGATGCTGCTAGTGCAAAGGTCTTGAAAAACAAGACCTTACGTAGAAGATTCGGAAGAGAGCTTGTCACGGGATAGACGTGACAGTGATTTTTTGGAAAAATCGTCAATTGCGCTTCGAAAGAGTTGGTGGTCCGTTTTGGCTAATCGTCAAGAAAAGCAACGAGTAGTTCTGACAAATATGCGACAGGAATAGTACCGCCGCGGTACATGCGCTGTAGGTGAGTGCAGGAGAAGAATCCGTGTTCGAGTTATGAGAAGCGTTGTAAACGGAGCAAAGAAACGTCGGGCGGCAATCTGTCTTCGGCAGTGACGAGGCGGCAGCCGGAATTCGGGTCGAGCGACGTCGGCGTGAAGTCGGCGGGAGTAGTTCGAAGGCGCCCTTCTTCGCATCGGCATCGTTATGTGCAAAGTTGGTCGGGATCGATCGCGTTGTGTTTTGCTGACAACGACCCTGCTACCTCGCTTCAGTCCTCCTCACCGTCATCCGAGAGGACTACACACAGCGTCTTTCAGCGTTCGTCCTTTTCCGCGCGCCCCGTCTACGTGGTCCGGCGAGCCCGTTCGTCTGTCGTCATCACTTCCTATGCTCTCAACACTTCATCCATCTAGCCCAAGCACACTGAAGTGCCACACTGAGTCGAGCAGTTTGAGCAGTGAATGCACTGTCTGCACCCGCTTATCTTTCGAGGGACGGACCAGGGCTGGTGATATCACCTCCCTGGCCACTGGAACACGATGCGATTACATGGAGATCCATAGAGTTCGGTGATTGGAAGCGCTGCCCTGAACAATGTAGTGCGAGATGAGGAACTGTGTCCTTCCAACTTATGCTTACAACGAATCTAGGAAAGGAGAATGAGGACAGCACGGAAGTGCCATAATTGCGACGGCACATTCGCGGACCCGGCAAAGTGGATCTTCCTTCGTTTTTGGGAGGCCAACGGTGTTGGAGGTCTGCCGCCAGCTGTGATTGTAATTGAGTTGGTACCCTGATTGGGGCCAGCTCTCTCCTCGAGTCTCTTCTATACACCCAGATCCTGATCGATCATCTACATATACTCTTCCCTTCAAATAAGTAGGTAAGCATGTAGTAGGTAAAGCACGTAATGCTGATACACTAATGCTGAAGCAGCCAAGTCTCGTTAGGACGCGGTCTTCGTATTTGAATAGATATGGATGCAATGAGTTGCAGAGTTTTGAGCATTCAGGGCCGGATTCATCAACGACTTACGTAACTTTAACGGAGAATTGTAAGCTTATCAAGCGATATGGTGAGCGATAAGCCGCGTTATCTGAGCTTTTAACGCGGCTTATCGCTCACCATATCGCTTGATTAGCTTACAATTCTCCGTTAAAGTTACGTAAGTCGTTGATGAATCCGGACCCAGATCTCAAATGACTCGCTACCAATGTCAGTGTTGAAACCTCGCCCATTGAAACAATCGGGAGTGGAGCACACTGGTTTGTCCACGTATTGTCTAACAATATGTAGTAAGACGCTGCTCAGCACAATATATGTAGTGGTTTAAAATGCCCCTAGTGGTTCGACTTGGATGCGCATTTGGTCTATCTTGCGTTATCCAGCTAATGGATAACTAGTGCTTCCCAGAAATGTTTCGTACCAACCCACTACTGAAACCTCAGTGTGGGCCAACTTCTTCGTTTGTCGAGCGGGCGCAGAGTACGCCAAGTCAAGGAAGCAGTTCCGAATTCCCGCTAACCTTGTGGGGTTCCAAAAATTATAGCTAAATCTTCGAACATTACCGTTGATCAAGTCATAAAAATTTCCGGTCTTTGGCAAGTCGATGGCCTGATGCTTCGCGTGCCTTTAGTACCAGCTTCTTTGGTACTCCTGTTGGCGTCCTTTAGTTTCATCCTCTCATATAACGTTGTTTTATCTTCCGCATTCGTTGCACAGTTCCCTTTGTCAAGCCACTTTGTCATTGCTTGCGATAGTGAGCTTGCTCTCATCATGTTCTTTGCAACATGTTTCGGCAAAAATACATCGAGACATTCTTGAAGCCACATCAATGCTTGAGTATGTGTATGCGTAGAATATTGTTTTAATCGCCATACCTAATTTCGTCGAACATACATAGGAACAATTTCATTTAAACCTGAACTTTTTCGTTTTAATTTCACTTAAATTGCACGATCTTTAATGAAAGGGAGGTTTTTAACGTTAGGCTGGTCGCTTTTCAACTCAAAATGAACACCTTTCGAATTATTGTAGACGTTTTTCAATTCAGCCTGCGCACGTATTATGAAGACCAAAACTACTTTATGATCCAAAAATTCCTAAGGTGTCGCCAAAATAAGGTGACCCAAGAATTCACTGCACTTTCTTAATGGTCACAAAATTAATATCCCTTTACTAAAAGGTATGTTTTAACCTTTAGACCTATAGGGCACACAGAGCGAAAAGCTACGGCATGTTAGACGAGGGGACTATCACTTGCATCCACCTGGTCCAGGGGCCGGACTTATGATTCGTAGGGTGATGATTGGAAAATTGCTTCACAGTGAAGATAGTGGGGAGAGTGCAAGTTAGGTATTCATGAGCAGCTTGTCAGCGCAGTTATTTCATGCGGAGAAATTCGTTGAGCAGTTTTTTAATCCGCATATGAAAGCAAGGAATGCTGTCATACCAGTTAGTGGATTTATCAAAGAATAGTTGAACTTTAGACACTCATCAGCTTCGAGAATTTTGTGTCTTTAGCTGCTTGCGTCCTTTGAGAGGAACAGCTTTTTTGGTCATAAAGACATTAACAACCACAGTATGTATTTTTTTATCCACATATGAAAAGAAGGAATGCTGTTCTCATTTATCACTGTGATCACTCACACTGTCACTATTACTCATAAAGATAGAAAGGTATAACAACATACCCGGAGTATATTATTATTCCAGCTAGGATATATGTTTCAGTCCTTAAATTTGAGTGTGTTCAACACAATGCGCTTTGACTGACACCACAAGGCTAATGTTTAAGGTAGCTTACTGTTGTGTTGTTGCTTCAAAGTCAGAAACAATGGATATCGCGTGGAATTGGCTCCTTGACGATTATAAGAAGCACCGCTCACGAAAAACTCTTTGGGATAAAACGTACCCACTGATAAGCTTGCTTAGGCCTATGGCATACCACCGACGACGAGGCCGGCGACGAGAGGAGCGGAGCGACGGGAGATCGCTGTGGTTCAGCGACGAGAGCAGCGACGGTGTTGGACGGGGGCGAGAATTGGCGTTAGAGCGCGGTTGGTGACCCTTGCGTGCGTGCATGCGGGGTGTAAAGGGTCGAGCGACAACTGGTCGCCGTGCAAAGCGCAGCGACGACCGGTCGCTAGCGGTATGCCCCCTCTCCAACGACACGTAGTGCCGACGTGGCAGCGACAACCGGCAAGCGCGCGCTCTCTCCCCATTGTTTCTGGCAGGTCCTAACACGAATAGTCGATTACTTGTCCGTTGGCAGTGCCGTCGCCGGACTCGTCGCTGGTGGTATGCCATAGGCCTTAGTGAGGAGATGGGTATAAGGCAGATTTGGTATTAATTAGGGTAGCTGACGTTATTATTGGATACTGCCTATAATTCCAACTAGTGAAGATCTTAAGTTAAATGGAAAATATTTCGTGTAACCTACGTGTTTTCTTGGTGGTAGTAAGCTCCAATTATAGCCCCCACTGAAAAAGAAGAAGCCTAGGTGAATAGGTAGTAATTCGCGTCGAACCCTCTCCATGCTTCCTTATGTTTAACATTTGAGCAACTAAAACAAAGAGAGTTTCCACTCAATTAGAGGAAGTGATACCACGCGATAAACGTTGGAGCTATTGCCGATTTGGAACAGCGGTTCATATGGGTGAGCGCGAGATGCCCGCGAAGAACACGATTCCGGGGTAGAATCGTATTCGTCCTATTTTCGCCATGACAATGCTGCCTCCTTCACAGGTGTTCCGGTCTAGCAATCTATTCAGGGAGCTCACAGAGAAGAAAATGCGAAGCATTCTGTTAGCGGACGGTGCCTACGCATCCGACGGTCCGATACCGACCTCTTCTTGTTGAAGCGAGTTTTTCGAGAAGATAGACCTGAGGTAGGCATAAAAATAAACTTACCACTGGTTCATAGCTTCCACTGTTAAGAGACCCGATATACGTTCGCTCTCTCCCAAGGTCGTGTCGTAGTGGGGCACTCATATGGATAGTTGAAGCAGCAGTTTCAAGCCCTTCACACCGAGTTAAGGCTCGCTTCCAAATGTTCAAAGCATAGCTATTTATGCTGATATTTTTGTTGTAGGCACTCTCCTACAAGAGCATCGAAGATTTTTGTATCGGCCATGTGTCAGCGATGTTTGCATTGATCTTGAAGAACGGCTGTTTGAGGATAGCGAAGCGATCCGCTCAGCTTAGCTCCTGACGCTGGTGGCGTTATTCCGGTGGAACAGGCTGTCGAATATAGGACTCCTCAAGAGTTTATCATTGAACGATATTTTGCATTATATTTTTGAAATGTGATTAAATAATCGTTCGCAGACGTAGTTTGAAAAAATATATTGGCATGTGAGTCTATAACCAAAAAAGAAAAAACGGAATTAAAAGCAGATCCCCCAGCCTTGCTCTGTTTGGTAAAGCTCTGCCTTACTTCTAGAGTCGGGTAGTTTTCTTACAACCCTTTACGCTAAACCGGTCTTCACGAATGCCAAAGGAGGATGAAATTCTACCACTCGCCCTGGTCGACCTCTTATCGTTAGGTTTTGCTTATCAATTGGGGTGGACGGTGATAATAGCTACCATTCGCTGAATGATATAATTCTAATGCCCCCTTCACCCACCTCCACACTCTCGCGAATCACAGGTAATGAATGCTCAAATTCCCACCCACTACCTACATAACTCAGGGTAAACTCAATCACCAACCCCACTTCAAAACTGGTGCCGTTTTTATCCGACTGAAAACGAGATATGACGTGACACGATACTGAAGGGCGGAGCCGAAGGAGCTTGAACAATTGTTCTTTCTTCCAAGGACTGGACACGATTTATGGCTTGCGTCGTCATTGCGATCGCTTTACCGCTCCGGTTTCTCCAGCTGCTACCTTTGGCCCTGACTGCATGTCTTAAAAATTGTTATCTAATCAATCTGCATTCGTCGGCACCTCTTTGCATATAATGACAGTAGCACCTACACTTTTGTACTGCATTCCACTGTTTCCTCCACGTTTACCACACTGACACTTCACTCTATTCAGCATTCCTAATTATCATACACCTTCTCCGTTTTCAGAGAGATATATGTAGACGCGACGACGCGTTAGACTTCTCGTCATGGCGCCAGACCGATACGGGTGTGTCTCGTCAGAAGAGCTCATCTGCTGCAGTAGTTCAATTGGCGTTTATTCGTATAATCAAGAACTGCGAATGCCAGAAGCACTGGCTGCTTATAAAATTCTGTTCACTGGGTTAGAGTAGTGGTATAGCTGACGTGGACAAGGGCAATATGCTGCATCGTGACCTGAAAATCGCAGACCTTATGTGGAATCGCCACCAAGAGGTTGTCGTCTCTACCTGGTTCGCCGTCCAGTCCAACTGTTCCCTGCTCACCGTCAGCACCCGGGAGGCCAGCACCACCTTGGCCTCCAAGTTCGCCTTCCGGACCCATGTCACCGTCGATACCGTGATCGCCGTCATCCCCTGGTAGGCCGGGAGAACCTTCAGCTCCGAGAACTCCCTGGAATTCAATTTTCGAGCACAGCTAGCATGAAGGACATTTGAAAGCGTCACCTTAGAACCACGTCTTCCTTGACCAGTTATACCATCCATTCCGGAGGTACCCATTGGACCAATATCACCATCTTGACCAGGCACCCCCTCCGTTCCCATTTCTCCTAAATGTTTTACTAAGACTTCACGTATTTCCGAACAACTTACGATTCTAAAGAAATGCCAACCTGGTGATCCAGGGTTTCCATTGCGACCAGGAATGCCCGGAACTCCTGAAGAACCACGCAGACCTCGCCTTCCTAGAGCCAATGCGAATAAAAAGCTTGATGGATTACAGAGCTACCGGAAGCCGAAAACCAACAGTTGTTCACAAAATCACGCATTCAGAATGAATTGTGAAACGAACCTCGTCTTCCTGCCTTTCCTGGTGGACCTCTTTCTCCTTGAGGACATGATACACAAAAGTTAAGTAGGGGTGTTGGCTCCATAATGTCATCGAAGTCCTCAATAGGAAAGGCATTACAAACAAGATTGAAAATACTGAACGAAATCCGAACGATTACGTAATAGTAATTAACGTAATTTATCCATGAAAGGAAATCAGCTTGCTTTGGTTAGTTCAAGAGATTTTGATGCCTATTGTAATAAACCTAAGCAAAGGGCAACCTAAAGTTGGCGCCGAATTTTCGCTCGTGCACTTTCAGCAGCACCTGTTATCTTAACAAAAGTAGCTCCGTTAGGGGGCGTTCAGAGCGTTCGCGTGGCGACGCGAAGCCCACTGCCGGAGCGACGCGATGATCGCGTCGCTCCCTCACCTGGAATCGCACCGCTATGAACGGCACGGGATTAACATCTGAACATAATCTCCAACATCTCATCATAATCCACCCCATATCATATCAACACTTCGCGTCGCCCCGTCGCGAGGTGTTCATAGCTGTTCTGCAGCGAACACCTTATCGCACGCAATTATCTGCATCGCCACGCGATGAAGATATCGCCCCATTTGCAAGCAGCGATGAACTCATCGCGGGGCGATGCAGTTGGTTCTCTCTTCACCCACAGCTTGCATCAGTCTATGCGAGCGTGAAGCAGGTATACAACTTTATAAAGTAATTTTTAATTTCTGGTATCTGCTGCTGAGATCGAGGGATCACAGAAAACCTCCAGTAGCGGTTATTTCTGGTAAATTTTTTCTATGTTTTCTACTTACTCGGTTCAGAAGTAATCTAATTTGTTCTAAGCTTTTTCTCTAGCTTTATTATATACTTTGTAATCAATGTGTTCTATGCAAGGGGGCTTCCACAAGCCCCCTTGTATAGAACACATTGATTACAAAGTATATAATAAAGCTAGAGAAAAAGCTTAGACCAAATTAGATTACTTCTGAACCGAGTAAGTAGAAAACATAGAAAAAATTTACCAGAAATAACCGCTACTGGAGGTTTTCTGTGATCCCTCGATCTCAGCAGCAGATCTGCATCGCCCCGCGATGAGTTCATCGATGCTTGAAATGGAACGATTCCTTCATCGCGTGGCGATGATCATATCGCATGGCGATGATGATATCGCCGACCGGTAAGGTGTTCGCTGCAGAACAGCTATGAACACCTCGCGATGGGGCGATGCGACGTCGCTCGATCGATATGGGTGATTACCATTACGTCGCGTCGCGTGGCGATGATGCTCTGAACGCCCCCTTAAAGATTGTCGTATGTGCGATGTATGAGATCGATCACTTACCATGTTGTTGGCATGAAAACGTTTCAGAAATTCGGAAACTTCTCAGCTAACTCTACCAAACAGCGACTGACCAGCCTAGGTGATGTATACAAAACTATCTGCAAAAGTAATGAGACCTTTCGATAAACAGGCATGGAGTCCTATTCCAGATGCATACTGCCTTTTGCGCATGTAATAGGCGGTGAATGAGAAGTCGATCGAGTGTGCGTGAACAACCGCAGAGTGAGCTCATGGCCAACTTATCAAAAATAGTACACCGCTTATTCTGAAACACTGCGGCTGTAAGGGAAGCTACTAGATAGGCTTCGACATCGTGGCTCCTTCAGTTAGTTAAATAACCCAGCATCGTTCATTAAAAAGTTCAATACTTGTCTATACCCACAAATTTACACACATTCAGACTCAAACACATCATTGCAGATGCGGGATTAGATAGTCACTATCTGTCGGTTGGGGATGTTCGCCTCTAGCCCAGATAAGAGAAGTACCACAGTTCTGCCGAGAAACTTCAATGTGGTAGTGGGAAAATTCATTTCATTTCATTTAGGCTAGTACCGTCGCTCATAGGTGTTGCTGCGAATTACGTGAGATCAATTCGTCAGAAATCATTCATCGATTGCAATGCTATCTAATCCCATCCTGACAACACATCAACGGCGCAGACGCTAGAAATCGGCGCGGAAAGAATGGTTGATGACGATGAGCAGACGCCTCTGGAACGCTCCATGTGTTCCTTTCCACGTCGTGAACTGGAGGCGCTTGCATGTACGTTTGCCTCGTACATATAGTGTCTCTCAACCCCTTGTCAAGCTGGACAAACGCTAAAGAAGAAGGAGGAGAAGAAGTAGCAGCGCTCACTAAGTTTAATGCACCTGCATAGCAAAGCCAAGTGTATTGTGAGAAAAAGGATTCGAATTTCCACTGAGCATTGCACAAACTCACTTTTTTATTGAAAGCACAAGTGCAAGGCAAAACTGAAGAAGTATTATACCGATTTCTAAAACATGGCTTGTTGTGCTCGTTCTCCAGAAGCAATATTTTTGTATAGAAATCTCCACGCCTGTGAGACTATGAGGGAACTATGGGTATGAGGAACTTACAGAAACGCTATTTTCTAATTTCTGCTGATGAGTCTCACAGCTTATATTATGCGTTAAGGATTGTTCCTTCGCTAGATCTGTTTTAATAAGTATGAAAAATATGTGTGAGCGCATCCTTGTTCAACCTGCACATGTATCAACATTTGTCATTGGCGCTGAAGGTTAGCTTGCCTGCATTAGAAAAGTCGGCATGTACCATTCTGAGACAGACTTATAAGTAGCGAGATTTATAATTAGTCCATCGACAGTTGAGGCGGTGGAATGCTGGCTTGCTATGCTGCGAACCGAACCTAACCAATTGCCCGACGTCTCCTTCCGACCGCCTCCCATGCATCCAAAAACATCACCAAAAATCGAACAAATCTCTCGAGAACTGTGAGGCCTTCCGCGAAGGGCAGGGCGTGATCGTAAGGTTTTCGGTTGGAAATGCAGAGCACAATCTTCGAAAGCATGGGACTTGGTTGCCTTCCGCTCTCACACCAACCAGACCTCAAGCACGCAATGTTATGGTTTTTTGAAGTTCATTGGCCGTCCACGTCTCTTATAAATGAACGTCTCATCAGTGTACGCCTGTTGCAATTATGAAACGAAATCCATGTGGAGCACGAACGACGCACGGATCGCGGTAGTTGATTTTTTCCGCGTCCACGTTCATGTAAAATTTGAAACATTAAGCGCTTCTATTCCGAAGCTGAAGTTATGACTATGGCTATTACGGCATGCTTTTGTTGCACATGATCTCGATCTTTAAGTCCTTGTGGAGTGATAAAACTAGCTGTTGCCGGCACCACTTCCGCAAATGCTGCATATCATACGGCGCACAGAAGCACTTGCACAAACGCTGAAGGTGTTCCATCAGTTTGAGTCCATTCATTTTTTAAAGTATTCTGACCATCTATTGTATGAACATCGAGAACTGGAGCGAGTTGTTAGTTAAATAAATACCTTTCCGTCAGCACCAGGGAATCCTGGCTCCCCGCCTTCGCCTGGCACTCCTGGAAGACCGATTGAACCGGCAGGGCCAGCGGGACAACTCGACGTCAGAGAGCACTCTGCAATAAAATTCTGGCAATCCTTAACAGGGACTTAATTTCTCGAGCTGGACAAGGACACATTACTACGCAAAAATGTCTTACTGCATTCAGCGACGCTTTCGTCTTCGTCCACCGGAACTGGGTATTCTGGGGGCAGCACAGAATAACTAGTTGGGGGCTCAGGACCGTTGTCGCTTCCAGGTGAATATGAGTCTCTCTCCCTGCAATATTTGAGCGAATTGCCTTGATTGGATAACACGTGCTTTCTTCAAAAACCAATTACACAAAATATAGCCCTGCTTTCAAGCAGTGGAAATGAGGCTGATTAATGAGAAGTGGTGCTGCTAGCTAGGCAAGTATGGGATTGCAGCAAGGGTCAGAATTGTAGTGAGAAGTATTCCTTTAAAAAGGAAGCAGGTGACTGGAGTTTGCTTCTTAATGAGTGACTCTATCCATAAAAAGAGTTTCTTCTCATAGAATTTTGAATGGGGTCCTAGGTAGATGGATGAAGCCTGGAATGCCGACTACAAAGATGTAGAACACAATTCAAGCTTAATGTTGTCTTCTCTTTGCCAACGAAGTTTTAGGAGGAATATTTATTTTTGGTCTTACGACCCTGTCGTCGTCTTCGGAGGCCTAAAAATGGCTCGAGACCTGTAGTCTACTCGACCAAGCGCCCCACCCGCACTAGCATTTTTGACCTAGAATCAAGAGCATAATACGAAACCCCGAGAAGTCGAGCAAACTCACCCAGAATTCCACCCCTGGCGAGTAGCGATTGAGCTACCACCCAGAGTTCGTCGATGACCAGTGGCGACTGGGACTCACTATGCTGTTCTCGCATTCCGCCTTAACTGTCGGCTCGCCCCCTTCATTCCACTCCAAGGGCGCTTATCTGCCACTCCATGACGAGAAGTCCTCCTCCACAAGTGTTTGTTTGGCGTGACCTCGCATGATAGAAAGAGGCCACGCCTGTGTCTGTGTCGACTGGGCTCAGATTCGACTTATATTTCTACCACTGACCACTACGGCCCTCCAATAAACCCTTTGACGAGCCAACATACTCGCAGAGGTAGCACAAAGGAGCCAACACACTCCTAGTGCTGCAAGTCAGAGGGCCATCGAACGCTCATAACCAGGACACTATTCCGTCATTCCATTGTCATAACGACAGCGGTCCACCTGGTCATTTCATAGCTCGCAGAGCGGTGCAAACGGCAGAAGTCATAGTCAGCCCCAGTCGCTACTGATCATCGACTAACTCTCGGTGGTAGCGCAATCGCTATCCGCCAGCGGTGGAATTCTGGGTGAGTTTTCTCGACATCTCGGGGTTTCGTATTGCGCTCTCGATTCTGGGTCAAAAATACTGGTGCGGGTACATAGAGCGCACGACGACAGGGTCGAAATATACATATGGCTAAGAATAAATACTCCACCTAAAAGCCTCGCTGGCAAAGAGAAGACAACACACATTAAACGACAATGCCGAGATTTCAAGATGAGAGAACTTGGAATTTACAGTTGAAGCTGCTTCTCCTGAACGAACTCTGACCTGTTAATGTTCATTGCGTCGACTGTTACTTGGCTCCATTGGCTAGAAAGTTGAATCTCGACATGGATAAAGTCCGAAACGGATGCCAAGTTAGGGATCAGCACCTCAGCCGACCCCCATTCGCAAATTGTGTGGGTCCAGTGGTCTTGCTTTCATCACCTTTCGTAGGTGCGCCAAGTTAAGTGCCTCCAGAAGAAGGTGGAGTGACGCGCTCGACTACGATATAGTGATCGAGTGCGATGTACGTCTCCTGCAAGATTACACGAAGAGGCGAGGAAAAACAGAACTGGATCTGCTCCTGAACCAGACTTCAGGCCAGAGGAACGGAAGATATTAAACCGTCAATTTAGCTGATCAGAATAACCACAACGGTAGCACTCAACCCTGTTGCGGCTCGAAGAGGGTCATCTTAACGATGCTCCCTATGCAACGGCTCAGTATACTCTCGTGACGCCAGATGCAATTAGATGCTGTAACGACGAATAAATGAAAAATTAAGGTAAATATCGCCATAGCAACTCAGCATGTGAAATGGTGATGGAAATACAAGTATTATAAAAGGAATTGAAGAAGCACGTGAAAAATGACAACCCGACGGTAACCACGAAGGTTTAAAGAAAATTAAACAGGAATAGGGCAACGTATAGTTTCTTTCCGTTCTACTCTTACATACATGTTAGGATTCCTTTACGTTGAGAATAAGACTTCCTGCCTGCAGCATCCTTTAATTTCTGAAAAGGCACAAGAACTGGCCTGATTTCACGGTTGCCGAGGACTAGGAAGCCATCGTCGGTAGGCATGCATGAACGAGGGTGAGGGCGTTGGAGTCATGACCACTGATTTTGCGGAAGTCCGTATACAAGGGTTATTTGGAGGGCTGCGGCCGGATTTCTCAACGTGAAACCTACTGGTGTGTGTGATATAAGCGGTAGCGATACCTACGACGAAGCTTTCATCTCTACAGCTTATCTACCCCGCATAACCGCCGGTTTAATTATTGATGAATCCGGCCCTGGTCACTAACCTGGCTTCCTTTTTTCGGCTTCCTTCATGTTGGGATAAAGGTTTCTATGCCTACAGAACTTTTTCTTCGGCAAACACCTCAGCAACGCGTATCAAAGTTGCTACGATGGGTTTATTGAAATACATGTTGTAAGTGGGATTAGAACGTCTTCCCGAAACGCCATTATACGAAGAAGCGGTAACAGTGGGCATCGTAACCAAGAGCTATGAAGTGAGAAACCCACCACTAAGCTGATTGACGGGACTGATAAATAGCTCGACACGCATTCGCGTAGCAGCAGTCTACAAACATCAGTAGGATAGAACTCATTCGGAAGGAGCATTGTCTAGCTTTAACATACGTTTTGTAATCACCATCTCAGGCTCCACCCAAGTACTTACGATTAGTTGTCCATTCTAATAAGTACCGCAGAAGTTTGATACCCCTCCCTGGTAAGTATACGAACACAACTACCGAAATAACACATAGAGCTGTAATAGTAATTGGTTGTATTGATCAGCAATCCAAAAATCAATCAGAACACGAACTGCATCCAAAAATTAATCACAACACGGACCGCATCCAAAAATCAATCACAACACTGGTGAAGAGCGAGCTGTCGCCCTTCATCGAATTCTGCGGTGCGTCGGCAACGGCGTCTCTGGCACAGCCGGACCATGAGTATAAGCATGCACGCTCATCCGAGTTAGCCCACCTCAAGTTATCGGTTTCCTGGTTGATCAACTCGACACTGCCACTAATGTTAGCGCTGCTGTGTCCTACAGACATCTTCTGCCTCCTTGTTCTGTTCGGAGTCCAGTTGGGCAGAATGGGACGGCGTTGGACGAGTACAAGTGCGAGTAACGTTTCAAGTGGAATCAGCTACGGAGCATCTTCGCTGGTCTACTTATCAGGGGCGTAAGAAAATCTTGGAATGTTCGACATTTTGCCTTCTTTAATTCTGTACTCAGCTCACAGTCGAAATCACAAATATATTCATCATCGTTAGTCAGTACAGCGGGCCATCTAATAGGCAGGTCAACGATTCCCTTCACCCAGAACTGGGTAGATTGCGAGTCAAAGAATTAGCTGAGCGCCCTTTCAACATCTTCAGTTTTAGTATTTTTTCTATTTTTTCCTTGCTACGAAAGCCTTAAAAGGTCGAAATAAATGGTAGGCAGAAGGAACAATATCAGGGGAATAGGGTGGATGGGGAACCGTGTCCCAGTCCAGCTCCTTCAACTGTTCACGTGTCTCCTTAGTTGCAGTCTAGCGTTCTTATGAAAGAGATGGTCACAAACCCGCGTCAGCCGTTTTTCTCGCACAGTGTTCGCCAGTTTCTGAAGTGGATCGGCGTAAATGCTGCTGTCACTGTGTGTTCTTGTGGGAGCAAGTCGTAGCACAATAATCCTCGCCAATCCCGGAAGCAGCAAAACAAACACTTCTTAGGGTGAAGGCCCCTTTCGGCTTGCACTGGCGGGTCTTCTCCTCGAGAGAGCCACACGGCACGATGCGTATTGGAATCGTAGAAGACCCAACTCTCATCTGCAGCAATCAGGTCTTCAGGAAAGTCCTCTCGATGGGGAAGTGGAAAGAGAGGCTGACAAATGGACAACCGGCTGAACCGCATGCTATCGATCAAAACATGAGGGATCCATCGAGTCAGCACATTTCTGTGGCCGAGTGACTTCAGGCGACCGAGCACTGTTAGATGGATGCGCCCGAGTATCGCCGCAAGACTGCTGGTGCTAACACTCGGATCCTCCTTGACAGCTTGCAGAACTACGGAGTTTTCTACTACCGATCAATAATGGAGAGTTGAGGAATTTCCAAAAATCATACCAAGACTTTCTTACCACCCTAATATTTGAGTGAAAACTGGACTGGTTGCCACGAGAGGTAAGACTTTTCTTCAGAGGGGAATTGCCACGCTATTTAACTGAACAAAATGACTCGATCAGTACTCAGAGAATCTGGCTGACCTACCAGTCTAACCGACTCAGGAAATGTAGTTCGCTGCTCGATATGGCCCAGCATGTAAATTGAGAACACAGTGAGGGCCTACGCGCAATTTCTAGAAATGCACGCCTTCGGGCCGTGCCTTTCACGTCATACGTACGAAAAATTCCTCTTAGAATATTCACAGTCCTCGTTTGCGCTCCTATGCTCTATACATTCACTTGAAAATCATGTCTGCTTTTCAGCATCCAAATATGTTGGCAGAAGCATGGATCAGGAGAAATTTTACTTACAATGTGCTGCCTGACGGGAACTGCGATGATGCCGGCACAAATACGGCGTCGCTGTGCTGCAAGAAATGCGTTAAATTATAGCAGGAACAAACAGTTAATAGAAGACGGGGAGCACTTTTTCATGAATGCATTTCATGCAGAATGCTTCCCTGAATAGTGAGCT
>OX375868.1:48541451-48578950 GCA_947359475.1 Heligmosomoides polygyrus bakeri | reverse complement strand
GATTTTTGCTTTCTTCGCCGTGAGAGCGATTCTCGGACAACCCGCGCCGCATTCGCCACAGCCTGCATAGCGACGAGAGGTGTTTCGCGGCGCACGGCTTCGGGCCCACTGCTTCGGCGGTTGGGTTGAAACCACAATGTTTGGTTGGGGTGCTCGCGGCATCCGGACGGAGCAAAGGTTGTGGAGTTGTGCTGAAGGGCGGGGCATTCTTCCGCCCGCAGGCCGCGCTCCACGATGAGCACCACACCCCAAGCCCATCGGCGCCCCGGACAACTCGTCCGTGGAAATTTCATCGTTGTAAGTGTAGCGTCGAGTATAGGGCCGCGGCGCTGCCGCAGAACTCTGTGGGGGCCTTTAGGGCCTCTACAGAGTCTCGCGGCAGCACCCCGAAAACTCGTCCATATCGCTCCCGCCCCAATGGGACCCACGCTGCCACTGTGGTGGAAGCCGCGGCGTGGACGAGTTGTCGCGGAGCCGCCGCTCGCAAAGCTCCCCGAGGGCTGCCGCAGTTCACGGCGGCTCTCACCCGCAGTCTCGGCGCACGAGCCCTGTTTTGTTTCGCGTCTGGTGACTCGCCACACCCCGGAGTCCCTTCCCTAGCCCAATCTGTGTTCTCCTCCGCGACAGAGGGAGGAGAGCACAGAAAAGGCCGGACTCTTCCGTCTGGAGTCTAACCTGCCACGTTCGGAACCGCGCTCGCGGGGGCGAGTTGCCCCTCGACCTCACCCGCAGCGCCAGGAGCTGCGGGTGAGACCCGCCGGAGGGCGTGATAGATGGTTGTCCATTATGGCTCATCTATTCTAAACATTTTTTAAACGAATCTACATGCTAGGAGTATAATAGGTTGGTGCATGATTTCTGCCCATAAAAGAGCTTGGCAACCAACAGTATAATCACCGTTAGTGTCGACAAATGGAGGCGTGTGGAATCCTGCACTCAAAACGCAACGCAAAAAACATTAGCACGATATTAGGTAACCTTCATTGCACTGCAAATCTTCGTGGGCCATCCAGCCACAAGTTAGCCGTGTGAGGTTTAGAGAAAACCTTTGCACAGAAATGCAACAACAAAGCAGACCGTTCTTTTTAGTATGAGCTATAATTCCATCGGACAGATCTCCCGGACTCAACAAAACATCGGAGGGAATGTTTTCATCACAAGGGCTACCACAATATCTTCGAGATTGTCAACCGAGGAACTTTTAGTGATGAAAGGACGACAAAAGTGAGAGCAAGCACAGAACTGTTGAGTTATAAGGAGTGTTCTATTAGATTTCGGGGCTTAGATTCAAGAACTCCTAACTTGGCTTAGAAAACGCTTCTTCACAAAACAAAGCGTTTTGCTTACTACATCTCTGACTTTCTTAGAGGCCGCAACTGCCGGAAAAAGTACGCAGTATTGCGTACAGTAACACTCGCAGCGCCGCACCACCCGCCGTTGTCATGGCGGGTCCGCAAGACTCTGCTGCCGGCCTTAAAGCCCCCACAGAGTTCTGCGGCAGCGCCGCGGCCCTATGCTTAACCATAGGGCAGAGACGCAGAGCTCGCCGCCGGCGGCGTCCCTGCCCTATCTTTAACCATAGCGGCGAGCGGCGTTGCCGCAGAACTCTGTAGAGGCCTTTAGAGTGGCATGGTAGTGTACGTTGGCGGCAAAAGAGTGCGTCATACAGGGAGCTACATGCAGAGAGCATGGTGGCGCGGAGAGCGCGAGACAACGCGGCGCGCCGAGTTACCAGCTAGCAACTCGTTCGAAACGGCAGCCGCAGCCATTGTTTTCACCCCCAAAATCGTGCGCATTTTCATCCACCCACAGGGCTTCAATAATATTCTGACGCTGTTCTTTGCCTTCACACTCTTTTCACGGTCCCGTTTGTTATTTATGGCTACATTTAGTCATTTCCAATGATGTTAGATACATCTGCGCGTAAAAGAGTATATAAAAGTTCAGCTCCGGTTAGGACGCGGCTCCCGTTATAACGCGCGTTTTCCCCGGTACCTTCAGACGCGTTATAACGAGAGGGGACTGTAGGTTAGCTCTGTAGAACGGTCAACTAGCCTTTCCTCCCAAATGTTCCATCCGGAACCACCTCAAACAGTACGAAACCCTTCCTTTCAATGTAGTTCCGTTACTCCATTATTGGTTACCGTGATGCTGGATGCTACCGACGTAGAATCAGTGGCATGGTGGTTCCGCAACGATTGCTGTTACGGTAACGGCTCGAAAACGTGGTACCCTAGTATGAACGTCTTGTTACTCCTATGGTGAACTGAGCTGGGCTACTATACATGTGCATTCCTACCAAGGTGAATATCCACTGAGTACATGGTACCCCCTACCGAGCCTACTTGCACCAGCGGTAGCGAGGATAGGAGACGGTGATCGGTGCGGGGCTACGAGAGCGCTCTGAAAACTGGCAATGGGAATTGTCTCATTTCGACGTCGTTTTCTCGGTTCTTTCTTTTTTCCATCTTTTTTGTGTCCCAAACGGTCTTTTCTTCTTTCCTGAGAGCCGCGTTAGGTTTGCAAGGAACGTGAGAGAGACATGAGAAGTGCGGCCAACGTGATCTGCAAATGCGAAAAAGCTAGCTATTATTCACTGCCAAAGGGGTCTAGAAGCATTTTTATGTAGAGAAATTGAAAAAAAGCGAAAATTCCAAGTGTTCTCATCTTGAAAACATTCTTGTAATGTACAAGCGCTCCGACACGCCTAATGGCGTGTCTCGCACTTGCGCGCTTCGCGCGACATTGTAGCATCGCTGACCTAAAGAAAGTAGTTCTTGTCAAACTTAAAATTCGCTGACATATAGGACTTGCTGCGTACTTCATCGGCATCAAGCCGTTCACCACTTCGGTACCTTTCATCATAGACATTTTCTCAACATCGTCCAGTAACATCATTGGTTTGTGCGCAGTAGTTCGGTCCCTCCACTGTTGACACGTCTTCCGAATCCGGGCGCCAGCTTCCCCCTCACTCGTTTCTTCTTTCTGGATCTAATTGCTGGTCCGCCTTTACTGGTCTTCCCCCTCCCCCCACCTTCTTGGTCCTAACCCCTGGCCCTCTTCCTTGTTTTCACTATTGATCCCCTACTGGTCTCTTCTTGCTGGCTTCCCCGTCCTGGTCCCTCCTTCAGGTCGTTCCTTTCCTTCCTGGACGCTCACCTGGTCCACCCTAGAGGCCCCTTCCCTTCTCCACCACTACCTCAACGGTAGGTCGGAACGGCCTAAGTGTTGCATATGGGCAGAACCGCCTCTCCCTGGGAAGTAACAAACTGCAGGTATCTCGACCCCAATACAATTCAGAGTTAGGGGCGATGGTGAGTAAAGCAGGAGAGGGCTGCGCTTCCTCTGCTGCAGCACCATCCCATGTTGAACGGTAAAGGCTGCCCGCGCGAGGTACGCAGAGGCGTATCTCGCGCGGGTAACATTTTCTGTTCAACGTGGGATAATGCTGAATTCTGAATGCGGCCACTCGTCACACGACGTCGGTGAACCGATTCTCGCTCTAGACGATTGTTGCGCTACGTATGGGACCCATATTCTGGATCCAGATGCTCAGAAACGCGCACAGATGCCGCCATGTCAATCAAGAGGAGGCTGTGCCCCCTCAGCTGCAGGAGCATCCCATGTTGAATTCTGGATGCGGCCGCTCGTCGTACGACGACGGTGTCACCTCTTTTGACTCCAGATGCTTGTTGCGCGACGAATGGGACCCGTATTCTGGATCCAGACGCTCAGAAGCGCGCGCAGATGTCGCTGCATCAAGCAGGAAGAGGTTGTGCTTCCTCTGCTGCAGCAGTAAAGTTTTCCGTTCAACATGGGATAATGCAGAGTTCTGAATGCGGCCCGTCGTCGTACGATGTGACCTCTGCTTCTTTTCGCCTCTTCTGACTTCAGACGGTTGTTGTGAAACGAAAGGGACCCGTCTTCTGGATTCAGGCGCTCAGAAACGCGCGCTGACGCCGTTTTGTGAAGCAGGAGAAGCCTGCGCTTCCTCTGCTGCAGCAGCATCTCGTGTTCTGAATGCGATCCCACGTCTAGCACGACGGTGTCTCCTCTTCTGACTCCAGACAGTTGTGGTGCGACGAAGAGGACCCGTCTTCTGGATTGAGGTGCTCAGAAACGCGCGCAGACGCCGTTGTGTCAAGCAGGAGGAGGCTACGCGTCCTCTGCTGCAACAACATCCCATGTTGAACGGCAAAAGTTGCCCGCGCGAGGTACGCAGAGGCGTCGCAAGGGGTTCCATGAGATTGCTTTTATCATGCGTATCTCAGCCAGGTTTCTAACTTGAGTGCTATACGCCTCATCATCCATAGGGCGGGGAGTTAGCTGAATTATATAGTGGTAGATATCTCACTGTGTTCTGCCAAGGTTGTTTAGGTGCAGTCTTTATTGTTGGTCTGACGTTTCGTCGCAGTGTTCCACCGTTGGTGTGCAGCCGTTGCGCTACCACCTCAAGTCAGCCAGTAACGAGTAACGAAACCTACTTCGTTACTCGTTACTGACTGACTTAGGGTGGTAGCGGAATCGCTGCACACCAACAATGGAACACTGCGGTTCCGACAGCGTTGAAACGTCAGGCCAACAATAAAGATTCCAACTAAAAAACCTCGTTGGCAGAAGAACACACTGAAATATGCATAATGAGGAGAATGATTTTGTCATCAATGATTGTTCGCCGTTCTTCGTCGTGGGCTTAGAATTTACATAGTCCAAAAATGATCGCTTGAAGCTGGGGCCGGATTCATCCACGACTTAGCAGTCTAACGGTGAAAATACCCCAAAACAAATAGAAACATTTCACCGTTAGATTGCTGTAAGTCGTTGATGAGTTTGGCCCCCGAATGGAGAACTCACCCAGCTTGGCCAACAACTCGACACTTTTAGCCAGCATCATGCAGGGCGTCGATTGCGCCGCCGTCGCTTTTTCACCTTATGTCCGTTCTCCTTGGTGTTGGCTGCTTTTCTCGCACTGTTATCTCTTGTCCCGTTTTGGCCAATGTCTACGTGCCTGACAAGTATTGTCTGCGGGCAAACGCGAGAATACCTCGGGAACGGTCGGGAGGCGCAAAGACGCAGAAAACAGTCGTCGGGCGCGGAACACGTGTTCCAGTTGAGAAGAGCGAGGAATGCTATGTCCCTGTCAGCGGCCACTTCCTCTCGTTTGAGAACTGGCGGGGCATCATCGTGTTTTCGACGACAACTAGTGGCTTCTGGGAGCTTGGCCATCCATTCAAATAAAGATCTCAGGTGCATTACCATCCTTCCCCGCGACCCCGTTTTGCGAAGCCACGCAGCATTCAGCACGCACTCTCATCCCACCATATATAATAGAGGAGGGTTTTTTTGTCTCAACGTGACCGTGGGCAACTTCGTAAACTCCGCGGGCTCGATGGTTTAATCACCCAAGTTTGAGGCAGGTTCTCGACTTCTCTCTCCGAAGGGAAGCGCAGGGAGGTGAGCAATCGCCGCTGCCGAGGAGGACACGTGAGGCGTTGCGAAATAGGCTGGCGCCGCGGCTCTGCCCGCGCACGTGTTGGGTGGCTACTGCTTCGAACTGACCCCCTTGAAGGCTCCTGTCCTTGCTACCGGTCAATTAGTGCTTGCAATTAGGTGCTGCTACAGCTGTGTTACCGCAGGGTACAACTCTGCCGCCTGTGTGCATGGCCGAGGTCACTGCTCATTCCTGTTCTTGCTACCTTCTCTGTGTTCGGGCATAACCTTCTGATGTGTGCGAGCTTCCGCCTTCGCTTTTCTGAGAACAGCTCCTGCTGTGTTAATCCATACTGCCGCTCTTCGTTACTGCCTTTGCCACCGTTTCACTTTGTTTCTCTTCGAGAGCCTTTTAAGTTGACGTCAGTGTTGTGGTGAGAATCTGCGGCCCTATTCTAGTGGTCCTCGCTCTACACGTTAGAGTATGCCCCTTGGTAGGAAGGCACATGTATGCCCATTCACAGCAGAAGTGAACTAACTTGGTCCACCATAGGGCTAGAACCCACCAGTGCTGCTGATAATTTTGAATTTCATACAACACAAAACGACGGATTGGGCGTTCCTACATCGTGGGCCTCCCGCCCCAGCCTATTTGATCCCCACTGCTAGTTGTAGCACTTATATCCACTCGTGTGCATCTTAAAAGGGCTGACAACCACTTAACACGATGAGCCCTGTCCACCTGAGCCGTTTTGCGCCTGATTCTGTAGGCTGTAAGTAAGATTCTCCCCTCTAAGTTCGTTGGATTGAGCTCATCAGTTTCTCCCGCCTACATAAACTTCCTACTTTCTACACCCTTCCAAGCTGTTGGATTTTTATTCGAGTGATAGCAGAGGTTGAACAACAAACACAACGGTGAAGAGCATACATATCCCACCTTTGTGATTAAGTGGCTTTTTCACTACCAGTCGATTAAAGGCTGCGGTGAACTTTTCGAGGGCATGGTGCGATCTCGTCTTTTATTGCGCTATATGCTTGCTCATAGGCTGTAAGTAAGATTCTCCCATTCGAAGTTCGTTGTGTCGAGCGCATGCAACAGTTTCTCCCGCCCACTCATGATTCCTATTTATCACTTGGGCCCCGTTCAGACGTTGCGATATTTATTGATAGCGTAAGTTTAACAGCAAATACAACAGTGAGGAACACGCATATCTCCACTTTGGTGGATCAATTAGGTGGCATTTTTGGAGTGCATGGCGCGATCTCATCTTTTAATGCGCTATATGTTTGCTTCTTAGCTGCGAGCTGTAAGATTCTCCCATTCGAAGTTATTTCGGCTGAGCGATTTTTATTCGATTGATAGAAGAAGTTGAACAACAAATACAACAGTGAGGAGCACACATACCCCCACTTTGGTGGTTCAATTAAGAGGCATTTACGCTATCAATCAAATAACCAGTGGTGCTATCGGTTTTCTCTCAGACCTAACCGATCGGGATTAGAGTTGCCTGATTATGTTGGCCGCGTTCCACAGTAGATTGGGCGTTTTGATCAGGCAGTCGATATCGATCGATATTATCGATCATTTGAGTGGTGCTATCGGTTTTTTCTCAAACCGAACCGACCACGATTTCTATCTGACACATTGGAGGTTGGGAAATCAGAGACAGAAAATCTCACCATATATATAAAGGAGGAAGGCATAACTCGCTGTCTGTAGTGGCAACAACGGAAACCAAGTTCCCGTCCCACCCTCAGTTTTCGACTCCACTAGACTCTCGGAATAATTCTTCCCGTACGTTCCCTCAAAATTAGTGGCTAATGAAGTCACCTCCAGAATTCGCCACACCTAGCGGCTCGAAGCACGACGACTGGACAGAAGTGTCAGACATTTCTTTAGGCTTGACAAGCTGCAATAGACTGTGAATTCAACGCTAGATGAAGGAGTGCTGAGGACATTCTTCTGCGTGCTATACTGAGTGAGTGGTACCAAGCTAGGAATCAGTCTGGAGTAGGCGCAAGTTTCAACGTGCTCGACGCTACGGATGCTTCCTTACCCAGCGTTGGTGGCTGGCGAAGCCGGCGACCGACGCTTGGTGAGGAAGCATGGTTGCTATATGGTTGCTATATTTGAAATGAAGAGGAAAAGATCGCAGTTGATTGATCAACACCTTGGGATGGGCTGCGCATTGTATAGGCCTATAGATTGACGTGTGGAAGCCCGTTGATGGACAAGGCAGTGTTTTATCCTTCCCAGACGAATTTGGAACCAGTTTGCGGACCGGAGGGGGGGGGGGGGATGTTGGCCTCGGCGGAACCAGAAGGCCGGCCAACGAAAGAAGGGCGAAAGTGCAATAAACTACTGCAGTTATAGGGGAAGTAAAAGAACTAAAATTCTCTTAGAAATCGCCGTTCACGTTCTAAAAAACGATGGGAGACCCTGTCAGGAGGGCTACTGCTACGATTTGAGTTCGATCGCTACCATATCGCTTAAGATCCCACCCACGATACCACACGCCTACGAGTCTTGTTCTACCGTTCACATATGACAGCTACAATGAAAGCACAGGGAAGGAACTGTACATTTTCAGGACCGTTGACGCCAAGCAGCAGCAAAAAGTGAGTCGCGCCGCTGCGACCTTCACTCTCCGACGTAACCTGCTCGTCACCAGCGGAGATTATGGTCTTCCGACAGTACCGACGCATACATCAGCTTGGAACGCTAGTGTACAAGGGAGCGGGCACATCAGTATGGTATGTCCGAGCCCGTGGATCTCTTTGCCATCAGGGTGTGACGTAAATTTCATCTTCCAGCTCGCGAACACAACTCCATTTCCTATCTGAGAAGCGCCTGCTTCAGATAAGCCTGCGCTATGCATCCACAGACCGCAGCAAGATTGAGTACACACTGAAAATGCTGAAGGAAGACCTGGTTCGCCAGGATGAGGAAGCCAGACGGCGAAAGCTTGTGAGTAGCCGTTGTCTTAGGTTTTGCCTTCAAATGCTCTCTCATTTATGCTGCTGACAGAAAAGTAGAGTGCGAGAGTTCTTGACTACCGTCATATTGATCTTGTCACCTATACAACACCGTAATACTTTCTTCGGGCGTCCCTAGGTCCTATCTAGGAATACACAGTCGGCGGCGGCTGCGGTCGCGCTGTGGCACGTTGACGCGCTGTCGCCCACACTGGTCCTGAATTGAAATATGGCTCGAAGGAATCTTCCGTTGATCCCAACACCATGGGAACGGTATTAAAAGCTACTCACTCGGTGGGAAGCTTCACAGCATAGTTTAGTCACGTAACCACGGTAGAACTGGAGTAATATTGTGTATAACCGTTGGTCTCTTCTTTCTTCCTATCTGTAATCCGCTGCTTTTGAAGGACACAAGTAGAACTTCGAAGTTTGATATCCATAAGAAAGTTAAACAAGGAGTTGTGCACAGTTTTAGACTGAAGTTTTAGTCACAGGGAACAAAGAATCAACAGTAAGAAAGCGCTTCATATGCTTTACAACAGCTGAAGGATGGCGCTTTTGAAGCATTGGTAGATCAAACTGAGTGTAGTTCGGAGGGGAGAGGTGGTAATCATCCTATACAAATTGGACCCCTACGCCACAACACCATTAGACTTCAGATACTGAGAGGGGTGCTCTGTAGTCACCACGACAGCTACATCTACAGATTTCAACCTGCAGATGACGGGATTGCAGAGGATTGGAGAGAATGTGAAGCAAGTCTTGAGCGGGTGTCCGCCCTCATGCTCTATGACATCAAAAAATTTGCCCAAAAGCGTAGAGGATGAAGAACATGAAAGCGGAAATTTACGCGCAGCGGGAATTTAAATCTTCGTTTTGAGGAGCAATCGTAATATGGCGTACGACCTAGTTACGATGGATTGATGGTAATTTAAATCTACGTTTTGAAGGGGGACGGCAATTCTTGCATACTCTTCGAAAAAGCCTCGATTGCTTCGTAACAGGACCGGAGCTGTGTGATCTTCGGTTTATCTATTCGTAGATAGATTCATTCTGCTTCTGATTCGCATCCGGCAGTCGGGCAAGGAATTCTCGCCTTTCCTCGTCCATATAACATCGTCTGTTCTTCTTTCCTCTTCGATCTCCACTCTTCAACACAATGGCTGACCAATCACCGAGGAGCAGATTGCCGAGTTCAAGGAGGCTTTCTCTTTGTACGATAAGGATGGCGATGGCACCATTACGACGAAGAAAATGGGAACCGTTATGAGGTCACTAGGACAAAATCCCACCGAGGCGGAGCTGCAAGACTTGATCAACGAAGTTGATGCCGATGGTAACTGAACCGTTGATTTCCCCGAGTTCCTCACCATGATGGCGAGGAAAATGAAGGACGCTGACAGTGAAGAGGAAATCCACGAAGCGTTCCGGGTGTTCGACAAAGAAGGCAACGGGTTCATTTCGGCAGCCGAATTGCGTCACGTGATGACGAACCTAGGCGAGAAACTCACTGATGAAGAGGTAGACGAAATGATTCGTGAGGCGGACATTGACGGAGACGGGCAAGTCAACGAAGAATTCGTTACGATGGTGACGACCAAGTAATGCGAAGAGCCTGCTCCAATCTCAGTTCCCACCTGATCTGTGTACCCATCCAAATTTTGCGTATACCTCGTGTATATCCACCATACACGTCGTGTGTACCAATATATGTATGTCTACTATCACCACGATCACCACCACACCACTCCCTCGATGTGTTTCGTTCGTTGTGCGCTCTCGTTTGACGAGAGTCTCGTGCTCGAATTTACCTCCAAAACTGTTTACGTGTAGTAAAAATTCCAAGAATGGGTCTAAAGTGTCTGTCAGTTTCTCTGCTGTTTTCAAACGAACCTTTGGTTAACACACCCTCCCGTAGCTCTGCAGTAAAGGGGAGGGCTGAAGAAAATATAGGAAAAAAGCGAAAAAGGAAGTAGATAGATATTTATATCCACAACAAGTATGGAGACGGGCGCGTGTAGCGCAGTCAGAGGAGGCGCGACTGTCGCGTGCACCCGATACCAGGTTTCTGGTTCGGATTTCCCAGGCCAACCAAGCCTTCCATCCCTCCGGGGTCGGTGAATTGGTACCAGACTTGTTTGGGAAGGATAGAGCGCTGGCTTGTTCATCGGCTGGCCACCGCAAGTCATTGTATGGCCAAATACGCATTCATGTCGCCTCGACGACTCCCGTAGAAGTAGAATGCGCTCGCGCATCCCAGGAGGGATTGAGTAACACCGTCCTTTATCCTTTATCCTTTATTATTAACAAATATGGGACAAGTAGTAGGAGAATTAAAAATTTGATAATAGCATTAAGCACATCTAATGGCAGCAAATAATGAAATCGGCAGTCAACAAACAGCATAAACAAATGATAACGAGTTACGAAAGTCAATATCAACGTAATGTAACAAATGGGAAAAACGACGAATTATAATAAGGAAATTCATCGTAATTTCGTTCAGCCAACAACTTCTAACCATAAGATCACCTAAAGCATAAATCGAGCTGCATGCTATGAAACAATCGCCTCGGCAATCAACTGGAAAAGTGCGTGAATACGCAATGATTTCATTACATCTCGCTAGAACCGCACTGATTGTGAAGTTCGGCAAAGGTGACTTCGGACAAAAGGCTATTCTCCTCTATATTTAGGAAGAGGGTTGGTGGAACCACTGCTGAGAATTGGTGACACCTGAGGACGCAAACGTTATCGAGCCCTGCACAAGTCCTGGTAGCGATCCCATCTGTGGCGTAGTCAGAAATTTGAGAGTAGGGCGAAGATGAGCTGAAATTGGCAGAAAACTGTTTTAGCAGACCCTACTCGATGTTATGAACTTGCAGTATATAGAGCAAAATCTTATATCCAGGTTCCCGTGGGTTCTACGATGGAGAAGAAAACAACTCTGGTGCAGAAGGTCGTGCGCGAGCTGAAACACTACTACCATGGCTTCCGTCTGCTAGCGCTCGAGACGAGGCTCAGTGCGAAGTATATGTGGCGGGTACTTCGAGGAGATACTCTTTCTCGGAGGGAACGACAACAGCTGGTGCGTTTTCTCTTTTTTTTTTGTTGTCTTCTACTTAGGATTTCTAAACAATTATGTGTGGTTGTTGAAATTTGAAATCTGGTAGTCAAAGCCACTTGCACACTTGCAACGGGCGTTTCAGTCCATTCTTTTCAGATTCGCACGGTTTCCGACCTCTTCCGCTTAGTACCGTTCTCGATCTTCATCATTGTTCCGTTTATGGAATTCGCTCTCCCAATCTTCATAAAACTCTTTCCAAACATGCTCCCTAGTACCTTCCAGGAACACAGCAAAGAGGTAAGGTTTGCATTTTTGCAGAAATTGTTTGTAAATTCCTTTAATATGGGAAGGTGAAAGCAAATTGTTATATATGGTGTAGTGCACGTTATTATGGTGTAGAGAAACTGGACGGAGTGCGGGTTATTTGGGAACTGTCAGTGCGGTGAACTGGTGATGTGCTTGAGAGGCTGAACATGGTTCGCTCATATTCTTTTTGGCAGAGATGCAGTTAAATTTCGCCCTTTCAGCGCCATGACCTTTTCAAAAATACCTTTAACAGGCATCTATCCTTTCTATTCACCCACTCGAGTTCCAGAGCTCCGGCAGTAGTCAAAAATTCGAAATATTTTTAAATAGCGAGCATAATATCAACTTTCAACTTTTAATGGTTCTATGTAGTAGTTATGACAGTTAGTCATGATAGGCAGCTGACGTCTCCGAATGCATTCATACGGGTGTGTTAGGTTCCCCCGTTGCGAGTCATAACTGTCCATAAGCTCAATCTCATCCTTGTCGATATTCTGCAGGAAGAGAAGTTTCGAAAACAAGTGAAGGTGAAAGTTGAAATGGCGAAGTTCCTGCAAGATACGATTGAAGAAATCGCACTGGAACGGAGATCGAAGGCCATTGAATCTAAGGATTCAAAAGCTGTGGAGTTCGCGCAGTTTATAAAGAAGGTTTGTCCTCACTTCATCACTTTTCTTTGCCCTCCTTCTAAATGCATAGTCGCGGCATGCAGTGAAGTTGTCTCCAGGTTCGAACTGAAGGTGGATATGTTTCTAATGAGGAGCTTTTCAAATTCTCCAAACTTTTCGAAGATGAGTTAACCTTGGACAATCTCAGTATGAGTCAGCTACGGTACGTTTCCTTCATTGTTGTACATGGCTTTTAATTGCATCAGTGGGCGCAAATAGGGTCCGGGGGGGGGTCACCGCAGCATGACGCGTAGCTACATACAGCGAGTGTAAATGCAGTCTTATCTCTTCGTTTCGACTATAGATCCGCGTCTTATGTGCTTCCTAATTGGAGAAGGGAGGGAACTGCAGGATGTAGGCAATTTTAACACGAATGCGTCACTTGAGCCACACCCTGGAGCCCCTTCCCCTGCCACAAATAATGCTGTAGTTCTGTTCGTGTCAGCGTAGGAGAGCACAGAACAGAGGGTACTACAGCATTATTTGTTTGTTTTCTTTACTATCAGTGTGTCTTGTCTCGTTTTCTCGGTGTTGGTGACACTTTTTATAAGGTGACCCTTTATAAGGCGACCCCCCCCCCCCCGGACCCTATTTGCGCCCATCAGCACTCCGCGTACTCGCGGGTTCTAACCCTTGCACTCCGCGTACTCGCGGGTTTAGTTATTGATGAATCCGGCCCCTGGGGCCCGATTCATCAACAATTAAACCCGTGGGTATGCGGGGTATAAGGGGTAGAGATAAGATAAGAATCAGGTAGAGATAAGGCAAGAATTAGAGACGCAGGCCTCATCGTGGGTATCCCTACCCCCTATACCCACGGGTTAGTCCTTGATGAATCCGGCCCCTGGTGTTTTCCTGACATTCTGCGGATTGCAGTCGGTGCCGGATCGTGTTCAGCGGGTGTCTATGAAGCGCATTACGGGGCGGGCCCACCTAGTTTTCGATGGCTTGGTCCATGCGGCAACGTCAATGGTCTTCGAACGTCGACGATGCTAGGAACTCCGGAGGCGTTCTCCTACTTGCGTGAGTCGTGTCACTCCGAGCATTGTCCTCTGGATTCCACGCTGCGCGGCGCTAGTCGCTGTTCATCCCGCTTTCGAATAACCCAGGTCTCCGGCGTTAGTGCAGGAAATGTAGGGAGATGGAGTCGAACAGGTAGGCACGGAGTCAGACATTCTTCGTCTACGGTCTGCTTGATACACAAGCTGGTCGCATCTCCAGTATTGTATAATAGAAACAGTAACCTGTTACCAATCTACGCTCGATCGATGGACGCTCGCAGCATATCAGGGCCGAAGATCTCAATAGTGATGTCAAACTGCCTTAATCTGATTCCGTAAATAATGATTAGAGGGTGGCGTTAGTGTCCGCAGACAAGTCTGGTACCATTTCATCGAACCCGGAGGCATGAGAGGCCTAGCACTTGCTCTGGGCGGCAAATCGGAACCTGAACCATGAATCGATTCAAGGCAAGGCACGTGTGAGACTGGCACCTCTTCTGACTTCGCTGCACAAGTCCCATTCCGTAAAAATATTGACAGAGAGTCTGCACATTCTACAATACTATGAAGCAGTACATTTGCGGGTGGATACGCATATCGAGATTTTGAGTGTCCAAGCGCCGGTTCAAAAAATCCATGTCTTGTAGCTGGGCTCGAGGAATTACTTCAACGCAACGTCGCGTCCTAGCCGCATGCGACGTCGCGGCGCTGAGACGCGGACGTGCGCTATATGACGCTTAGTTAGGCGTGGAGTACAAAATTTTGCCAGTGTTCAAGCTCCTCGACTAGTGAACGTGAACTATGACAAGTGAGTTGGAGAAAGGCAACAGTCAAGTGTAGAAGAAAGTTAGAACTAAGGGAAAAGCTACGGATTAGTGCGCCCTTGACCAGTCTTTGAATCCTAGCAAACATATCTCAGCAATTCCTGAAAACTTCAAACGCTTGATAACAAGGCCAACTGTTCAACGGAAGTCTGTTAACACGTTGACGACACTGTCGCTCAGTGGTGCGCGACGGTGTATTATTTTAGCAAGAATGGTGTTCGCTGCATCCAAACTTCGCCCGCGATGCCTATGTCCATTTCGACGATTACGGCCGATTTCCCTCTTAACCGGTAGTCGTGTCAGGACCACCGACTTTCCCCAAACTCTGTGTAGGAGATATGTGAGAAGATGGAAACAAATCTTACTTTCGCTGTTTAGAAATGCGTTCAATTCACTCTCGTTTTTAAATAATCTCCGATCATTGCTTTTTTCCTCACTTCCTCTGGTTTGGTGACAAACTGAAACTAATTGGTGAAGTTTGAATGGAATTTTCTAGAATCGCTGTCGAAAATTAACATCATAAGCGCTCCACCCGCACTTTGTTAACAAATGCCCCACTTCCTTGCTAGGAGGTATCAGACTGTCTCATTCAACTGCTTTCCTTTACTCAATAGCCGAAAAAGGCGGTCAACATCCGTCGGCACACACTTTCGTGCTCTAGCGCGCTGCAGCAAGGTGCGGCTACCGCGAGCGAGCGTATGACGTCACTAGCCATCCTGTCGAAAGCAGTCGGACCGCGACAACTCGTCCAATCTCGTCACGCACCGTACGCGACGCTCTCGGTTACAGGGTACGGGTCAACCATGACTCATGTTTCGGCGGTTTCGTCGTGCCGTCGGCGCCCTCTCGATTAGAGATCCCGCTCTCCGGCCTCGCTGCATCTCTCCACCGTTGCGCCAGAGTCCAGACAACGGAGCACCCCCGCGCTTCTCTACTGCAGGCGAGATAGGGCAGCTCGAGGACTGCGCTTTATAAACCATTATTTCGCATACAAACCATGTCGGTTAGGCGACCTCTCTTATTAGAAACGTTGATGCGATGGGATAGCCTTGCCTTACCTTTTCGACTTTTTTAAAGAATATCACGCCAAAGACATTGGTAATAGTACTCGCAACCAGTGTCCCGGCCCAAAGGTGAGATCCGATTCCTCCTGCGTTGCGAGTTTGGGACGCGCCGTGTACTTGTCAGAACGTCACAATGGTGTGCTTGATTAGTTGCACAAAGTTACACGCAAAGTGCTGAGCGGCTTGGAATAGGTTGTATCGCTTTTCTTGTGTAGACCAATGGGATTTCAAGTCCGCTACTTCTCGAAACCTGGCTTCAGAACGCTTCGGAGATCAGTTACTGCAGTGCTGTGTGAACACTGATTGGTTTTTATCTCAAAGCGGGGTCCTTTTTCAGAAGTTTTATCCTAAGGTTCATTTGCTTCTAGCTGTATGCAAATGAGTATATTCCATCACTATCGTCTGTAAAACGAAACAGACCTAAGGCTCCCAGAAACCTTAAGAATAAGAGACGGCCTTAAGGCTTGTCATCTGTTCATAAACGCAAATGTTCTGCCCAAGGAAGGCGAATAATAGAATACCATGAGGATGATCCACTTAAGTTTTTCGCTTCCTGTCTTCCACTGGAATGTGCTTCCATGAAAACCTCGCCATTATGTAAGCAGGACCCAACGTTGTCTCCACCAATTTCTTTTTCAAATCCAGTCTTGCCAGACCTGCGTACCTTCACTAATTGATGTCTGTCGTGCCACCCAAAACGTAGCAGCTTCCAGACGACTGTTTCGTGACCTTTAGGAAGTCTGTAAGCTATGAAAGTTGCAATCCTCCTCCTTGAAACTCAGCCTTCTTGCACTATGCGCCTCCGCGACTGCTAGCGGTTATGGAGAAGCAGGCGACGAGAGGGTACTCCCATCCGCGCATTGAGTCAGCTCACTCGGCCGCCAGCCGTCGGATCGCAGCCGGAGTGTCTGTTTCTCTGCGCTCTCGCCTTTCCGCTCGTCTGGTTGACCCGTGTCCTTAGACGGACGCTCTCAGACACTCGTTGCGTCCGAGCCGCGTCCCATAACAGCTGTTCCGTCCCAGCCGCGTAACTATTAGGACCGCTGCGTACCAGGCCCGTCCCACAAAGGTAGTTTTCGTGGTGAGATCTTCTCTTGCGTCTCATCCTCGTCCCCCAAGAGAAGTTTTCGGAATTTACCGTCTCATTCGCGTCCCGTCTGCGCGTCCGGCCTGGCTTCTTGTGAGCTGAACTCGCCTCTAGCGGTTTCGAGTGTCCGACCTATCGATTTTTGAGGGGTTGGACGTTTTTGGTTTTTCATTTTCGAATTTTTCGGAGACATGCGGCTCGGAAGGGGGGGGGGGGGGAGGGAGTCACCTTGTACGGCAGGCCTATACAACGTTCTGTATGGCACGAAATTAACGGTTCTACACAGCACTGCTATGTTCTACCCTAGGGGTGAACTGAGGTTGGCCATTTCCAATGTAGTTTGGCAATCATGTGTCTTCCTACCAAGACGGATAACCCCTCAGTACCTCCTATATAGCCGGTAACCTCAGATGTCCTCGGTGTAATACACGTGAATTTTCAGGATATCTACCACTATATAATTGAGTTAGCCTTCGATGACGTTTGTGTGGTCAAACCTGCGTGAGATACGCCTCATCGAACCCCGCGCGGACAAAATGTGCCTTTCAACATGGGATGCTGCTGTAGCAGAGGAAGCGCAGCCTTTCTCACACAGCGGCCTTTGCACGCGTTTCTGGGCGTCCTGATTTCGAACACGTGTCATCGACGTCTGCTGAAAGCATGGGAGGACCACTAAGGGGTGGTGGAGAAGGGAAGTAAGGGGAACCCCTAGCGTGGACCAGGAGAGCTACTAGGAAGGAAAGGAACAACCTGGAGGAGGTTCCAGGACGGGGAATCCATCAAGAAGAGACCAGTAGGGGGTCAATAGTGGAAACAAGGAAGTGGGCCAGGAGTTGGAACCGGGAATATGGGGCAGGGAAGGGGGAAGACCAGTAAGGGCGGACCAACAATTAGATCCAGTAAGAAGAAACGAGTGAGGGGAACCTGGCGTCCGGATTCGGAAGGCGTTTCAATGATATCCGGAAACACAAGCTGTTGGACATGCGGAGGAGCAACCTGAGGGCAGGAGTACTGCACAGCACAAGCCGATGGCATTATTGGACAGTCCAGAGAGTGTTTAAATCTAACGCACGGAAAACAGCTCTATGCTAATAAAGTACGCAGCAGAACCTAGATGTTAGCGAATTTTAAGTTGTACAAAAACTACGTAATTGCGAGCATTTGTTATTACTAACGCAAGGGATCCATCTAGCCGGGAGTTAGTTTTCCTGTCGAAGTGATAGCGATATTTCAGATAGATTTTGACCTGAGCACCGTGCATAATTTATGCACGAGGAAACCTCAACGGACGAGGTTCGCACATGGGTCAACAACTGCCGGCTTGACGCGTGCTTTGACGTTTTCGTCGTCTCCGATGGCTCCGGAATTCACCGTTAGAGCAACAGGACGTCGGTACCAGCTTCATTGAGTATTATTGTGCGACAACATTTAGTAGCACTTTCATATATTGTTCTCTAGTGCTGTACCACTAATACTGTTAATACTATTAAACACTCTAGCAAATTCATTGTTTTCCAGTGTCTAGTATACGTATATATTTTCGCTTCCGAGTTGACATTTTTCGTTTTAAACCGGACATTTTTCATGTTAAACTAGACACTCACTTAATTTAAAATTGGACAATATTGACAAATTTGACAGTAGAATTAAATTGGATATTTTGCTAATAAGTTGAGATGTCCATTATTTGACCTCAAGGAATTGTCTATGATTGTTTCTAACGTGCTGGAAAACAACAAATTCGCTGGAGTGTTTCATAGTATTAACTGTATTAGTGGTATAGCACTAGAGAACAATATAAGAAAGTGCTACTAAACTGTTGTCGTACAATAATACTCAATGGAGCTGGTACCGACGTCATGTCGCTCTAGTGGTGAATTCCGGAGCCACCGGAGGCGACAAAAACGTAGAAGCACGTGTCAAGCCGACAGTTGTTGACCCACGTGCGAACCTCGTCCGACACAAGAGCACAGTGGGACGTGGTTGGGAGCAATGAATCCGCCCGAGCTCATCCGCATTTTGCGTCTCAGCCGCGTTCGACTAGCGTCTCGTCCGCGTCCGACTAGCGTCCGGTCCGCGATGTAGGAAATTCACGAGACGGTAATGGGACGCGGCTCGGACGCAACAAGTGTCTGAGACAAGACGCACCCCCCCCCCCCATTGGGGTTCGCGCGGGGGTGGAGTTATATCTGCGCGGTCCGACCGCTTTCGACAGGGACGGCTAGTGATGTCATGCGTGCTCGGTGGCCGCGTCTTGCTGCTGGGCGCGCGAAAGCGTGAAAAGGCAATTGTCGACAGCGTTCACTCGGCTAGAGCGGAAGAAAAAAATCAGTGGAATGAGACACATGTGATGTCTACTGATGGAGGGAAGAACTGGGAGCGTTTTTTAAAACCAAATTTTGAGGGAATGCGACACAGGGCACATGTGACACTAGCACCTCTTCTAACTTCGCTGCCCAAGAAGAGACCCAAGAACACCTTTAATGTTTGCGGCATCTTTTCACAGATTCTCTACCGTATGGCATCCTTTAGACGCTGATAAGCCGCTGCACACTCGGCAGCGGCGGCAGCGGCAGCTGTGATAGGACATCGATTCCCGCCAAATCGATGCACCTATGCTTAACCAAACCACGGCTGCCGCTGCAGCCGCTGCCCAGTGTGCATGCGGCTAGAGCATTTCTTGCTGCTCTACTGCTTTATTCGATGCCATAGCGAAGCCTCTATTGTTACCCGACACTTAGCAGGAAGGAACTTTTGTCGGCGTTTAGAAGACGACCCCCGAAATTCTGTATACATCTTACTTCGAATACTTACCCTTGCAATTAAGCGTTGAAAAGTTTTCAGGGATTTCTGAAACGTGAGACTTTTGCTGAGCTTGAAAGACAGGTCAATTGCACATTATTCCGTAACTTTCTTCTCAATTTGAGTTTCGCTCGCCATTTAATCGTCATCCTTCTCCAACTCGCTTGTCGTAGTTTAACGATCATCATAAGGGCCATTCGCAATCACCACCTAACAAACACTAAGACACCTTGGTATTTACCCAGTCTACAAACAGAAGCGAAGGCATTTCACTGTTTCCCTTTTCTGCAAGCTGAGTTAGCGCAGATAATAGCGGGTGGTGCGCACTTTTGCGCCTTTGCGCGGCCAGCGGCAAGACGCTGCGACCCCGCACGTGTGACGTCACTAGCCGCCCTGACGAAAGCAGTCGGAGCTGTCTGGCCCAGGGGTGTGCGTAATTACGATTTACGATTTACGATTTACGGTTATTTTTGCTGATTTTTTTTACGATTTACGATTTACGACATTTTGGGTCGTAAACCGTAATTTTTCATAAATGTGATCTTTGATCAACAACCAACTGGCGTCCAAATTTAGTGTTCCGAGTTATAAAGATGTCCCTACCTTCAATGGTTTCCTGTTATAGCGCATTTTCACTTCCCTTTACAGTTTTTTTTTATGCTTTAATGTGTTACTGTGGCAGAAGACTCTGTCCTGTGCACAGTCTTTCTCAAATCCGACTTACCTCTTCCTTAACTAACTTTTCAATTTCTATAAGGGGCTGCCATTTGGAATTTGACCAATTCAAGTGGAGAAACAAGTGCACTACAATTTTTTTTTACAAATAAGCTCCTGTCTAGGAGGCTGGGTTCCTTTGTTTCCGGTCCAGACCTTGCAAGCAAATCGCGCTCCTACTGCCGAAGGTGGTTCCATTTCAGATCACAGAAAGACATTGGAGGCAGTTTCATAGAGAAAGAGAGACGAGCATTCTTTGATCCACGTCCTGTCTGGTAATAACGCTTAGCCAGTTTGTTTATAATAGATTTATGTATGTAAATCCTACCGAATAGAATTGACGCAAATTCACGATCGAGTATCATTCATGATCGAATCAAGGCTTAGAAAGTTGCCAAGCTCATGTGGAAAAGATAAACCACTGATGTTTCTATCGGTTTACATTGCACTTCATGGGGCGGAGCAAATTGATATACAAAATGTGGTCAGAGCGAAAATTTCAAGAAGAAGTTGGCTCTGGTACTTTTGTTGTCCTTTTTCAGTGGTGTGATTGAGACTATTGCAATTACCTTATGTAATTCACGTAGGATGCTGCAGACTCTCGTAAAGCGAACATTCGTTACAGAGCTGGCGAATGGTAGCTCGAGCGTGTGCAGAGAATTATTAAATAGCAGTGTCACATTTTTATGTTTTCAAAATCGGACAAGTACAGGCAGACTTGCGTAAAAAACTGGCGCTCTAGGTAGGTTTAGGTTACCGCGGTGGCTGATGTTGTAGACCGATGGTTCAAAACTTGAGAGCACTTTTGAAGTTAAGAAACGTCTTTTTTGCGATATCTCTGCAATTAACAGAGCTTTTTAACTGGAATATCGCACTATGATTATTGCTTGGTACCCTCTCAGTAAGTAATTAATGTGTAACTACCGTCCTTCAGCGGTCTATATCCCGTTTTCACTTGTTTTGTTTAAAATGGGCTTTTGCAAACTCAAACTGAACCAGTTTTAGCTTAAACCGAGTTCTTTCCAACTCATAACTCAATTAGGATTAGTTTCAAACCAAGCTAGACACCTTATAAATCAAAATTGTCTTGTCAATGGAATCAAGCTCAAGAAGGTTGCCTCAAGGATTACGTTGACCTTCCCGTTGTAAGGCGACTACAAATACTGTCCCAGAAATATGATCATACAATTTCGGCGGCCAAAACTCTCTTATCCGTCTGCTATGGGAATGTGTCAGGATTTGTTTCAAAATGTAGAAAAGAGGAGATCTTTCGGTACGACAGATGATGGGATTGCGCCGTGCATTCACTCTGAACGTAAGGCGCAATCCCATCGTACGACCCAGTATGTCTGTTAGATTACTACATGCGCAGTTGTTGTTTTCGCCTCATTGTAAAATCATTTTTTAGTTTTGGGGTTTTTGTTTTGTTAAACTCCAGATTAATACGCAAGCTAAAAAATTGATACTAAGTTAAGAAGTTAATGAATATTCAAACGATGTAAGCTTTTTGTTGGAATACCATGCACAGGCTAAAGTAAAGTTTTGGAATCAACCGTTTTCTCGGCTTTCCTGAAAGGTGTAAAGTTTGGTTTGAAAGGTGTCTTATCAGCAGGAAGACGTAAAAAAGGAAAATAGTTTGGTAGGAAAATTGTTCAGATTGAGCTGAAAATAACACGACAAATAAGCAAATATTGAGTGACATCGGATTAACATTAGTAGAAAAAGCCTCAGGAAAACTTGTTGCACTGCATTACAGGTCAGGTGACTTTTACGATTTACGGTTTACGATTTACGATTTACGGCGGTTTTTTCGTAATTACGATTTACGATTTACGAAATTTTAAATTTCATTCATGCACACCCCTGGTCTGGCCCCGTTGTATCTTCGACATTGGATAGCAGATTAATTCAGGAGGATAATAACCGAATTGATAACAGGAAAAATTGCTCTTATGTAGAGCCGGGATGACATGGGGTGAGCTGGATCACGTGGTGGTGAGACAGCTCGAACTGTAGAGCGGATGGACAGCATGCGGTATTATCACCGTCTCACCACCAGGCTGCTTTGATCGAGATAGGTGGTACCGTTATATAAATCAGTTTGTCGATGGGGTTTAGGTAATGGATCACCACTGCAGCGTAGAAAAGCACTTAGGGAGTTCGATGTAGCGCGAGAGAAAGGAGCGACCATTCTAGAGACTGAACAATTTTGGTGTCTTGCCGGGTTAGAGGTCGTGTGAGTCCGGCTTGAGCAAGCAAGGATGACGACCGTACAATTTAAACTACTACAACAGCAGCATGAATGAAGACTTCCTTCGGAAAGGAAGAGACTCACAGAGGGCCTCGAGTGGATCGAATTGCATCGATTTTGCCGCGTGCCCTAATTTTAGGCAAGCTACTGTTCCAGAGAATGTCTGCGTTGCGAAGCCTACAAAGACAGATTACGAGAGAAAATGCCCCAACCGCGCTGCGTCTGTTTCGGTGTGAGAAAATACCCGCAACCGGGGAAGAAAATGCCCGCGACAAGGGGAGAAAATGTGCACACCAGGGGAGAAAATATCTGTGGCCACTGAACGGTTTTCGATAGGGTCCACTACAACAACCACTACAACAAAACACATAGTAATCACGTGGACAGGGATACGGTATTTTTCATAGTCGAGTAAAGGGCATGAGAAATCGTGGGCGTGGCAACTGAAACTGTGACACCATCACTTGGATTCCCTATCAGACTTGATGGCCTTACCGTGATAGAGAAGCTTTGGAGAATGCGAGGAAAGATTCTCGTTATACCAGGCATGCACAATGATTAAATTAGTACCAACAATGTTTTATTTAAAAAGAACACTTGAAAACACTGAAAGAAGCGAAACAAGCGTTTTCGCCCAGATCTCAATTTCTAGCACGTAAAACTAGAAAACAAGCACAACAACGGAACCTGGTAACTTAGAACTACTTTTCGAAGCATTGAGCTGCGGAACTATAGGCCACCTCAATTTTTGAGTTTGTGATTAAGCCACATGAGCACCACATGGAATGAACAGTAAGGTTCACTTCAAAGTCATGAGAAGTAGAAAATGAAAAAGTGGCAGAACTTATTTGGGAATTTATTTACAATTTGGTTTTTAGGTTTTACTGAGTTTTTCTGATGAAGTCTTCACTCTTGACCAATCATTTCCTTCCTTACTAAAATAGGATCTGAACATAGATATTTCAACATTCATTGCTTTTTAAGTGATTTTCATCTGATACACCGTTGGTATCGTAAATACCTCGCCAAAAAATTTTCAAGCCACCTTCTCGAAATATAGAGTGTTTTTCGAACATGAAATTTTGCGATCAACTTCCTATTAGAGCTTTGATACGAATTTAGCGTTGTGAAAATAGACCATTGTATAATAATAACGATACGTCCGGTTAAGGCTCTTCTAATGTATGGTTTCTTCCACAGTTTCAAACTTTTTCTTAGTTTCCTAAGGCCTATGTCATACCATCGCTCTTCGCTAGCGAAGGCGATGGACAACTAACACAATTGGGGAAGGGAACATATCAAACGTTGTGGAGGGGCAGACGCGTGTAGCAGTTGTCCGACCCACCGCTAGCGAGGCCTCGCTAGCGGGGTGTCATACCTTCGTGCGATACGGCATCGCTACCGATGCAACCGCGTCGCTGAGCTGAGCAGAGCGTCGGCCATCATCGGTAGCGATGCTACCCCATCAATCTCCCCCTTTTTCATAATTTTTTAATTTCCTCGCGGCGCAAATAGGGTCCGGGGTCAACATGTAGCACGTTCTATTTGCCTTTTTAAACCGGAATTTATTTGCAGCAATGGTGTGTTCTAGCCCTCCTGACGCAGCTGCACACAACGCTATTAACTGCGCGCCTATTCGCTAGCTTCACGCTAGCGAAGAGACTTCGCTCATCGCTCTGTTCGTCGCCTTCGCTCGGGGTGAGCGAAGGTATGACATAGGCCTAAGTGGTGTTTACCGCCCAACGTTGTTTTCTTTATTACGGCGCTTTTGCTATTCACCGCATGATGGTGTGCTATAGATTCTTCTTGTCGAGTCGGTAATTTTCTCCCCTGATCGCGGGCATTTTCTCCCTTGGTTGCGGGCATTTTCTCCCCTGGTTGCGGGCATTTCCTCACTATTTCGAGCATTTTCTCCGCACGCAACGCGGGCCGTGAGATTCGGGCATTTTCTCCGTAAACCACGAAGGATTTCATTATCATTAGATCGGCAAACTTGTTAAGAATAAAAAAGTAGTTCGTGCAAGAGCGGCTGAGAAAAACGGGCTCTTGTTGGATTTCTCTTGCACAGCTAATTTTTTTAACACAAGGGGGTATCTCAATCAAACATCTTTCGTTTTATTGTAGTTAAGCATGCTCCTACAGGTGGTGTGACTGAATTGGGATGGGGCATTGAATTTAATTCAGTACGCAAACTTTGGTTCTGCTGAGCCCAAGCTGTAAAGTTGGCCATTGCTCACTTAACTGCACTTATCGTAATGTTTCCCAAAAGTGAAGTTCTCATGAAGAATTTGTCATTTGCCATGCTCTTGACGAGTTCAAGGTGAACGTCCAGGCCAGAGTTCGCAAAGAATTGCGGTTAACAGAGAAGAATAACGTTCTGTATACCAGCAAATCGCTAATAACCAACCTGAGCTAATATCGCTTTTGCCGTGCTTAATGTCTTACGTTCAGATCATTATGTCGGCTGATGTCTATTCAACCACTCGGTAGTCCTGAGATTCTTCGTTTCCAGCTTCATATGAAACTTCGAGAGTTGAAGGCCGATGACAAGGTTAGCGGACTGATGCTCACCCCTTTTTACGGTTTTTTCTTCATTTTTTCGTTGTGGGAAACATCGTACTTCTAGCAAATTGCTGCCGAAGGGGGCGTTGACGCTCTGAATACTATCGACTTACAACAAGCATGCCGAGCAAGAGGAATGCGAGCCGTCGGTCTGAGCGAAAGTCGACTACGCGATCAGGTAAGGAAGGATGCGGGCTTTACGTCTCTCTCATAAATTCTTGGCCATAATGATGTCTTCTAAGTTTCTCGGTTAAACACATGAATAGGGTGTTTTCTGCAGGTAACTCTTCTATTGTGGGAATTCTACGCAAGATTCTAACCAGGAAAAAGTTTCAACTTCCCAGGGAACATTGAGTGAAGCGTAGGTAGCGTGATGGAGCGTGGTGTGAAAAAAATGAGTGAATGGAAAAGAAAATGATAATGAAAAACGACGGTAAAAATGACGGGCAAAGTTGCAACGCATCTCTTGAATTCTGACTTGTTAACATTTGCCGCGTTCCTGTTGATCAGCTATATATTGAATAAAAAAATATAATCTCAGCATGAAGTAGCTCAAAAACGGATTCCAAATCGGCAGTAGCCCACTCATCCCGCATTCGCAAATTTTGGAGGAAATCAGTCATCCTGATTTCACCACTCTTACTTAACCATGCTTATCGTACGTATCCTAGCGTGATCTGCCAGAATTTAGATGCGGCTGTCCAACCAATGATCAGCACTGCAAATAATCCCTTATACATGAAGTTTAGATGAAAACAGTGGTCCTGGCCATGCCACCTTCATTCCCACTTACTCATACCTGTTCACAACCTACCGATAGTGGCTTTATCGATAGTTATGAAGTATGGTGCTGCCTCCTAATGCTTTATGTCCGTAGTTGTTCAGACGGTTGGAAATACTGAAAATACAAAGGGAAGGGTTTTGATAATCATCAAGGCAGATTCGTTACTCACCACAATTCTTAACAACTGGGAGTGTTTCGTCATGGGCCGCAGAGAGGAAGCGTAACATGTGCAGTAACATGCATATAAGAGAAGGCGCGTGCGTCACACAAATTTTTCGTCGGTTGTTTTTTGGGTACTTCTTCGACCTTCTTTACGCTGAAATTAGGTTTCTTTCCCGGAGTTCACTTTCATATTTTGGAAAGGCGGGCACTTCTTATTTTCATGACTCCTAGGTGCAGAAGGCCGCTGTGTATGTTGCGTGTAGGTATGAGTATATGAGGATGTGGGTGATGGAGTCGTGATCTCCTATGTGTACCATTTTCACATCGAATTGGACACTTTTCAAATCAAACTGGTCAATTTTCAAATCAAATTGGACACTCTTCTAAGCTGGCCTGTGAAATTTGAATTCAAATTGAACGTCTTTCAAATCGAGTCGAGCTTCTTACAGGTTAAACTGAAGACCCTCCAAAGTGGTTAGAATAATTTTTTGTTCAAGGAAAACTTAGAACAACTTTTTTGAATTTTTTTCACTTCAGCTGCCGAATGAGTGAAATAATCTTATAAAATTTTTCTTTTTTCGAGAAAAAACAATTAATTAAATTTTGTGTTAAGGCGCAGCAAGGCAGCATTCATGTCGTGCATTAAAAGACTGGATCGCGCCAAGCATTCAAAAAGTTCAATTCAACGTTTATTTGATTGATAGTGTCAATACTGCTTACATGCAGGAAGAAAGTTAGTATATGTGTGTTTTTTTATAATTGTTTGTGTTCCACCGCTTGCAGGTGTGAGACTACATGCAAACAAAAATTTTGCTATCAACCGAACAAAAATCGCAAAGTTTTGGACGGGGCATGGCGCAATCTCTGTTTTGGCAATATAAAATGGCCGCCTTCCTGCTCTTCAAAACATGTTTTAAATCAATTTTTTATAACATTTCAAACTGTGTGTTCTCCTATTGCGAAGTAAATTAAAACTTCAAAGAATGTTATAGTAAATTTTCCTTGGACAAAAAATTATTCTAACATTTTTGGAGTTTCCAGTTTAGTGTAGAAGAAGCTCATTTCGATTTGGAGGAGTTCGCTTTGATTTGAAAAATCTTAGCTTAGCTTAGAAGAATGTCCTATTTGACGTGAAAAGTGTCCAGTTTGATGTGAAAACTGTCCAGTTTGATTTGAAAGGTGTCCAATTTGTCGTGAAGATGGTATATATGGGGGTTATTTGGTTGGAATCATTGCTAATAACCAATCTGGCATCGGTTGCGTGGCCACTCGCCCCCGCGAGCGCGGTTCTGAACGTGACAGGTTAGACTCCAGACAGAAAAGTCCGACCTTTTCTGTGCTCTCCTCCGCGACAGCGGAGGAAAACACAGATTGGCTAGGGAAGGGATTCCGGGGTGTGGTGTTTTTCGTCTGCAAACACGTCACCAAAGCGTATGATAGTTTTTATGACTTGTTTCCTGAAATATGTATTACAAATGGGAGTAAAAGTTCTCATCGAAGATGAATCATGGCATTAAAAGAAAGGCACTGGTAAGAACTACGACATATATGTCATAGAATAGCACCGTACCGTTACTCCACAAGGACAAGTGGGTCTGTAGTGATAAATTGTGCTGATAAATACCCGCCTGTAAATCGTTCATGAATCCGGGCCCTGGAGGATATCGCGGATGTTACGTGCGGTCAAACAGCGCGGGTGGTGTAAGGCGAACATCGCTGCCCGGAAAGCAGAAGATGCGGGTTCGAGTCCCGCCTGGCGCAAGAGTTTTGATCGCAACAAAACATCCTGTAACAGAGTATAAATGTTGACAGGTCAGCACTCCTTGAGGGAATTCATTTCGCAGTTTTAACCCAAATTTTTGTAATCGACATCTCAGGTTCTGTCATTCTACTTAGGTCTCCATTCGAAGTTCCATGGGAAGAAAATCTAAATTCCTACCCTGGTAAGTTCCCTAGATTTCCTATTTCGAAGTTTGCAATTGCTGCGAAGATAATGCTGATAAATCTAAACAAAGGTAAACAAAAGTAATATGGTCGGAAGGGGCAAGCAATCATGCCGTAGTGGTGGAAAGGATAACGTGATGGTCCAGAATCGAGATTTGAACATTGGAGAACCGCCTGGACCCAAGGATTTGGTCGCATTCGTAATCCCTACCATCCCCCCCCCCCTTCCTCTGGTTTGCCCTCTTAAGATGTACGATTTCATTTCCTTTAATACGATCTTTCCATATCGCAAATCCAGTGTATTCCAGGTGTACAGCTTGTGTTTTTCGGTAATGAGGACTTGTTTTACAGTTGAAACAATGGCTTGAGTTGTCACTCAGTGATAAAGTTCCGCCGTCCTTGTTGCTGCTATCGAGAGCTTTGTATCTACCAGAAGACATATCGTTCACCGACAGACTTAAAGCACTTGTTCAAAATCTTCCGGAAGGTACATCCACATGTTTGATTTCATGTTTTCCCCACTAAATACTGTACTACCATTGAACTTTATTTCAACAGTATCATTACAGGGGTTGCTGAGAGCACGCGCCAAAAACTGACTGAGATGGAGGGAGGGCAAGTAGGCTACAAGGAGAGGTTGGATCTTATTAGACAGATAGAAGAAGCAATAGCGAAGGAGAAGGCTATGGAGGAAGAAAAGAAGCGCGAGGAAGAGGTAGGCCTCCTGATCTTATCTTCAATTATGTCATCGTGGCTGCAGTCTCTCAAATCTATTTCCTGCAAGGGTTCCGTAGGAAACGCTGTTGTTCTAGAAACAGAAAGCAATCATGAAGGAGACAGAAAAAGAGAAGGCTAGCGTTGCGGCTGCTGCTGGTGTGGCAGCTTCTACCATGGAAACATCTCAGAAACTCGCTGATGCTGCTGCCTCAGCGGTGGGTGCGTTGGGAGCCATGAAGGTAGCGTTGCATCGCATTCTTTCGATCATGAGGTGGAATTGTCGCTTTGAACATTTGTTCCTTGAATGTTCGGATGTTACCTGCTTTGATCTGACTTTCTTTAACGTGCTCAGTCTCTGTTTATTCATTCGGAATGAAAGGTCGTCGCACGTGGCGCATGGGATACGAATCGACCCTCACAAGGGTGTCGGTGAGCTTGGTCCGGAGATTTTAAACGAGCCCTATCATAAATGGTCTTGTAAGGCATCGGACGAGGATCGCAGATCCGTGTTTCGTTTTTAATAAATGCCTATGAGAGGTCAAAATGGCCAGAAATACCTCTATTGAGAAGACTCTGCACAGCGTTGGCTTTTCTGTAAAATCGGTAATTGGGTGCCTCACGACTTGACCGTATCGCAAAGGAAGAAGCATGTGGATGCCGCGAAAGAATTGTTGGACCCTCACAAACAGGAACCATTTCTCCACCGACTGGTAGTATGTGATGAAAAGTGGATTCCACTGAATAGTAGTCAGCGTTCTAACCAGTGGCTTAGAGCAAAACAGAAGACGCTGTCAACGCCTAAGCCTGATCCCCACCAGAAGAAGGTGATGCTCCCCGTTTCGAGGTGTTGGAAAGGTATCATCATTAGCAATTCATCGAGAGCGGTTCCAGCAATGGACGCCGACGTCTACTCTTTTCAACTTGCCCTCATGCAGACTGAACTCCGCCAAAATCGGTCCCGACAGCTCTTCAGGAGAGGCGTTGTCCCTCAGCAGGATGACGCAAGACCTCGCGTCGCAAACTAGGCTTTTCAAAAAATCGAAGACTTTGGCTGGGAGTGTTCTAACTCATCCACCTTACAGCCCAGACTATGCGCCGAGCGACTACCACTTCTTTCGTTCGCTGCAGCACTCCTTGGCTTTAGACAACTTACCAATGTGGACCAGGTCAAAATGCCCCTCCATGGATTTTTCGCGTCAAAACCACAAGAATTCTAAAGATGTGGGATAGATCAGCTACCTGGTAAATGGGAAGCGGTTTTGCGTTCCAACGGACCTTACTTCGATTAAAGATTGCTATTAGTTATTTGTTAATAAGTATTTTGTTGAAGATGCTTGAGAGTCCGCGAATTTAGTTGCCGTTCTATTAGATAAAATCAAGGTGCAACTCATCTGCAGTTAATGTGAAATAAATTATTAGGTATAATACTATTTTCCCACGTCCTTCTTGGAGACGGTTTCTATTGCTCAGTTCATTGAGTGTGGCACCTTTGGAATGTAATCATTATTGCTAGAAAACCTTGGGACCCAGCCCTAGTTTTGTGCACGCCTCAGTTTATTTATTATTTATTTGGATGGACAGTTTCTTCAGCGTAGCCGAGATTGTCACAATTCTTTATTGACTTTCGTTTCGACGTCGCTTTCTTCAGAGTCTGGAAAAGTCGGAAGTCATTTGAGAGACTTCCTTCCCAAATGCCTTTTTATTCTGCAGAAACCCACCCTGAAGATTAAAGATCACGAAAACGACGCCGTAAGAAGTATCTAATATCAGTGCCCGACTCCGGAAAAGTAAAACGGCTTCCTTATGTCGAGCACAATATATCATTGGACTGAATTACACGTGATAATGGCAACTGGTTCTTCGGAATGCAGAGTAAACATAAAGGGCGGCGTTAATTAAATGCTTTGAGAAATGCCACATAGTCTTCTTCTATGGAATGTTGTGGAGGGAATTGGAATGCGTATTTGGCTTATACAATGACTTGCAATGGTGAACCGATAGACAGGTCAGAGTGTCAACTATCCCAGGCAAGTGTGGTACCAATTTACCAAACGTGGAGAAGTGGAGGGGAAGATTTTGTTGCTCTGGGCGAGAAATCCGAAGCAAGAGTCAAAATCGCATATACGCGACAGCCGCCATTTTCTAACTGCGCTACCACGTGCCCATTCTATTCTACAGAATAATCACAATCATACCGTTCCTGCGGAAATTTGTGTTCCGTTCTCATGTTTTGTGTTGAGTGCTGTTCTTTGACAGAGATAAAGGTGCCTAAACCTTAACGAGGAGCGTTTTCTCATGGACGTTTTCCACCACATCCTTCCTTTAACAGGTCAGCATCTCCATTCTACCTATTTCAGAAAGAACTCACTGGCGCAGTTCAAGAGGCGGTGGACGCTGCCGTGGCTGCCGAAAAAGCTGAAAAAGCGGAAGCAACGGTAAGCAGCTAATGCTTGTCTCCTATTGCATCAATCTGATCGTAGTACTAAGTGTGTTTTGCTAATGCTTGTGTTTTGTTTTAGGTTCATCCACAAGACCTGTCCTCCATTGAACAAATATTGGTTGGCGGTCCGCTGCATGAAGCCAAGCATGATATACTTGGTCTGAAGGAGAAGGCTATTGAACATTCCGAAGTAGGTTTATTTTCTTGAGTTTCGTTGCTATGGTGATGGTCGTATTGGAATCAACGCCTTTCCAGGATCTTGTTGAAATAACAGCACTAGACAGTGCCTTCTCGGAGACGAAGGTTGCACAGCGTTTGAGGACAAAATTGAACTCCATGATTGATAATGTGGATACGCTTGTGTCGCAGCTCGAGGAAGAAAAGAGGATGCTTGAAGAGACAATTGTGGATCCTGCCATGCCAAACAGTGGAGCTGTTAGGAGGTGTTTGATGATTTCCTCTGCATCTGCATTTTAAACGGATCAGCCTTTACTCGACCAGGAGATGCTTCGCTGGTCTTTTAGTTGACATTGCCACCAAATTTATTAACTCATTGAACTATTTGCTATCAGTGACAATCCAAGCAAAGGAGGACAACACATGAAATCAGCTCAGAACACGTTGAACCTAAAGAGAATTAAAGTGTGGGGGGGGGCATACAGTCACTTGAATAGTTGATTATAACAAAGTACCAGGCAACTTCCTGCAGATACCTTTCAGTAAGGATTCTGTATGACCTTATGAAATTTGGTGACACGTCCTTGAGAATTCCAGGAATTCCGTGCTAACTCGATTTATTAAGGAAGTAGATCTTACTACTGTTAGGTATAGAAACATGGATCATTCACTGACCATCACTAGTGTAGGGCCGGGGGCATACGGGGACGGTCAGGAGGTACACCCGCCCCTGCTGGGGGGGCGTGCGATCTCCCTCATATCCCCCTTGCTCAACCAGCTCCAACCCCCTAGGCTTCATCGAGAGTCTAACGGCTGCCTTACGAAACCTTTGACACGCAAAACAAAAGTTTGCGGTCCGCAGAACAGCGGTGTACCTCCTGACGCCACGCCCCCAGCAGAGGCGGGTGTACCTCCTGTCGCGCTGCCTCAAACGAACCTTCGCCGCGGCCGCCGCAACAGTGGCGACTGGCATGCGCGATGGCTTCCCGTGTCCATCGTGGGCATGCTCAGACACTCGTCGCGTCCCAGCCGCGTCCCATAACAGTTGTTCCGTCCCAGCCGCGTACCGATTAGGGCCGTTGCGTCCCATCCGCGTACCTATTAGCGGCGTCGCGTACCACTCAGACACTTGTTGCATCCGAGCCGCGCCCCATTACCGTCTCGTGAATTTCCTACATCGCGGACGGGATGCTTGTCGGACGCGGGCGGGACGCTAGTCGGACGCGGCTGACCTGGTGAGACGCAAACTGCGGATGAGCTCGCGAGGATTCGTTGCTCCCAATCACGTCACACTGTGCCATGTGCTCTTGTGTCGGACGAGGTTCGCACGTGGGTCAACAACTGCCGGCTTGACGAGTGCTTCGACGTTTTTGTCGCCTCCGGTGGCTCCGGAATTCACCGTTAGAGCGACATGACGTCGGTACCAGCTCCGTTGAGTATTATTGTGCGACAACAGTTTAGTAGCACTTTCTTATATTGTTCTCTAGTGCTATACCACTAATACTGTTAATACTATGAAACACTCCAGCAAATTTATTGTTTTCCATCACGTTAGAAGCAATCAAAGACATTTCCTTGGGGTCAAATAATGGACATCTCAACTCATTAGCAAAATATATAATTTAATTCTACTGTCAAATTTGTCAATATTGTCCAATTTTAAATTAAGTGAGTATCTAGTATAACATGAAAAATGACCGGTTTAAAACGAAAAATGTCCACTATGAAGTGAAAATATATATGTATACTAGACATTGGAAAACAATGAATTTGCTGGAGTGTTTAATAGTATTAACAGTATTAGTGGTATAGCACTAGAGAACAATATAAGAAAGTGCTGCTAAATTGTTGTCGCACAATAATACTCAATGAGACTGGTAATGACGTCCTGTTGCTCTAACGGTGAATTCCGGAGCCACCGGAGATGACGAAAACGTCAAAGCACGCGTCAAGCCGGCAGTTGTTGACCCACGTGCGAACTTCGTCCATCGAGGTTTCCTCGTGCATAAAGTATGCTGTTCAGATCAAAATCTATCTGAAATATCGCTATCACTTCGACATGAAAACTAACTCCCGGCTAGATGGATTTCTTGCCTTAGTAATAACAAATGCTCGCAATTGCGTAGTTTTTGTACAACTTAAAATTCGCTAACATCTAGGTTCTGCTGCGTACTTTAATGGCATAAAGCTGCTTTCCGTGCGTTAGTCTTAAACACTCTCTGGACTGTCCAGTAACGCCATCGGCTTGTGCTGTGCAGTACTCCTGCCCTCAGGTTGCGTCTCCGCATGTCCAACAGCTTGTGTTTCCGGATATCATTGAAACGCCTTCCGAATCCGGACGCCAGGTTTCCCCTCACTCGTTTCTTCTTACTGGATCTAATTGTTGGTCCGCCCTTACTGGTCTTCCCCCTTCCCTGCCCCACCTTCCTGGTCCCAACTCCTGGCCCACTTCCTTGTTTCCACTATTGACCCCTACTGGTCTCTTCTTGATGGATTCCTCGTCCTGGGACCTCCTCCAGGTTGTTCCTTTCCTTCCTAGTAGCTCTCCTGGTCCACGCTAGGGGTTCCCTTACTTCTCTTCTCCACCAACCCTTAGTGGTCCTCCCATGCTTACGGCAGACGTCGATGACACGTATTCGAAATCAGGACGCCCAGAAACACGTGCAAAGGCCGCTGTGTGAGAAAGGCTGCGCTTCCTCTACTACAGCAGCATCCCATTTTGAAATGCACATTTTGTCCGCGCGGGGTTTGATGAAGCGTATCTCACGCAGGTTTGACTACTCAAACGTCATCGAAGGCTAGCTCAATTATATAGTGGTAAATATCCTGAAAATTCACGTGTACTACACCTAGGACACCTGAGGTTATCGGCTGATATACGAGGTACTGAGGGGTTATCCGTCTTGGTAGGAAGACACATGATTGCCAAACTACATTGGAAATGGCCAACCTCATTTCACCCCTAGGGTAGAACATAGCAGTGCTGTGTAGAATCGTTAATTTCGTGCCATACAGAACGTTGTATAGGCCTGCCGTATTAGGTGACCCCTCCCCCCCCCCCCCCCTTCCGAGGCGCACGTCTCCGAAAAATTCGAAAATGAAAAACCAAATACGTCCAACCCCTCAAAAATCGATAGGTCGGACACCCGAAACTGCTAGAAGTGAGTTCAGTTCTCAAGAAGCCAGGCAGGACGCGCAGACGGGACGCGGATGATACAGTAACTTCCGAAAACTTCTCTTGTGGGACGAGGATGGGACGCAAGAGAAGGTCTCACCACGAAAGCTACCTTTGTGGGACGGGGCTGGTACGCAATGTCGCTAATAGGTACGCGGATGGGACGCAACGGTCCTAATAGGTACACGGCTGGGGCGGAACAGCTACTATGGGACGCGGCTCGGACGCAACGAGTATCTGAACAGCCGCGTCGCACAAAGGCACTTTTCGTGGCGGGACCTTCTGTTGCGTCCCATAAGAAACTACAACTAAACTATTGTCGTACAATCATACTCACTGGAGCAGGTAGCGACGTCTGTCGCTCTAACGGTGAATCCCGGAGCCACATTTTGCGTCTCAGCCGCGTCCGACTAGCGTCCCGCCCGCTATGGCCTGTGTTAGGCCTATGTTATACTCCCGCGGGAGAATCCGCGGAAGGGCGGGAATCGCGCCGAGATCCCTCACCTGGCCAATCGCAGCGCCTCGCCACGCCCGCCGTCAGCGGACGTTCCGCGGAAGCTCCCGCGGGAGTATAACAAAGGCCTATGAAGGAAATTTACGAGACGGTAATGCGACGCGGCTGGGACGCAACGAGTGTCTGAGATGGCATACTTTTTCGTGCCGCGCGCGGTGTTTAGCGTTGGTCCTGGGAGGATCGCCGTCGCGCTTCCTTGCAGAGCGATGAGCGGTGTGACGAGCCCGGGGAACTCCACCTCCTTTCGCGTCGCTCTGCAAGACTCATCGCGGCGACGGGAAGTGTGCACGAGGCTTATAGGGAGATATTGAGCAGAAGTCCTGAAGGGAAAGACCACAGTGCCACTTATCTCTTTAAAGGAATCATGACTAAATCATGCCGGTACTAAGCGGGCTGCCTTCCCTCGCCTAGTTCTGTGCTCTCCTCCCCGCCGGCGAACGGGCATCAGCCCGCTTAGTACCATCATGCCTTTTTGTCAAGAGTGCATAAGTTGGAGAATCTATTGGTGACGGTTACCAGAGTTTAGTCACTAGTCACATTCATGTACTCTGATCCGGCTTCTTGTAGAGCTGTTATCACCGATTCATGACGATTCCTCGCTTAGTACTAAGACAAGACACTGTAGCGCCATACTTTACTCACAGTCCCACATAAGTTTTATACGCGCGTAGTATGTGCACTACAGAATTCGTTATTATGGTTAAAAATTTAAATATTATGTACGACTCTTTCAGCTCTCTTCTCAGTATATTTACAGTGCTCACTGAAGAAATTTTAGTGCCTATTTCAAAGCTCAAGTCTCGTAGTGTAGCTTCTTCTCGAGCTTCATCGTCAAAACACAAAGCGCTTCTGCTGGGTTTCTATCCGCGGTTAAGCACTGGTTTTTTCGCCGGATAATGGAAGTTCTCACATCGACGAAAGATCTGCAACTGCATCTATTGCTGATTGTAGAGCAGTGTATGGTCTTCCCCAGCGATGTTTCTGTATATTTTTATGTCGATAACAAACATCTTGCAAGTGACGCTGTACTCATCGTCAGCAATCAAAAAGAGAATCTGGGAGGTGTAGATAATAAAAACCACTAGTAAGTGAAGGCCTCTTGTGGGACCGTTGTAGCTGGAAGGGATTCGGAAAACGATTCGTTAACTTTACCTTGGAGGAGTCAGACGCTTGTCAAGTTTTTTATTCACTTAGTCACACTTTGGTGCACTTCGGTTTTCGCCTACTGGTAGAAGAAGTCGTTTATTTAACCGAACCTGTTCAAATCAAAACCGTTCATTAAATCTAAGTAAATGACTTTTGCATTGATTTTTTGATGGAGAACTTATGTTGCCGTTTAGCATCGGCACTGTTTCAGTGACTTGTCGGTGCGAAAACCACGCTGATTTGTGGGAATCAGAGAATTAGACTCAAGTTGCTGACAAGCGCAGCTTTGAGTTCTTTCTCTAAAATTTTGGCGGAAACGGAAGTGATAGTTATGGAGCGATAATGCACATAATGCCTTGTAGATCCTTCTTTGTGAAACCAAATTGGACTTTCTATACTGTAACAGAGCTCACAGTATCGAAAGTATAATTATTTGAAGAGCACTCCGAAGACTTTTGAAATTTCGCTATATGGCTGTCATACCAGGGACTGGGCAGGGCGGTCGGTCGGGCGTATGAAAACGTCCGCTATGGCTGGATTCCCCCTCACCCATCGATGTAGTGGAAATCCAGAATAACAGCTGCCCACCGCCACTCTGAAAAAAGTTCTGAGCGAATTTCCAAAGCACGCGGTCATCCAGCGAAGAGCTTGGGTAGCGTAGTGGGAAGCGAGTTTCTTCAGATACTGTACGTCACGGGTACCGTTCCTGTGTTGCGCGCTTCTTTTGAATTGTTGTAGACATCGTGGTGATGCAACGAAGAAGTGTCTGCGTGTCGTGAGAAATTTCTCCAATAACACGACTCAGATAAAGGAGGCATCGAGGTAGTAATGAATCTTCGTATTACTGTGCGGTGATGTCATGGCTTTAGATGTTCTTATTAAAAGTGAAAATTTCTCTGCATATGACTATCATCAATGATACGAATAACTCCTCGTCTTGCCACTGATGAGCGAAAGATAAGGTGCAACCCAAAGGTAGTGAGCCAGCCAGAATTTATACCGTTCTCGTCAAATTGACACAATTTCGAATCAAATTGGACACTCTACGTCAAATTAGACATTTTTCAAGTCGGATTCGACACTTTTCGAATCAACTGCGCTCAATGCGATTGGCGACGAGGGATTAGATGCTGGGTGTGCGGCGCGCGTTGTCGTGTTTGTTTGGAAGCAATAATAGAAGGTAATTCCTATGGGCTGTGATTGTCTTGCCAGGACTCACAAAACCCATTTGCAAAAACGGTTCAGGCATTAGTTCAGTGCTGGTGGGTGGACAATTTCGCCAGAATCTCTTGAGACAATTGCGCGGGATCTGTGCGTTTGCCAAAGATTTCGTGAAAGAGGATGCTTCCTCTTCCCGAATGAAATCGTGAGCCTAACTCTTCACTTTATCAGCTCTGCAATCGCTTGACATTGGTGGGAAAAGCGCTCTTCACGCGTTATCTCTACAGCGATCTTGCCTTGGTGTTCCTTGGTTATTTCCCTGCGACGCTCCGTAGTAATGTGTTTCCCTACTCGGGAGGCGTCTTTCAGTTTCATCCACTCAGCACATGCTGTTTGTGAACGCCGTTCTTTGCGCGTGCTGCAAGAGCCACGTGTGCTTTTCATATTCATAGATTCTACCACCCACCCTGAACGACTCTTGATTACGTTTCTGTGCATCAGAAAAGAAAAAGGACGGAACTGTGCAA
>OX375868.1:48483725-48541251 GCA_947359475.1 Heligmosomoides polygyrus bakeri | reverse complement strand
CCCCACCTCCCTGAGCTAATTTGCGCCTATGTTACTGACTTGACGTTTTTGTAATCTGTGAGGTGCTTCATGCACTCTCCATTATTCGGAGAATCTTACTGTTGAGAGTGGGAATGTGTTCATGAGCTCATGGAGTTGATACCGTGACACATATGACCAACATTCTTCACCAACATTCTGGAGAGAGTTTCGTTCATCTTTGGACAGCTCTAGAGTGTGGTTCTAGAAGTTGTTATCTGTTTGGAGCATATGAGCCGTGGTTACCTCCTTCACTCCTTAAAAAAAATCCTTCCTCCTTATAATTTCTCGCAAAGGCTGCAATGCATCCTCCAAAACGTGTCAGTGCAACTGGCCTTAAGGCCGCCACAGACTTCTGCGGCGCCGCCGAGCGGCGCCGCAGAAGTCTGTGGCGGCCTTTAGCATGGTGTAGTCCGTCTCAGTCCCTGTAGAATTCGTATGCCGTCGTCGTGCTTGGAGACTCGTTCATCGCGAACGTGAGCCCATAGTTCACACGTGAACCAAGCATGGAAACATTCGCGCCCGTTTCAAATTTGCGCTGTCGCGCTCGCGAAGGCGCGTAGACCGGCCGAGTTACGGTGTCAGGAGTCGGATTTTTATAATAAAGGATAAAGGACGGCGTTACTCAATCCCTTCTGGGATGCGCCAGCGCATTCTACTTCTACGGGATGTCGTGGAGGCGAGTTGAATGCGTATTTGGCCATACAATGACTTGCGGTGGCCAGCCGATGAACAAGTCAGCGCTTTATCTTTCCCAGACAAGTCTGGTACCAATTCACCGACCCCGGAGGGATGGAAGGCTCGGTTGGCCTGGGCGGGAAATCCGAACCAGGAACCTGGTATCGGGTGCATGCGACAGTCGCGCCTCCTCCGACTACGCTACACGCGCCCCAATTTTTATAATACGGTCACAATTCGTGCTCGAATTGGTATTGCCGAGACCCGAATTTCGGGAACAAACGATTGGCGGAACTGTGGGAACGTTAGACTTGAATATGCTCCCTCTTTCACTCTGGGCACGTTCAGGGACAAGCAAGTACGGATTCAAGACCTAGTGGATGCTCTGACAAAACTCCAAGCTAGTCCAGCGGCACCTGACGAGTCCGATAAGGAAGCACAGGCGAGGAAGACTCGAATCGAGCAACTGCTTCTAAGCATTGACCAAGATGCTGATGGAATCATTGATGCGGATCTCGTTCTTGAGGCAAGTTTTGTTGTGAATCCAGTTACTTTTGCAGACATCGTGTTGAGCTTTGTAAATCACATTGGGAATGAAATGCACAGTATTTACCCCTTAGAGAGAAAGAGTTTTTTTTACCCTTGTCTCGAACGGTTGGATTTTTCAAGACTGGGAGTTTAGATTCGTGTTCTTCTAGGTGATAGCGCTGATGGAACGACACGGGGACGTAAAGATGTCCACCGCACAGATAGCCTCCATGGTAGAAATGCTTAAGAAGGAGGGTGAAGTAGAAGCGATGACGAAGAAGATCGACGCTCTGGATGCGCCGATAATGCCACAAGTGATTTTTACCCTCTTGCGGCGGTCGCCGGAACTTGGTTCTCGTTGAGGTCTACATCTTTATTTTAGGGACCTACCAGTGGTGAATTAACGGAAGATGGAGGTGACAAAATCGAGTCGTCGAAGAAATCGAAGGAGAGATTGCTGGACATCCCCGAAGTCGATCCGAAGGTTACAGTTCCTTTGAGTAATAAGAACGGAGGCAACGGTGTAGCTCGGCCGCACCCTGAAAAGCCTCCGTCATAGAATATAGGCTGCTCTAGGCGCTTATTGTTGAGCGGTTTGAATGTGATAGCCCTCCAGGACAACCTCGCGTGTCTTTTGTAGTATTCCAACCGACCATTGCATTACATGGTTTCAACTTGAGACTGGTTCCGTTGTATTTCTTCGTTATACTCTCTGTACAAAGTAAATTAATAGCTTACAGGATTCTCGAGAAACATTATGAAACTAGAGACTGGAAAGGCACTTTATTGTATATAGTTTTCTACATTGCGTGCCAATGTCGTTTTGTTTGTGAATAACACAATGTCATGAACTATACGCGTTCTGGAATAGTTTTACGTAAGTATCCGAATGAAGCTATCTTCATTTGTTTTTTTTTCTGGCCAACATGTTCACACTTTATATATTTCACAGGAAAGTGGTTTTGGTGGTGGTGTTGAAAGTTCTAGTTCTCACTACGTTTGTAGAGCTCTTGCTAGTGATGGGTTTCGATGATCCGACGAACTTCGGCGAAGTTGCGGCGAGCCAGCAGGATGGCTTCAGAGGTACTTTCTCCTTGTTAGCGTGTATGTTGTTTGGCGAAAGACAGTTGTTTCAGGTTCTGAAGGTTGGGGCGCCAGAGGCGAAACCGGGTATCGATTTGTTCATGGTTTCATCTTTTGCACTCCGTTGTAATGGCCATATGTTAATGCTATTCTGTGAGCTTATGTGGATTGAATTACAGAAGACGTGGTTTCGGTGGCGGAGGTGGTAGCAGGATAGGATCAGAATTTCGAGAGAACATGAGGCGCGATGAAGGTATGTGCATAGATTATTTTCAACTTCTCTCCGTTTTGCGAAGCAGTTCTCATTGCTGGGTTTGCATTCGCTTGCTCTGTACGTAATACATGCTGTGACGGTACGCGTCCCAATAATGCTCCTAAACGTCTTTATACGAGCAGTCAAGGTCCAAAGCCACCATACACGCCAGCTACTTCATGTCCTCAATCCGAAGGATTCAGTCTGTTTCCGAAATCTTTAGCGTTCCTGCGTGAAATATCAAATCCATTGGAAGTTGATTTAGCCATCTCGCGGTTCGCATGAAGAATGAGCTAAGTACAGCTTTCACAAGGGGAGGATTTAATTTGCGGTGTTGCATGGCAAGTAATATTGTTCTTCCACGACATGGCTTGAAGGTCCAGTATTCGCTGGCTGTCAGTTTAACTTCCGTGTGAATAATTCATTTCTAGCGATCTTTCTGTATTTCAGACTCTTTAGACCAAGGAGGTGAAGCCATTTTGTGTAGCATGGTGGACTCCAGATAATTTGACTCGGGAAATGCTCTGTACTATACTTATGCTCGAATGACCTATTCGAATAGGTATTCGAATGATTTTCGTTCGAATTTGAATGTTCGAAAATCGCGTTTTTCGAATGTATTCGAGTTTGAGTGCTCAACAAATTGCGTTTTTCGAATGTATTCGAATTCTAATATTCGAAAAGTCGCGTTTTTCGATTGTATTCGAATTCGAATATTCGAAAAATCGCGTTTTTCGACTGTATTCGAATTCGAATATCCAGAAAAACCATGTTTTTCGAATACATTCGCTTTCGATTGCTCGAAAATTTTCGGTATTTCGAATATTCGAAATTTACCAGGATTGTTAGGTTTTTCGGGTAATTAGGATCTCCAAAACGGTTATTTCTGTGAATCATATCTCTGTTACGATAGCGCCTCATCGATTCTGGTCATTGCTCCGCCTGTGCAAAGCGGCGAGGAAGAGTAGGAATTTTTAACTGCAAAAAAAACTTGGAGATTAGAATTCTAACGGTGTTACAGACGGACGCTACTTGTCCTTCACGCTGCAGTTAGGAGTCTGACCAGGATAGTATCTCAACGGTAGGTCGGAACGGCGCAAGTGTTGTATATGGGCAGAACCGCCTCTCTCTGTGTAGTAACAAACTGCAGGTACCTCGACCCCAATACAACTCTACGCAGAGTTAGGGGCGACGGAAGTCGCAGGTTGGCGCCCTGTTGATTCACGTGCTCCATAGCTGACGGGCGCGCGCGGGATGAGGGCTCGTATCGCGGACAAGCACAGTGCTCAGGTGGCGTAGTAGGGAAGAGCTCGGTCTTGTAGACGCGGGGCCGGGGGTTTGGATCCTGCAGACTGCGTTCGTTTTGCACTTTTGCAAAATCCATGTTTATCATATAGGTAATCCACCTAGGGGTATTATAGTGTGTTATAGAGCATGTTTACATATAACATATGCTTCAAACAACAGATTAGCTAAAATGTTCACTTCTGTGTGTCACTTATTTTAAGCCTATTTTGTGTGAAGCTATAGTTATGTAATGATAGATATTTGGTGGCACTAGTAAAAAGTTCCGACTCCACCGACAAGACTTCGGTCAAAAATTTTTTTTCGCTGAAACTTCGTTTAGGGGGGTTATTTGGGGTGGTGATCACGAATCTGACATCCGTTTTTCACGATGCGGTCGGAGACCACCCATAGCTTTAAGAAGGGTGATCCAGGCAGAGTCACCGATTTCGCTGAAACTTCCTTTAGGGGGGTTATTTGGGGTGCTGATCACAAATCTGACATCCGTTTTTCACGATTCGGCTGAATAATATAGATACAGGAAGGCACAGGATTACCTAGGTGGATTACCTATATGATAAACATGGATTTTGCAAAAGTGCAAAACGAACGCAGTCTGCAGGATCCAAACCCCCGACCCCGCGTCTACAAGCCCGAGCTCTTCCCTACTAACCCTCCCCTCCGCAACCTGTCCACTACGCTGCTCGCGATACGAGCCCTCATCCCGCGCAGCCGGTCAGCTGTGGAGCACGTGAATCAACATGGCACCAACACGCGACTTCCGTCGCCCCTAACTCTGCGCAGAGTTGTATTGGGGTCGAGATACCTGCAGTTTGTTACTACTCAGAGAGAGGCGGGTCTGCCCATATACAACACTTGCGCCGTTCCGACCTACCGTTGAGATAGTATCCTGGTGAGACCACAGGTCATTAAATGTCCGCAGGATGGGAGTGAGGGTCAACAGGGGTGCGCTTCAATCTTGTGGCACGTCTGATATCTTGTGCAGGGCAGTGCCTTATGGAGTCAGCCTTGTGATTTTCATCTCCTACTCGGTATCCTCTTCTGCTCCTCCGTGGTCCCTGAGTGCTCTTCCGGTTTTCGTTTCTACAGCTACGGTTCCGCAAAAGCTGTATTATTAGGTTGTACGGAAAGTTCTCGGCGTTGTGACTGCTTCACTTTGAACTACCATAACTTTCTAAAATCTTATCGAATTTAGTCAAATTAAGCACCCATCGAATCAGCACACCTTTGGCAATGGTTACACTAGTAATGTTTGAATATTCATATTAATAATGATGCGATTACATGGATTTTTTTGTTGTTATGTGTTGCTGGAAAAGAGTCGCATGCTGCCTTCCTAAATTCGTTGATGACAACTTAGTTATTGCTACCATTATGGATACATATTTTTTCTTATTTGTTTATTTTGCAAAAATTAAAGAGGAAATGAGTTTTGGGCTCTTACGTTCCGTACTTCGTTCGGCTGTTTGGCTTTTCTCGAAAAATTTTGCACACATCCCTATTTAATCAAAAACGCATCATAATTCGGAGCAAAAGGTCATTTCGAAGATCAATTATGAATTGCAAAAGGCCGGCGTGAACGGGAACCGAACCAGCGACGTCCCACCCGACGATCGAGAGCATTACCCTTGCTCCACACCCGCATCTCTCGGGCCGTTCTTACGGAGGCATGGGAGGTCGAAACCCTCCCTAGTCAGACTTAACCGGGGGTTGCCTTACTGTGATGGTCAAAGGAGGAGATTCACTACAGGTGGGGAAGTTTCTATCAGGTAGCCAATATTGATGGATATTATCGATCTCTTGTGCGGTGATATCGGTTTTCTCTCAGATCCATTGGATGAATGAAAATCAACCAGAGACAGCAAATAGAAAATAGGGAGGCTGTCTGCAATTGCAGGTCTGAAGAGGTTGGGGGCCACCCTCATTCTGCTTCGTAAAGCCCCCAGTTTTGTTAAAAAGCTTTGAAATGTAGAAGTCAAGCACGAATACATAAGCACTGTAGCCGTAGAAGACATATAGGTTGCTTTAGCTGCAGTAAAGTCCAGTAAAGCTACCAGATGTGGAAGTGATGCAAGTTATCTGTTTTAAAGGCATAAAAGCGGTCATTTTTTTAGTGTCGAAAGAAGAGATCGCGTCATGCGCTCGTCCAAGACGCGATTTTTATTCTAGTAGTTTAGCCTGTAAGAAGGTCATTTCGATTTGGAAGAATTTGCTTTGATTTCAAAATTCTTAGGCTAGCTTAAAAGAGTGTCCAATTTGATCGGAAAAGTGTTCAGTTCGACGTGAAAATGGTATATGTTGAAGCCCGCTACGTTGGAATCTCCCCTCTTTGACCACGGTCACCCGTAATGCCAAATATAGTCAGGCGGAAATAATACCGACCAAAAGCGGACCACAACTTCGATATTTAAACAATTTATCTTTAATTTAAAAACAATCTTACTACTTGTATCTGAGCTTCTGAGTGCTGCAGAACACTTAAAAATAACGAAATCGCAGGGCATAGTGACACTACGCTTGTTTTACATTGTTGTTTACTCGTTAGTTTGCTAGGATTGTTATTGCTGGGTTGTTATTTCACCGTTTTATGAGCGCACTTAAGGTGTAGTTTCAAATAAATAATGTAGGTTTTGTATATGGTAGGCTGTAGGTTTGGGTTTTGGAAGATTTATCTCAAAAGTATAGCACAGGATATAGAGTAATGGAACTGATTGCGAATCTAAGGCGAGTAGGCTAAAATCTGGCGCTTGGCGACTGCGAGGATGGAGGAATGGCGAAGCCGCTCCTCGTCTGGCACTCCAGAAGGCGGTACTAGAAGTACAAGTGAGATACGGGAGACGGTCAGGATGTACGAAATAGGCCACACCCCTTGCCAGGGGGTGGGCTGCGATCTTGCTTTCACCCTTCCTGCTCACCCACCCCAACCCCCTAGGCTTCACCGAGAGCCTAACGGCTGCCTTACGAAACCTTTGAGACCGAAAACAAAATTTCCCTATCCGCGGAGCAGCGGTTGTACCTCCTGACGCCACGCCCCCAGCAGGAGGCGAGTGTACATCCTGACGCGCTGCCGTGAGATACATACGGAAGTACGAGGTGCCAGACTGCGATACATTTTTGGGAGTCATAGCATACAGTAATCACGAGGAGTCAGAGTACTTCAACAGGAGTACAGTAAGTATCATGGATAAGAGCGATGATGAAACGGAGATATGATCTCTACAATAATTAAGTAAATATATAATCCGCTCAGTCCGTCGGCCACGTCAGTCACGGGGAGAGTGACTGAAGCCAAGATATTCCTACGGCAGTACGGCGTATGCCAGCCGAGTTTTCTTTTTGCTTAACCATGAGAGATTACTGGCGAACTATATCCTTGGCGGCGGATCGTCCATGTTCAAGATATTTTGAGCGGGCAACGGGTCAGTCTATGGACGAGGGTCATATGCAAACGCCGGGAATCATGTGCCGCAGACGTCGTCCAACGTATGTCGAGATTCAGGAGACGTGCTGAAGACGTCGTCCGTTGGGCATCGGGATTCAGAAGACGTGCCTCAGACGTCGTTCAACGTGCGGAGGGATTCAAATGACATGCCGAAGACGTCGTCCATCGTGCGTAGGGTTTCTGAAGACGTGCCGCAGACGTCGAACTTGAGTAGGGATTTCGAGTAAGGGGGACCAGTAGGAGAGGATCAACAAAGGAGGACCACTGGAGGGTGCGAAGACGTAGTGAGAGTGACTATGGGATTGGGAAAAGTATTATTGCCATCGGACAGTAAGCGGTGGCGACCAAAACCGATTAATTTTAATTATGGTTCTGTAGACTAAGCACCGGATTGAGACTCTCATTACCCGTTTCTCGACACGTAGAGAACGGGTACTTCGGAGAATAAATGGAGTTCATACGATAGTGGGTGGATGGGCTTCGTAGGAGCAGTGAAGATTCTGACCCACCACATCGCTTTGCATTAATCTATATAGTCAAAGCAGTTTTTTATTGTAATAAAAGTATGAGGACCTAAAGAAGAAAGAAGATTGAGGCTCTCCTATTCTCGCTGTTTGGGAGCGAAGCCCCCAACTAGATGTTTGGCGGTCGCTAGGCAAAGGCAAAGGAGCGTTTACAGACGCTGCCGCTTTTAATCTTCCATCGTAATATTTCCGCAGCAACTCATCTATCGGTTGGTGAATTCCTTAACCTTAGGAGACGATTTGTCGTCAATATAGGTTTTCTCCCAGATTTAACCTGTCGGAGTGGATGTTATTGTTGTGGCCGATGGGTGGGTTTCACACCAGGCTGAAGGTCTCGATAAAGTGACTAATAGCGATGTTGTCGATTTTAGGTTAAAAATTGTCGTTCCTTTGTCTGTTTGTCTGTCGATGACGACTAGGAAATCCGTCGTTGCTTTAGCTATCCGGCGAGGGAAAAAATTCGTGTTCAACAAGGTGTCAGAAGCGAAGGGAATCTTACGTTCTGACAGAAAGGCTTTTCGTCATATGGCCAAGATTGGTCAGGCGCTCAGAACCTATGGAGATTATCGATTTTTTCTGACGTTGAATACTTGAGGATGACGAGTAGAGGTGCCTACAGTCATTTTGGCGCTGGAGTGACGTGGGGAGTCGTGCTTGTGGCACCAGGAAAGTTGTAGAACAACTTAAGAGACGAAGGCACTGATTAGCACAAGCAACGGTGACTGAACCATGCTCGGCTGACGGCAATGTTGAACGCGGGAAGTCGAGAGAGCTGGGACCGGATTCATCAACGACTTAAGGCGTCCGCACAGTTCTGCGGCAACGCCGCAGCCCTATCCTTAACCATAGGGCAGGGACGCAGAGCTCGCCGTCGGCGGCATCCCTGCCCTATCCATCACCATAGCGGCGAGCGGCGTAGCCGCAGAAGTGTAGCCGTAGCAATTTAACGGAAAAAATAAAGCCGAAATCCCTGATAGCGCGGCTTATCAAGCGACGTAGCGATCCCACAAGAAGAAAGCAGGTGCGAAAGCACTTCTAAAAGAATAAAATGCAAAAATGCATGCAGATAATACATGCATGCAGCGCGGCGTCAATAAAATAAATAAAATTTAAAAAATGAAAAATTAATACCTGTACAAAACACTCACCCTATAGGGACGAAGTACGATGCACAAAGATGCAGATATTCAGATGAAATATTCAGATGAAATGGTAGACACTGTTGACAACAAACGACGAAGGGTGCAGTCGGCGTTAGTCATTCTCTTTATGGGACGCCGCACGCATTCTTCTTCTATGGAGCGACTCGGGATATGTATTCGCATTGTTGCGCTTCTCTCATAACGTTATTTCAAAGCACAGGGAAGTTAAATTTTTCGCGACATGCGTTCTTTTAATACACAACTCTTTACGTATTCGGCGGAGCAGGTAACAAAAAGTAAACCAACCCAGTCTCGAGAGCAACTGAATATGGCGGGGATGGTTCTCCATTATGCATTAGATCGGAATGAATCATATCCTGGTGTTCGATTCGGATATCCCGGTCTGAGTCATTCAGAAATTCGGATCCGCGAAATTAGCGTCTTCCGAGAAATATTCGAATTTGCGATCTTCACATATTGCATTCGAATAACAGAATATACCAGTATATTTCTAATAATCGAACAAAAATTCGAATAATTATTCGAATTCGGTTATCCGAGCACAAGAATAGTATCCATGAGTAACCTTGTATAACGGCCCACCAACTCTTGAAGCCGCATATGTTTTTGCCCTTGTTTTCGACGTGCTAAAAGCACGAAGCAATCACAGGATATTTCCATGTAGTATGTTGGCTTTTCAGAATACATTGGACTTTTGTAGTTTTTTAGATCACAGTCCTTCAACTCGAGGTCGCAGACGCGAGGGTGAAGGAAGAAGCCAGGTTATCCTTATCCTTTTTCTATTTTTTATTTGCTTATTATTATGCATCCATCAGGAAGTGTCAGCACATTATTCGTGATAACAACAGCACAATCAGAATAATGAGAAAATAGTTGTCAAGTTGAGTGCTACTGTCAAGAAGGTTGAGAACAAAGGGGAGGAGCTGTACTGAATGATAAGGCCATGAGTACTACGGACAACATGCTTCTGCTGCTTTTGTTTTCTCAATAGCAGCATTGAAGCTTTAGGACTTAATCGATATTGTGCGTCAATTGCCGCAGAGTACCAAAAAAGTGGTATCCATAGGCGAATGAGGTATGTATGGACGTAGAGAATTAGTGGCTGAAGTATAGCTTATTTTTTAAACAACTTAGCAGATCGTTTGGCGTTTACCTCTTTTTTGATGTTCCCGTCTGCGATCGGTGTTTTGAGTCGGCTCGTTAAGCAGAAAGCTGGTACAAAGCAGATAAAGCAAACAGCGCTAGGGACATCGTAACAGCAGAGGTAGTCCTGTGTGAAATGTTAAAAAGGATGGAGGACTTGGAGGAATGGGAGCAAAAAAAGGAGTAGACATCGTTTACTGCGACGATTTGGAAGTTTCTGAGTAGTTACCCAGTCAGATTAAGGTGCTAAGTACATTCAGGATGTAAGAAACGACTTGGAGAAGTTGGGCCGGAAATAAATGAGGTCCTCAGTTAAAGTGACATGGAGCGGAAAGCTCGGCGTGAAGGCGTGCACTGATTGTACATGAGAAGAAAGAATGATTTGTTTCAGGGCGTCATGAAGTGAAAGGAACTTTTATCTGATACGGAATTATGTAAATAGTTCAACCATGAAATGGCCGAATTTGGGAGATTGTATAGGTCATTCATAAGAGTAGAGGGATATGGGTTCCTAAAACCTCTTCATACTAAGGTGTACGGTGTGATGGTGTTGGATCGCTTGGAACGCATGATTCCTATATGTGGTGACCGAGGAGACTAGAAATAACGATCTTATCGGGCTGTCGATTTGAAATGAAGATCCGGCGCAATGCTACTTTGAGGAGGCCAGCCCACAAGTTTTTACCCGTTTGACCTAGGCCCCTCTCCGCTGCAACTTGCATTACACATATGTACGCGTCAGTTGGAGTACAATGCGGGAAACTCCACGTCACCGTATCCGACTTCTACGCTTAAGTCGGTTGATGCCCATGGGCTGGCCCTACTGTGGTATCATTAGTGCCGAAAATTCTTGTAAGACGAGTTGGTTGGAAACAGTTGCTCGTTAAAGTACTGCAAACTACTGTAGTAATGAGCAGGCGGGAATGAAACAAGCCGTTCAGCATCTTTCTGTGACGGTATTAGTACATCTTGTTCTCATTCCTGCTGAAGACCAGTCTATTCAGGGATTTGGCCAAGAAAGTCGGTCGGGTTTCGGCCAAGAAAGTCGGTCGGGTTTCGGCCAGCAAAATAGGAACAACAGTGAGGAAAGATTTGGTAATTCAACGCTTACAATTGTGCTTCGTTTTTATGTTTTCCTACCAGTTCTTGAATTTTGTGTCACCGAGGGACTTCAGTTTTATTCTAATCAAGTACTTTTTCAGGATCGGGCTACAACAGTTACAAGAGCGATAATCGTGATGTTGGTTTTGGCAACAGAAACGAGCGTGAACAAGGCCGAAGAGGATTCAGGTAAGTATTTGTGGACTTCCTTATTATATTCTAAATGAAGGTTGATTCATTTATTTGTAGTGATAACCTCAAGCACGGTGGGACTGAGTTCAAAGGAGAGGTCCGAAGTCCTGGAGGCCGGTTATACAGCGACGACGATACGCGAACTAGAGATCAACGTGCTGGTTTCGCGGGTAGCGAGAACCATATGCCGAATGGGCGTGACAACGACTTCGGCAGAGGTGGGCGCGACAACGGCTTCAGCAGAGGTGGACGCGATAACGACTTCGGCAGAGGTGGACGCGACAACGACTTCGGTAGAGGTGGCCGTGAGAACGACTTCGGCAGAGGTGGCCGTGAGAACGACTTCGGCAGAGGTGGACGCGACAACGACTTCGGTAGAGGTGGCCGTGAGAACGACTTCGGCAGAGGTGGACGCGAGAGCGACTTCGGCAGAGGTGGACGCGACAACGACTTCGGTAGAGGTGGCCGTGAGAACGACTGCGGCAGAGGTGGTCGCAGCAACGACTTCGGCAGAGGTGGTGGTCGCGACATCGACAGCAGTGATCGCAGTTTCGGAGACCGCAGAACACGCGATGCCAGGAACTTTTCCCCAAGTGACAATCGCAGAGGTTTCGGATACGGCAGCAGCGGTTTCAGTCGAGAGTCGCATCAGGATAACAGCGAATTTCGCTCTGACAGCTTTGCTTCTCGCGGTGCCCGAGGAGGCGAGGGGCGTGGCTTCGGAGGCGATCGCGACGACTCGAGGACATGTGGCTTCGGCAGTGGGAGAGGCACTAGCCAAAGAGAGTTCGGTAATGGTGATGCACGTCGAGGCCAGCAGAGAGACTTCGATGACCGCAGTGGTGGTCCTAGTCGCGGCGGATTTGCCGGAAGAGGACGTCAGCCGATGTACGGAAGGAGTGACTTTGACGAGGGTCGCTTCGGTGAATCTAAACCTGAACGGTGCCTTGATAGTCGCTGGAGTGAGGACGATGGAGAGTCCCATCGATCGCGGTGGAATGCTAGCAACAGAGATCAAACTGGAGGTCGTCCCGAGCAGGATTCTTATAACAGAAGAGGTAGGTTATCATTTCTTCACTTATAGTGAAGAACAGCAGGAGAGAGTGTTGGTTTTGAATTGAGAATTGGGTAAGGGAAGCGACTTCAGGACACATCCTGAAGTTCCTTCCTCTATGCTTCAAGGGGCTAAAGCGGAAGCGGATGAGGGTAGAAACGGTTGTAGCTCCGCACCACGCGTAGGCATGCTGGGGTGACCCCTTTCAGATATCATAGCTCCGCCATGTTCGCGGTGCCCCGCACATTGTTCTTCCAGTGGTGCTGAATAACTGCTGTTCAGGCAGCCCACTTCTCTTTCGTGCGGGGGAAGTCTATTTCCGACGTTTTTCGACACTAACATATTCGAGCTGTTCAATATTTTAGTCTGTTCAGAACTTGTCTTCAGAAGTTTTAACCTCACCGGTAGACCAGACTAGCGCTCGCTCTATGTACTGTTTAGGTATTCACCATTTAAGGTGAACGCTCTTGGCGCTTGCTGATAAATGCTTCCTCACCCTGTGAGCTCTCGTCAGTCATGAATTTAGCCTTGATTGTTGAGATTATTCACAACTGCTGTCGCATCCACGTTTTTCGAATTGTTAGCCATATTTGGACATCGGTTTCAAAGTATGGCTACTTTTCCACTCTAAGCAACTCACTTCCACCGCTCAGTGAGGCACTTCTACAAGTACGATTTCTGCAGAGCTGCCTAGGACACGATTAGTTCAACTGAAGGCGTGTGCTACAACTACATTAACTCGCGCGAGACATAAACAGTTTTGTTCACAGCAGTTTATGGTAGCATAATGTCGGCGCTTAATTGATAAGTGAGGGAAGGGGAATTCAATTTTATAATGGAATGGTCTAATTTCAGGTCAGGAGTTTGGTGGTGACAGATTTGGTGGAAAGGATAGCTGGTCCGGTGAAAGAAGATGTAGGTTTCGTTGACGTTGGTTATGCTACAGGCGGTGTTCCACAATGAAGTGCCATGCAGGGGGCAACAACGAGCGGGATGGCAGCGATCGCGGTTGGAGAAATAACGACCGCGACAGACGCGATGGTCGTGCTGCTGAAAGCTCTTCATTTGGCGGCAGAGGCACGTCTGGATTCGGTCAGGGCTCTGGCACGGTAGGCTTCAGCTCTGATTCATAATGCTTTATGAGTGCTGCGCAATGACATAGAGGGGTTATTTTAGGGAGAGCAGCGTGGTTACAAAGAGTTCGTTTCCGGCGGGAATGGCGGTTCGTTTTCGGTTTTTTCTCGTTTCTACACATGTCTAACCCCAACTTAGCCAGCTCTTTGCGTGACCCAATAGACCGTAGTTTCAATACAAACTGGCGCCCGTCTGTACTCGAATTTGCATTCGCTGGTTTCCGAGAAGAATGCTAATGCATGACACCACCAGCGGTGTCTGATCGGACGCAACGTTTGCGATATCATCACAAATTGTCAGCACTGAACCAGATAAATTGGAAGACCTCAACAAGAAACACTGCTTTCCAGTTTTGCCGGCTTATTATGACCTCGCGAGCGAGATTTATTTGTTGTGGGTGCCGATAACGACACTAGGAACAAATAACCTAAGGAGAACCGAACGAAACAAATAAGAGTAGAAACTAAAACTGAAAGCTAGGGAATAACAACCATGCAATACAACACAAATAAGGAAGGCAGGAACAGTAAAGCAAACATTACGTAGTAGTAAAGCATAAACAGGTCAATCAACAAACTTGGCAACCTGTTTTTTGAAAGAGGAACAACTCAACCAGCTGGAAGACCCAGGAACCCTATTAAAACTTGTTATTTTAAAACTTGTTCGTGTTCTAAAGCTGAAAAACTTTGTTCTGACCAAGCTACTGGCTGCACCTGTACTGACTTTGACATTGGCGCTCCTAGTGGAGGAGGGAACCAATACTAAAAATCCGAAATCCTGAGATTTGCGATGCCTTTTAGCACCTTGAAGGCCATAAGCAAATCATATCTTTTTCGTCTCTATTCCAAAGAAGAGAGGGATAATCTCTTATTTCTGTCGCATGAGCTAGGAATATCAGCGTAGGACATCCTGAATGACCGTAGGAATTTTTTACGTATGAACGTGTTTTAAACCAGGGGTGCACATTTAACGGTTAACGATTTAACGAATTTAACGAATTAACGGCATTTTTCGTTAAAATCTGGCTTAACGATTTAACGGAAATTTTTAGAAATTTAGCGGAATTTTTAACGGACGTTTTTCTCAGTGCGTTTATCACATTTACTCTTTCTCTTCACTAATGATGCAGGCCTCATCCTCCCAATTAAGAGTGTTCCTGAAAAAAAATATTGAAATCAGCAAGAATATTTTAACGTTTTCATGAAATTGTTTTGAATTTTGGAATTTTTAAATGGATTTTGGGGCGCGTGTAGCGTAGTAGGAGGAGGTGTCGGCTGTCGCGTGCACCCAATACCAGGCTTCTGGTTCGCCTGCAACATTGTTGAAAATTAGGCCAACCAAGCCTTCCATCCCTCCTGGGTCGCGGAATTGGTATCAGACTTGTCTGGAAAAGATAAAGCGCTGACTTCTTCATCGGCTGGCCACCACAACTCATTATTTGGCCAAATGCGCATTCGGATCGCTTCCACGATATCCCGTAGAAGTAGAATGCTTGGCGCATCCCAAAAGAGATTGAGTAATGCCGTACTTTATCCTCATCCTTTAATGCATTTTGGAGCTAGGAATTTCTTAGCCGAATCCCGAAGCACGTCATTGAGTCAACAAAGATACTGGTCTAACCTCCTCGTAAGATATGCATATCCTCACCTGGCGAGCTTATATCAGAATACTTTTGCTCGCCACCTGAAACAGTCAAGACGGAGAGAATGTTTTCAGCCGCTAGACGTATTTTAAGCGATTTTAGAAAAACGCTAATAACAAAAATTAGGAATGCTACTTTTCCTGAACGTGTACACGTTGACGATGTGTCACACCTTTCTGCATTGTGGGACCGTGTGACATGATACCGCGTCACGGTTCCGACGTTGCAAAAATGGATTGGTCCCGCGCACAAGGCACTCGAAAATCGTGCATTTGAAAAAATGTTAACATTCCACTGATAGGCTTTTAATTGCATTTTCATTATAACTTCTGTGCTTCATGGGCTATTGCTCGTATCGAAATTGTGTATGCTCGTAGAACATTCACACGAAGCGGTTCCGCAAAGAGCTAGGCCTTTGTCATACCATCGCTCACACCGAGCGACGCCTAATGATATGCTCCCATATCGATCGGGCGGCGCGATGGAATCGATATGGGTGCGTATCATTAGGCGGCGCTCGGGGTGAGCGATGGTATGACAAAGGCCTTAGGGAAGCGGGGAACTCCGGGTTCTATCTGATCGCACATTTTATAGTAAGATCAGCGTCGGTTGCGGGCTTCGTCCGCACCCGACTCTGTCCAGGCGGGCCACGCTAGGCTAGCCGGCTTCGCCGGCGTCGTGTGTGGTGAGCCCGTGGGGCCAGAAACCCAATCCAACTTCGAGCCCGCTAAGGTCCCCACAACCCAGCATCGGTTGCGGGCTTCGCCTCTGGCCGGGCGGGCCACGCTAGGCTAGCCGGCGTCGTGTGTGGTGAGCCATGTGGGGTCAGAAACCCAACCCAACCTCGAGCCCGCTAGGGTCCCCACAACCCAGCGTCGGTTGCGGGCTTCGCCGGCAACCGACGTTGAGTAGGGAAGCATCCCTAGCGTTGATAGCGAAAAAGTGCAGAAAAGAGTAACCGGCCGTCATTGTGCACAATGGAGAGAGATTCGGTATTTGAGGACAGATTCGTCAACAGAGTGGGGTAATGGTCAAGGTAGGGCTGCAGACATAGAGGAAAATTGAACGGAAGTAATGCCATCTGCGATGCAAAATAATAGTAAAAATGTGCAAAAAAGAGCAGCCGGTTGTCGTACTGCACAGTGGAAAAGGATTCAATTTATTATGGAGTCGTAGCTTCCCTGGTTGTGGGGTAGTGGTAAAAGTATGGCGGCAAACATAGAGGTAAATTGAAACAAAAAACGGATCATGTGAGGCAAAATAGCAAAAAAAAAATGCAGAACGGAGCAACCCGTTGTCATACTGAACAGTGGAAGAGGATTCAATTTCTGTAGTAGCAGCAACCCTGGTAGTGGGGTAGTGGTAAAAGTATGGCGGTAAAAATAGTGGAAAGTTGCACCACACAGAAAAGCTGGGAAGGAACACTGAGGTATGACCACTAGACACGTATTGGGAAAAGACCTCTTTCGAAATCATCCTACGTCAGGCAGACGATGGCAGTCGATAGTAAACAACATTGGTGGACAACTGTCAAGCGTCTTCGTTTGGACAACTGGCAACCCACCGCAAACGTGGGTGATTAAACCGGCTAGCTAGCCAGTGTACGAATTGCGGGTGGCTAACATCGGACAAAAAACCCTTCCTCTTTTATATATGAGGGGATGGGGGGGGGGGGATGCCTTGCCGGTAATCATCTTGTTGATGTTGTTGATGTTTGTTGATGTTGGATTGTTTATTTTAATTGCAATGTTACACTCCATTCCTTGAACTTTAGCTGTTGACCTCTTGAAATTGAAAACTATAAAGTTTTCTCTGATTTTTCCTCTTGAAACAATGGTTTGCAGCTAATTGTATTTTTTAACGAAATTTAACGATTTACCGGAAATTTAACGAAAATTTTCCTTTAAAAAATTTCGTTAAAAAATTTAACGGACAGAATTCAGTGTGCACCCCTGTTTTGAACTCTTTCGATTGCGAGAATATCTTTCTTCCTGTGCGGGCAGCAGATTGTAGTATTCGTCTCAAGTATGGGACGAATGTATAACTTATAGACCTTGAGCAAGGTGCTAACGCTGCAGGGTGGAGCACTTTGAAGATGTTGTGCACTCTGTGATTGCCCTTATTGACAATAGAGCTGAAATGTTAATCGAAGCCTAATTCGCTATTATAAGATAATGCCCAAGTCCTTAACTCTGTTTAGACTTTTGAGAGGAACTCCCGAAACAGTGTATTTAGGTGTTCTCTGTAACTTACCGATGCTCATAACAGACGTTTTTCACAAGATGGTCTTCTATTTAGTAGCGGGATGGCAGCCTGTTACTAAATAGATGACCATACAGCGACTCTATCAATAGCCTCTTGTATACCGGGATCCGGAGAATCCATGTTATTCACTTGGACAGTTTAAAAACCTTTTATATCATCTGCAGCTATCAACTTGAAGATCCAGAAACAGGTGCGGTAGGTCCGAGCTGTAAATGTTAAACAACAACGGTGAAAGGACCCCCCCCCCCTTGAGGGACCCCACTCGTAACCGAATTCACAGCAGAGAGGGAATTCCGGATATGGACTTGAAAAGCTCTGTTGCTGATGAAGGCGGATAACCAATTTATAATTCGATAATGTAAACCGAAGCTGGCGAGCTTATGGACTAGTAGGTGATGGGGGACTCGATCAACTTTACTAAAGTCAAAGAACACGACATCAACATTACTCTTGGCGTACTAAGCTTTTAACCACTGATTAAAAAAAGATAAAAAGGCCGTCTCAACTGACCTCCCAGAGCGAAAGCCACGTTGAACTGACGGAATGATTCGCTGTGACTCAACATGAGACACAATGTGCTTCTTCAATAGTTTTTCGAAAACCTTACAGAAAATTGAAGTCAGACTAATGGGTCTATAGTTATTCGGGTCTGAAAGTGGTTCTTTCTTAGGTAGAGGTATGATTATGGAGTGTCTCCATTCCAACGGAACCTGATCTGTGGTGAAAGACCGATTAAAAATAAATTCGAGCGGACCCACAATTTCAACAATAACATTTTTGACGACTGCAAATGGAATGCCATCAGGGTTTATCGAAGCCGCAGATGTCCAAGTGTTGAGCACGTTAACTACATCATCTCTAGAACCATGGACCAGGAGAACAAGAGCTAGGACAACTAAAATAACGAGGCAGTGGATCTGCCGGCTTGCTGAATGCCTTGGCAAAACAGTTTGCAAGCACATCCGCTTTGTCCTGATCAGTTATGGCCCTACTGTCGCTTGATAGTAAGGTTCCAATAGGTTTATCATTTATTCAGTGCTTGAGGATCTTGTAAAGATTTTTCAAACCTTTCTTCTCAAGCAACTGTTTTCCACATAAGCGTTGTACTTAGTGAGTTTCCTATTGTATGAAACATTAAAAGACTTGGAATTAATCCAATCGCCGACAGAATTCGATTTCATGGCTTTTTCCAGAGATTTTGGAGGTGAGTGTACATGTTGCATAAGTAAGAGGGAAGTTTGAAAGTGGTGCAGGTAGTATAGGAGAGAGGAACAAATAGCTTAATAGCATGGTGCAAAGCAGCAAGAAACATTTCATATAATTCACGAGGATATCGGAGGATATCGTGGATGTTGCGTTCAATCAACCAGCTCCCATGGTGATTGACCAGCACCCTTCCCGGAAAGCAGCGGGCGTGGTTCGAGACCTTCCTGGCGCATGAGTTGGTCGCAAATAAGCGGTCTTCCAGCAATTCGCAAAATTTACAAAAGCCTCCACAAGCTTAGCAATAATAGAACGTGTAGACCGATAGGCATGGTCTTGGTGGAGACTGCATAAGCACATTCAGAAGTGTGAAACCATAGCAGGAAAGGTATGGAAGAAAAGTCATCAGTCATCGCAATAGTGTATCTCCCACGTCCCAACACGCATTGCACCAGTGGCCGGAAACTCGGAAAATAATTACTGCCCACCCCGGTTCGGACATACGCCTCAGACCTCTCCTAGTTAGAAAGGGTGTCATTATATTTATGAGTCACCTTATAAATCGAGCAGGTGGATGGTCATTTGGACAGCTCTGCACTTATCGCATGGGTGGCGCCCTCCGTTCGTCGGCAGATTGTCGCTTTTATCTGCCTCCTGCGTCGAATAGCTGCAGTCAGCATTTGATAATAGTTGTCTTGTTGCAGATGAAGTGCGCAAGCGAGCTCCTAGAGATTGGGATCCGGAAAACACTGCTATCGAGACGCTTTTCGAGAGGGACGCGACGAATGCGGCCCACTTTGAGAATGAAAGAGATGATCCGGTCGAGGTTATTGGCGCACCGGAACATGGCAAGATAAGGTTACCCGCTACATTATTTGGCTTTCATTAATTACATTTTTTATTTTGATCAACACGAATTGCCGTGAACATAGAGAAGCAAGAGGTCCTCCATGTTAGTGAACGTGGGTGCCAGTGCCATGCCAGTGAACCTAAGCTGGTTTCACCGAACCTGTTATAACTGCTTACCTTGCTTCTACGATACTAGGCACATTACTGGCGAATCTAAAACACGCTTTGGTAAGCTACGTGAAGTCGAGTAGCTTTGATTCATTGTTCATCCCTGTAGTTGCGAAAGTAGGTAGTCGTCTACGACAATTTTTTCCCCTAATGGCTGCTTCTCAAATTCTGACTAATTATTCAAATGGATATGAGGACCGTATAGTGGTGATCTCCCCTATCAAGAGCAGACGCACACGAGCAGCTGCATTGCCGACTCACTTGATCGGGGAATGGACAGAAGCACACAACTTTTACGTTGTCGATTCGGAGTTCCCCATAACGCCAGCTTCCCCTCTCGTAAGCTTCTTCACTGAAGTTCGATTCCAACAACGAAGTGGTCTGCACTGTACGTGCAGACGGCGGATTCGATTTCTGTTGATGAATACCTCCTCAGGCACACTGCTACACTTGAGCGTTTTTACTCTTCGTTCGTGTTTAGCAACAGTTGTGCCGTGCCTACACCATTTTCTATTGTTTTGTCCATTACTCCTTTTTATCGCTGACTCTGTATGGTACCATGATGCGTAATTCACTGTAGATGTTCTAGCGACATTAAATGTCGCGTGTGAATAATTATCATGATCGAAGGTACAAAGAACCTACCGAAAGCAGACGTGGTGGATTCTGAAAGAGTGTGCGGGTCAAACTTTTCCTATCAGCCAACGTAGCTACGCCGAGGCCATATTGTCGAGATCTTGCTATTCTCTGATATGAGCTTGTGTTTTCACAATTTTCTGTTGTAAACTGTGACCACCTATGACTACTTCCTCAAAGGCTCGGTGAAAGCGAAGCGGTTGCTATACCGGCGATGCCGTTCAGTCAGTTGCTTCTTCCGCGTATTGAGCTCTCAGGCGTTTGTTGAGAGTCTCCTTCATTTTGTTCGAAGAGAATGACGTTTTCAGCTCCTGGGAGAACAGCGGTCTCCACCCGGACCTGATCAAGACTTGTGTAGAGAAGTGCAGGTACACACATGTGCGACCTATCCAGGCAGCGGCCATTCCACTGGTGAGTGCTTGCGGTGGGATTCCGTTAACTAAAGTCAACTTGGGCTGCGTGTTCAGATAATGAGCGGCTACGATGTGATGGGACTGGCGGAGACGGGTGGAGGGAAGACGGCGGCGTTCGTTCTACCCATTCTTCACAGTGTTCGTTTAGTTTTCGCCGCTTGTTCAAGAACAGGACTCTCCGACTGCACATGGTTCTATGTTCGTTTAGATTCTGACGATGCAAGCCAGTGAGCGATCATCTCGACGTGCAGACGCTGTTCTAGCGCTGGTAGTGGCTCCCACTCGCGAGCTCGCTAAACAGCTCTACGATTCATTCCGAAAACATTCCTACGGTACTGTTTGGTTCCTAGAACGCAGCTATTTGCGTCTCAAAAGGCCTATGTGGACGTCATGAGATACGAATTAGGTGATAGCGAGAACGTTTTCAGACACTGACGTCAAGTGTTGTGTAGCCTATGGTGAGATTCCTCGTTGGAAGAATCTGCAGGATATCCACAAGGGCTGCGATGTGCTTATAGGAACAAGCGGACGCCTAATGGATTTCATTCAAAAAGCCGACGTAAGAGCTAAGTTACACGCGTCGATGAAAGAACTTTCCAGGTCCTATTTGAGATGTTTTGCACTAATCTTCACCTCTTACACGTGTTGTTGTTTCGTTCGGGAAGAATCTTCGCGTCTAGCAGGAATAGAGGACTATCGGGAGTCATGTTCCCAGTTCGCCGGGAAAAGATTAGTGGTTTTCGTGCGGCAGTGTCGCTTTTAGACTAACCAGCTTTTAACCAGTATAAAAAGGATAGAAAAAGATAAGCAAAAAAACCTCTATAGAGTGAGCTTCACTGACGTGGAGAGGGTTTCGACCTCCCATGGAACGTTGAATGGAGACCTAGGTAGATAGCTCGATGGGCAGAGATGCAGGGAAGAATTGCAAAGTACATCTTCGAATCGAGTTCTGACCTTTCAAAGTTTATCCTATCATCTGTTAGTAGGCTTTTTTTTCTAAAATAAATTATTCCGAGCATGAATTGAGCAAAAAATGGATGTTAACGATCAGCAGAGATCAGCACCCAAATAATCTGGGCACATGAAATGGCCGATTTTGCTATCTCAATTTCTGGTCGATTTTTCGTGGCTCGAATGTTCTCGTTTCAGGCAGTGTATGTAGTTTCTGAAAGCGCAGAATCTCCGTTTCTTACCATTTATAGCTTCTGTGACATAAAAGCCAACGTTCTTACAGTAGGAGTCAACCTGATATTCGGGTGCTCTACTTATATGAAAGGAAAAGTGGACATAGTGTCGTAGCATTAACGCTGCATTTGGGGGGATTTCGCTAAGGAAAGCACAATTCGACACTGGTTCGAAAGGCTTCGAACTGGAGATGAAAGTCTCGAAGATGATGACCGAGGTAGGCCGACAGTTTCACTTAACGAAGACCAACTCAAAGCCATGGTGGAAGCGGGTCTGCGTCAAACGGTGAGAGAGCCAGCACAGCATTTCGGCGTTGACGGCAGTACTACCAGTCGCCATTTATATCCCACTTAGGCGATCGGAAAAGTAAAGAACTTGGATAAATTGATCCCGCACGAACTGACCGCCGGGCAGATGCTGAAGCGCCACGACGCCTGAGTTTCGTTAAGACTTCACAATTTGAGGGAGCCTTTTTTGGACAGGATCGTGACAAGCGACGAAGAATGGATCCTTTATGACAATCGACGCTCTGCTCATGGCTGAACAAACGCGGGAGTCCCAAGAAGATGCCGAAACTAAGTCTCCATCCAAGGAAGACCGCAGTGACCGTTTGAGGTGGTTGTTACAGTTCCACTACAAGTTCTTGAAGACTGGAGAGACTATAACAACGGAGAAGTCCTGTGCCGAAATTTAAGTGGTGCACCAGAGGTTGCTTGAAAAACAGCCACCTCAGTCAGTCGAAGAGGCTCAATCCTATTACATGACAACGCGTGTCCGCACGTTTCAAAAATTGTTGTCTAGAAACTGGATGAATTGGGATAGGAAACTCTGCCACATCCAGCATATTCACCAGATTCACCAAGTCTGTCCTCTACCGATTATCATTTTTTTGTTCAAATACTTAGATCGTCATGTGAAGAATAAAAAATTCAGCAACCAAGATGATGTCGAAAATGACTTCTTATTTTGTATTAATTCTCGTAGTTCTGATTTGTGCAAAGATGGAATGTCTAAGCTGTTGTCGCATTGGGAAAAGTGTCTTAACTGTAATGGTGCTTATTTCAAGAGATAACATAGCTTCCAAGCAAAGTTATGATCTGTAAAAATCGGCCATTTCTTATTTATTTATTTATTTATTTATTGCACTCAAAGGTGCGCAAAACCCTGCAAAGGTCGTCTAAAAACAGATCCAGTTCTGAAAAAAAAACAAAGGATAAACAACAAAGTAAATAAGAAGTTAGTAACAAAATAAACACCTTTCTAAAACATAGCTGAAAAAAACAAACTCGCAAACAACATAGAAAGGCGCAATACTAAAACGTGCTTAGAACACCTCCATTCCAAAGCAACAGAAATCTGATGGCCTTTTCCCTCGCAGTGCCCTCAATTCACACTTGAAAACTGTGTCACCTATAGCGCAATGAGTAGGCGTGGCTAAGTAGAACCCTTATAGTTTAAATCACAAGACAACCCCATTAGAATTGATATCCCATCCTGTAGAGTTTATTCACCTAACGGAGAAGTGGGTGACGAAATTCTATATCAGGAGTGAAGATATCAGTGGCAAGAGGATATAGATGTGGAATTATGGTTAGATAATAGTGTGTAGCCGGCCGGGTCCATGCAAAGAGAGCGTCACTAGTGTTTAAGGCGAAACCTACATCAGTCTGCCACAATGCATTACCACACACAGAAGTCTTGCCACAAATTTTACTGAGTGAGACACATTTTCGGCAGGGAAGTTAGGCAATGCGAAAGAGTAGCACACAGAGAATAGAATGAATCGGTTTTCTAAAACCCAGCCCAGCTATAGTGTGGTTATTTATAATAACTCACTCTCGAGCAACATTCCTGGCCGGTCAACACCTAAGCATCAGGTAGTAGCCTTCAGTACTTAGGCGAGGCAATGCTTCTTTCAGTGCCAGCCATTGTCGCTTCTATAGCCGCAGCGGGTTGACCACAAAAACCGAAACATCCTGTAAAATGGCAAAGATTTTCGCAACATTTTAGATCAAGTCCAAGCTCTTTTGCCAACCAACTCACTCATCTCCCCTAACAACCAAGCCTTAGGCCACAAAGTGTTGTGATAAAGGGAATCGTCTCAGTATTAAGACAAGGGCAACACGTTAACATTGCACGAGCGTTTAAAGAGGTATAGCCTTTGTAGTTCCAAATGAGAGCAATGCAAGAAAAGGGAGTCACACTTATCTAGGACATTAACAATGGGAAGGTTATAAAACAATGATGCGATGAATTTGGCATCAGGCAGCTAGTAACACTCCTCCCCGTACAGCCATCATCATGCGAACCTCACCACATGGCAACATCTGAAATAGGAATGGTAAAACCTAAGCATTATGCGTTTCCTAACAACTGCAAAAGGTCATGTATTTTCAGTTGTTTGTTTAATGCAGAGCTATTGTCAGCTTCAAACACTGTCAATGGTAGCAGCAGCATCCAACTGGCACAACGGTTAAATAGGTTGTTAAACATCAATGAATATTTTTTCCATCCAATTCTACGATAATGAACGTTAAACCTATTATGTAACGACCTAGTACACTTACAAATTTTCACAAATCTTGAACGGAACCAGTGGGAAACCAGTGTCATCACCTTTGCTCATCCATGTTTGCCGTAAACTACCGCAGTCGTACAAAAATTCCGATTCGGATATCAAACCAGTGATCAGCAGCATAAGTAGTCCCTATACCCGACGCTTGAGTGAAATTGGTTGTCCCAACATCACCTTTTCGAATCTCGATTGCTTCTATCTACGCGCAATCTATCGTTGACGGCTTTCTAGTCGTCGGGAATTGTGAAGTACAGCGGGGGCCCGAATGTTTTATTGTTATAGATGTTCAGACGTTTTGAAACACCGAGGGTTCAGGGCAGAGTGTTGATAATAGTCTCGGCAGACTTTTTATTCCTCACCAGTGTTGGACTGTTTCGTCACCGGCTGCAGATAGGTGGCGAGATATATGCAGTAGCATATGAGACAACGCGCCTGCTTACTCTTTTTTTCATTGGTAGTTGTTTTGGTTTTTGAACTGGTTTACGTACGGAACAAGATTTGTTGCCTGCAACACCTTTCCATCTCTTGGAAACGCACATGCTCTACCCTATTTTGGTGACTACGGCGGTTTTTAAACCGTTATCACTAGGTAGCTGGCAGATGGGAGTGAGTGAGGGTGTGGTCAGGATCACCGATTTTGTCCAAGCATTGTGTATGGGGCAGTTTTGGGTGCGTATCACTGATCTGTTCTCCGTTTGTGACTTTCTTTGCGTTGGGATTTAGCGCTAACGGCAGTTTTCCTCCGCGAAGACCTCTAAATAACAAATACCTCAGTTGTTATTATGCGTTTGCTAAAATGTGTTGTAGAGGGGAGCAAAAGGTCTTACTGAAGATAAATCACAGCATGCAAGAAAGGCAGACCAATAGGAATCGAATCCAACGGGGGACGGTCTGGAGGTACACCCGCCTCTGCGGGGGGGGGCGTGCGATCTTCCTCTCATCCCCCTTGCTCACCCACTCCCAACTCTCTAGGCTTCACCGAGTCTAACGACTGCCTTACGAAACCTTTGACACGCAAAACAAAAGTTTCCAGCCCGCAGAACAACCGCTGTACCTCCTGCAGCGCTGCCGAATCCAACACCTACCTCTCATGAAAAGAGAACCCTATCACTACACCACTCAGACCGATGGGTCTGTAATGGTAGGCTGCGCTGAGAGAAAGCTCAACACATTCTGTAGCCAGCTAGCAGTCGTCACGGTAAATGTTGACAGGCGAGGACTGTGACTGAGTGACAGTGAGTGGAACTCGTGCAGGAGATCCATTTTGTAGTTTTAATATACATTCTTGTATCAGAATCCTTCTCCGTTCTAATACGAAGGTCTCATTTCAAAGTTCCGTCGGAGACTGAAAGCTTCTTGGTGAGGCCCGAATGCTGTGGGGTTTCGCGGCTCATGGTAGGGCACTTGTCGGAAGGCGCTGAGATACGTAATAGGTCTTGGCGTTTTCGGTTCTCTGCAGGAAATTGAGGCAGTGACGACAAGCGAACAAACGACCTTCTACAGCCTGTTTCAGATCAGTGTGGCAAACATCCGTTTCCTGGTATTAGACGAGGCCGACATGCTTTTGGAGGATGGTCGAGAAAGCCATCTAAGAAGTATTCTTAACTATCCAAAGTTTCCTGCGGTAAGCAGGTTTCATTTCGACTACAACGCACAGATATGATATTTCCTTACGAACGTTGTCTCATTTGCAGGTTCAAAATCGCCAAACGCTTCTGTTTAGCGCCACATTTCCCAAAGATGTAGAGCGATTTGCTGGGAACGTCCTAAAACCAAAGTACGTAGATCAAACAACTTCGGGATGCGTATGAAAAGCGAGGGGTGGATTTCTTTCAGGTACGTGATGATCAGAAGCAGCGGACGAGCCAATGTGCGAGTGATTCAGCGGTTCGTAGAGGCGGAAGGCACGAGCGGCAAGAACGAGAAGCTGTTTGAGATCTTGGAAGAGCAGCGCGACAAGACCAGTGACGGTACTGCAGCATGCCTGCCGTCTTTTCTCTTCAGATGCTGCCAGTGCGAGCAGGGCGCCTAATCAGTGTGTGTGTTAAGATGGGAAAGCAGTTCGCACACTGGTGTTCGTTAAGAGGAAGCAGCAGGCGGATTTCCTTGCTCTCATGCTACTTGGCAAGGATATAAAGGCTGGAAGCATAAATGGGTAGGTCCAATTCGGAGTTTTGCTTCTAACAGTTACATTCAAGGGAGCAGTACAGCAGAGCGCGGCTTTACATCGATGGAATGGCTAATTGCCGTGTCCTATATTGTTTTGACCCATACACCATTGACCACGTCAGTTCTCCTTTCTGGTAGCCTCCTAATATCCTAATGTTTTCTTCAGTTGTTTAATTCGATCTGGGCTTAGCTTTTTCTAGTAATCTCAGGTGTTGACAGATTACGGTGCAAACCGACTTACAAAATCTTAAAAAATATAACGCCACGTTTAATGTCGGGGGGTAGATACTACGCTGATAACCGTTTGCAGCCTCCACTCCCTGGAACTTCGCAAACTTTGGGAATTCTTTCAAGATTTCGAGCTTCGTTCCCCTTCAGATTACTAACACAGAGCCAGGGAGGGTCCAGTCTCAATCCTGGACCCTCTCTTTAGACCTGCTTATGTATGAGAGGGCTGTTCAGTCCGCCGCTCTGCCTGTCCCTTTGCTCGTATGTCGGTCTTTCCGTTCGTCACACCTACTCGTCGTCGGTTCTCACATTTTCCAGCCATACGCTTCTAATTTGGCTGACTTGGTTAGCTCTGCTGTTCCTTTATTTTTCTGCACTCACAAGGGAAGGGTCTGAAGCGAATGTCTGAACGGGGAGAGCGAGTCATATAGGACGAATCCCCACCCCTCAATTAGTATAAAAATGTGTCGCGGTTCTCCACTGTATTTTTGCATTTCATCTGGTTGGTTAAAATTTGGATGATTTTGACGTCTATAAGATTTTCGGAGATTGTTGCCTAGTTTTCCAGCTGCATGCTGTGGTATTCAACATGATGATGTCTAATTGTTCAACACCAGCGATATACAGGCACAAAGTGCATGAAGCAGCACTGGTCACAAGACGGGCAGCGCATAAAAGCTACAGACTTCTACAGTTTATTCCCTACATGAACCAGTGACCTCGGGAAAGACTATCCTGCTCGGATTTTTAAAAGAGACCAAGGGTCGGATTCATCGACGACTTACATAACTTAACAGAGAATTCACAGCGGAAAACTCGTAACGCGGCTTATCAAGCGATATGGTGAGCGATAAGCCACGTTATCTGAGTTTTCCCCTGTGAATTCTCTGTTAAAGTTATGTAGGTCGTTGATGAATCCGACCCCAGGATGTGATGTCACAGGTGGTTAAAATGTGAAACAAGATCTGTTGATTTCGCAAATTGTCGTACACGGCCATCGATACACTCTTTCCCTCATCTGCCTGTTATCTGGAAACCAGAGATCTGCTGAAGGTTTTCTAAACCTAACACCAACAATGTCGCTTGAGTGGTGATCCTGTGCTCACGCTAAAGTGTAGCCCACCTTTAGACAGGGAGCCTTTGAGGGAAGAAATCAAGGTGGCCGAAGGATGGTCAGGATACACAAGGACTTCGAGGCCCGTCAAGTTGAAGTTGACAAAGACGAACAGCTGGAAGAGGTGGAAAAACCCGAATAAGATTGGGATCCGTAGATGAACTGATAGACGTGGAAAGGCTAGAGAGCAGTGGGCATATGATAACGGTTTCATGTGGATCTGTTGTCTCGGAGGAAAGGGTACGTCTTCAATTGGATCTATGGAGCAAATGACTGTTCTATGTATGGAAGCAAACTGTGAGGAGCCTTTATACACTGTCCATATTATGACCAGTGCTTCGGTTTCATGCACTTTGTACCTGTGTATTACTTATGTTGAACGTTTATACATCATTATGTTGAATAGCTTTCTCATTGCCTTTTGGTTAAAAGCCGGTCAGTAATAAACAAGTCGCGGCACTATTGTACTTTACGGACTCCAGAGGACAAGGAGAGGTCGAAAAAATTTTTTTCGCCCAAACCTCGTCCAGGGGGGTTACTTGGGGTGCTGATCACGAATCTGACATCCGTTTTTGAAATTTCGGCCGATTACGGTAGGTTACGGTAGGTACCGGTGACTAAGGCTGTCGAGGTCATAATCACCGATTTCGCCCAAACTTCGCCTATGGGCTGACATCTGTTTTTCGTTTTACAGTGGAGTACGGTAGATTACGGTACGTACCGGTGACTAAGGCTGTCGAGGTCATAATCACCGATTTCGCCCAAACTTCCCCTATGGGGGTTATTCGGGGTGCTGATCACGAATCTGACATCCGTTATTCGTTTTACGCTGGAGTTTGGGCGCAGTCGGTGACCATTACCTTACTCACCGGTACCCATACTCACGGGTACCCACCGTAACCTACCGTACTCCAGCTTAAAACGAAAAACGGATGTCAGATTCGTGATCAGCATCCCAAATAACCCCCAGAGGCGAAGTTTAGGCGAAATCGGTGATTATGACCTCGACAGCCTTATTCACTGTTACCTACCGTAACCTACCGTAATCGGCCGAAATTTCAAAAAGGTTTGGGCGAAATTTTTTTCGATCTCTCCTCGTCCTCTGGAGTCCCGAAAGTACAATAGTGCCCAAGTCGCGAGAAAATAACTCTCCACAGTATACAGCTGGAAAATGCGCAAAAGACTTCCGAAAATGGCATAGACGTCAGATTCCTTCAAATCTCAACCAACCAAATGAAATGGAAAATTACAGCAGAGCAGGAGAATCGAACCGCAGACCTCCCAGGAAGCGACGTCACTATCCACTGCGCTCCGAGCCGCTTGCCGGCAGAGGCGTCGCGGGCGTACGAGATCCCCGAATTCGTGAGGGACCGATTCCATTGTAGTTTCAAGGACCGCCCTACTCCTTGGGTTTAAGAATTTGGCAAAAAAGAAACACATTTTTGTACGAAATGAGGGGTGAGAATTCTCCCTATATGACTCGCTCCCCCGTTCAGACATACGCTCCAGATCTCTCCCTTGTCAGTAATGAGTCCAGAAAAAAATCCAATAGCCACTGTCTGAGCAGTTTTCTCGATCGCAGCAGCGATTTTTAGGGTTCACCGTTTGAAGAGGGAATCACGTGAATACGTTGCCAGGTGGAGTAGCTTCACAGCAAATAAACGATATCGATAGGCCAACCATTCTCGATCGATGGTTCATAAGATGTAGTCAGATGAGCCTAAAGGCCTCCGCACACTTTTACGGCACGCGGCAGGCGGCAAAACGGCACTTATGAAGCAGAGGGCCCGTGCTCATACAAAGTACCCTAGGATGTGATCCACTACCACACCTGAGCTAAATTTGGTCAATGAAGTACCTTCCCTTGCCCAGTCAGTGCTCTCCTTGTCGTTCGCGGAGGAGAACACATAACCGAGAGTGTTCGTTTTTCGCGCAGGGACCCTCAGCTTCATAAGTGCCATCAAAACTGCCGCGTAGTAGTGAAAAGACGACGTGGCGCTGCAATCATCCTCAGCTTTGCCACCCCACTCCATCGCCAACGCAGTTCCATAATCATAATCATTATTATTAGGTCGGTGAAAAAGTCTTGCACCACAGCGTAATTTTTTTTCAAAATTTTATTGTTTCTTTTGAGAGCGACTTTAATCTACAAAGTAGTTACCATTTACATCTACAGCCTTCTGCCATCTGACGGGGAGATCATGAAATCTTTTCTTCCAGAATGAAGTCAGCTGTGACTCGAAGAAGTGCTCCACCACGGATTCCAGTTCGGTTCGGTCGTTGAAGCACCTATCCCTTAGGTGTTGCTTGAGAGCTCGATGGAGGTGGTAGTCCGATGGCGCAAGATCTGGCGAATAGGAGGGGCAGCACCTCCCAACTAAGCTCCTGCAACTTCTGGCGAGACGACCTTGCAAGGGGGGGGGCGAGCATTGCGTGAAGAAGTTGAACATTCCTCCGCTCTCGCCGTTTGCGTGACATGGCCTCGCTCAGCTTCTGCAGCTGTGAAGCGTAGTTGTTCGCTGTTAGTGCGGCGCCGTCGTCAGAAGCTCATGATAAAGCGTTCCTCAAGAATTCCATCAACAGCACAGCATTACCTTCCTCTGGTGGATGTCCGCCTTGAGGTTGTGGTTCTCCTTGAGGGAGCCACTGGTCCTTCCGAGTATGGTTAACGGGGAAGACTCAGGATTCATCTCCCGTGACGACATTTTCGAGAAAGTCCTTATTACGAAAACGAACAGGGAGAGACTGAGCGATAGTCAGTCGCGAAGCCTTGTCCGAGTCACGGAGTCAGTCAGTCTTCACTGCAATCGCAGTATTTATATGTCCTCAGAAGCAAATTGCCACGTATGCGAAATTTTCTAGAATGCTTGTGCTACAACTACGTGGGAGCAAACAGTCCTTGGAAGTTCCTGTTAAATCTTGAAAAATTTTCAAAATTTTTGGTGCAAGACTTTCTCATCAACCTAATATTATTATGTTTCCATTCCAGATCCTCGCACGATCAGCTAGAACCCAGACAGGTCGCTGCCATCGGCCGTGCGGCGCTGGCAGAGCCATGCAGCAATAAGGCCTTGAATCATTATTGCCGCTGCCGCGTTTGCGGCGTCGCGTCTGCCGCCAAGGCGGCACATCAACGGCAAGGTGGATGCGGCAAGTTTTGCCGCCGGCTGCATCCGCTTCGTCACACGCTATGCTTAAAGATAGGCCTGCCACGTTGTTGCAAAAGTGTGCGGAGGCCTTTAGGCTCGCCTGACTACATGATATGGACGGAATGAATGTTGGACACCTAGCTCTAAATTTGTGCACTAGGTAGTAGTCTGTAGTAGTCTGTATTAGTCTGATCTGAGTCTTGTTCTCAACCCATCAACTCATTTTCTCTAGCAGGAGTTAATGTGAAGGGAATAGGAGGGAGAATTTGTGCAAGAAGAATAGTTGTGATTGGTGACGATGAGTACTGATGGTCTTTTTGGAAAATATGGTTTTCGAATAAGTTATGTAAACCTTTACATCAGATGAGTAGCAATACCAGAGACAAGTCGAGGAGGCAAAATACAGCAGTGTATGCTTAAAGATTGTTAGGAAACATGGATTGCTAGTTTGATATTGTGTTGTACGTTCTTCGATAGAAACCCCTCAAAGATTTTGGTCTCCATAAAGGTCAAACTAGCTTTCTTTTTAACGAAAGGAAGCACGACCTCCACTACTCTGATCGATAGAAGTGTTAACGATTGTCTTGTTTATTGTTTTAACCTGCGACCGTGGACTCATTGCTCACCGCGTCTTCGCCCTAGAAATCCTTTATTGGTCGATGACACTGTAGTCACGCCTCTCCTCCGGCTACCATGTTCACTCGAACCCTTTCTTAGGCCTATGGTATACTCCCACGGGAGTGTTCGCGGCACGTCGAAGAGTGCGTCGCGGACGGTTCGGTCGATCCGGGCAGCCAGCGTCGTATTGGAGCACGTTTTTTGGTGCCAGACTCCGCCGGACGACAGCCTTCCGATGTGCACTGCACCGCGGACGGCTACCGTCTCGCGGGAGGAAGTACACCAGCCCCCCCCCCCCCCCCCCCTCATCGCCGTCGGGGGAGATCCGCGGACGGAGGGCGTGGCGAGGTGCGGCGATTGCCCAGATGAGGGATTCCGGCACGATTCGCGCCTGTTCGCGGACACTTCCGCGGGAGCATAATCGGGTAAATCTGGACAAAACCTGATATTATGCGCACATGAGGAGAAAACAATTGCTGTGAGGAGAAATCCCACCGTGATACTGACCGCTTCCAGCAATCGTCCCCAGGATGAACGAGAGCGCGCCGTCCAAGAGCTGCGCGATGGTTCAGTGCACGTGCTCGTCGGTACCGACGTCTGCCAGCGGTAGGTTCTCCATCTGGTTTCTGAATGCAGCCTTCGAAAGTGACATTTAGTGGTCTCGACATCACTGGGCTGGATCACGTCATCAACTATGACCTACCTGATAGATCGGCGGAGGAGGTTTGTGGAAAAAACGCGTCTGTAGAGCGCTTTGGCCGGATGTAGTATACCTACTTCAGATCAGGGACGTCTACATCCACCGCATAGGAAGAACCGGCCGCCTTCACAATGGAGTGGCAACCACGTTTGTCGATCCTCGGGTGGACCGCAACGTTATCAAGCCTATAATCGAGGTACTTCGCTGAGTATTGGAAGAGGGACAAGGGGACGGGCGGATACCTCTTTTTCTCCCGCCCTCGTTTCAGGACTGCACCATTAGCTGAGTAGGAGAGATTAGAGGAGATTTTCTTAGAGTTACCCGAAAAGGTGTTTGAAGCATTGCACGATGATACGAGCGCATCAGAAATATCTAGACGCCTTTGTATTTGATCACCACTGCGCCATTCTCCTGCCAGCACATCGCAGTCTTCTGCGAATTGAGCACACCACCCCTCCCCATTTCTTCGACATCTCTAGTGCCATTTGTCAGCAATTGGAGCCGTCGTAAAAAATCAGGGGTGGAGTTAGTGAGGCGAACATGCACTCTCCCTACCCTCCCTACTAGGATTGGTGTCCACTTCGACCAATCCTCCGATTTTATGTTGGAGGCAGGGTGTATGTAGCCAGAAGTTGTTCATCTGAACAGTCTGCATTGCCACATGAGGAAAGTGTGCAACCCTTCATCCCCTGACTCTCTGTAAATGGCGTTTTTACTCCTCCTTTCAAGTAATGCACCGATGCGCTGCGTAGGTGCATGGCGCGAATAACATTCGTAACGCGTCGGGATATAATGGCTTAGTTTTACATAGGAATGAGGTTAATTTTTTGTGAGGCTGCAAGAATGCTGTAACAATGCCAAACAGCTACATTTTTGGGACTTTCTGTACAGCTGCGTCTCACGCGAGCGCGGTGACGCCTTATTTGGCTGCAATTTATATTTTACGTTTTATATTTTAAATTATGTTTTATATTTAAGGTGGCTAAGGAAACAGATCAAGAGGTTCCTGAATGGCTGGAGCAATTGTCCAAAGATGACAGCTTTTCACGAGCCGGATTTGGGAACACTGGTTTCGGCTGCAGCTCAGGTTTTGGCGAGAGCGGCTTCGGCGAGAGCGGCTTTGGCGGCGGCACTGGATTCGGAGGTGGCGGTTTCGGAGATGGTTGGTTCTTCGTTCCTCCAAATGTTTTGTGGCAGCAAGAAGCGCATTCATTTCCGCTGCTGGCTCGTGTTCTCTGTCAGAACGCTGTTTAGGTGGCTTTGGTAGCGAAAAGGCGGAGGATAACAAAGAAGCAAACGCCGACCAAGAGCTGGGCTCGGCTACCTTCGGTGAGGGCGGCTTCGGCACATCTAGTGAGTCGCTTGCAGTTGCTGTACTATAGGAAAAACAGGGGTTTCCATTGCTTTACTCGTTTTCCGTTATCGCATGCGCGTATCAATAGTATTATCACAGTTATCGCCTGAAGCTGTGTCAAACTCGGGGAGTCAATCAAGGAGTCAAGCTGCCTAAAACGCTGGGCCGCGCCCTTTATGGGACGCATAACACCGATAAGCATTAACTTTGAGGTGCCTGGGTAACGGCTTAGGAAGTCACGAAGCATAGTAGGTTAGATCAGTTTCATCTGAGTGTGAAACAGGATGATACTCACGCTAGTCGCGAGCTCTATGATTTACAAGAAAGTCCTGGGGTCTGGGAACAGTTGGGCTAGTTAGAGCGGTTCCTTCGCAGACGGGGAGATCTCATTATTACGAATTCTTCAAGAATTGGGTCCTACGGTTAGTTCGGTTAATGCCTTCGCAAGCAACGCAAGCAACTCTTCTGTTTTTGGGGGGTGCGCATTAGAACCATGCCAGGAAGAAGGAAGCGTTCGCTCACAGTCCAATCAAGGTCAAACGCAGCTGCTTCCACGATATTCCGTAAAGGTGGGAAGCGAGGCGCATCCTGAGAGGCAGTCGGTCAACGACGATGTGTATCTCTTCTGTCCCGCTGACAGTGATACACGTTCGTAGCCCGTAGTATGGGCTATGCCGACTTCACGAAGGCTTTTGAAGCATCTCATACACCAAAACCGTTTCTAACCACTTCGGGAGAGATGTGTTTAGAGAAAGTCGGCAGTCATTTCGCGCATAATTTGTTTTGAAAAGGTCACTTCTTTCCATGTCCTACTCTCGATGAACTTTGGCTTGTTTGACGTTACAGTAGACGAGACGACTAGTTTCTTCAGCGTAGCCAAGATTGGTATAAGTCTTTAAAGCGGCTTACATTTCGTCGTTGTCGGCTTTTTCAGAGCCCGGAAAAGTCGAAGTCAACTGTGAATACCCTCCCGAATGCCATTTCATTCTGCCGAAACCTGTCCAAAATTCTAAGAGACTGCGAAAATCACTTCTTTACCAAGTAAACCAGGAGGTTCAGGAGATATTTCTCGCAATCCCTTCCTCATTGTCGTTGCAGAGGCTGATGAAAAGAGGAGCTCTGATGGAGAGGACGGCTCGTGGTAGAGCTGTTCCTGCTGCTCAAGTCTCAAATTCTTGTTGCCGCCAAAGCAGCTGCCTGGCGCAAGCATAGATGACCCAACAGTCTCAACATTTCCGACCGAACGACTGTAAACAACTGTGTATTGTTGAAGGATTATCGTTGTGTACCTGTTTCGCGAGTTGTAAAACCCCCCGATCTTCTCGTTGTTAGCGTTGCTTTAGCCTTTGTTTTCCTAGCATATTCATTTATCCCGAAGGAGTTCACACTACTTAGATAAGTTTCCATTAGATCAGTATTCGTTGTAAGAACCGTTATATGCGTATGTACTCTCGGTGCAGTATTTCCGTACGTTCTGTTGTTTCTACTGAAGATTATCTCCGTGTTTTTTCTGTTATGGAAGATTGGGATTAAAGCATTAACCAGACATGTTGAGGGGAACAACTGTGCGTGGGGGTGCGTGTGAGAGATCATCGATATGTAACAGAAATTGTGAGTGGCGTGTCCTCACTGCTTCATGATGCGGGAAAATGCCGACACCCTGGAAATGGTCAATAGCCTTCGCAGCAAAACATCCTGAACTACGTATTTTGTTGGCGAAGAACTAACGAGACACAATCCCAAGTTGCAGCTGCTCGTTGTAACCTTTCTGATGGAAAGCACATTTAGAGAGAGGTGGACACGACCGGCTGTGGGCTGCACTAGACGGTTGTAGCAGATTTCATCCCAAACGTTGGGGGGGGGGGGGACCTCTAACAATAAGAAGGACAATGAGTGGGTTGAAAGCTCAATCCTTCCCCTCGAAAATGACCAAGATGGGGTAGTATTGGGTGTTGAGACAGAAAGAGAAAGGCGACAAGGAAGCGGCGCCTACGAGATCGCGCGGCACTTGCCACTTCTGCACTGCTGTGCTCCGTTCTCAGGAGAGCTGAGCGTGTCCTCTTAAATTGTGTGGGAAGAGTTGAAAATCCAACATGACTCGCACGGGACGACTCTCATGTTGGCAGCGCAGACATCTTCACGACCGTGTCTGTCTAACCATAAGGCATCGCAATGACAGAGTCACTAGGAACGAGACACCTTAAGTATAGCAGTGAACACCATACCATACTGCCTAGCCTCCGTACTCTTTCTCAACATCCCAGGTTGCTCTTCAAAGGTCTGTCCTCACGTTGTGATGGCCGTATGCTGCTGTGAGATTGTTGCAAACATTTTCTTTCATCAGCTCTTGATAAAGTAGGGCTTACATGATAGGACTGTAAGGTCCGAGATTTCTCGATTCTGGACAGATCAGGAATTCACAACCTTTGTCACTCAGAGCCTTATTTCGTTCCAAATACTAGATTGAATTTTCAGAGCTTATCTTCGGGCCGAGGCTCTTAGGTGGCGGTCACGATTGGGCGTAGGTGGAGGGAGTGGTTGCCATGTGTGAGCTATGCCTTATCTGACGTTATTGGGCATGGCGGATAACCACTTACTACAAGCTGACTCCACCACCTGAGCCACATTGCGCCCACGATTGTAACACGTGAGACGTCTTCCTTAAGTGCCCAGAGCTCTTGGCATTCTGGATCGCCCCGAAATACAATTGCTTTCCACAAGGAAGAGCGTGTGGCTGCCAAGCGCTGGCTGGCACCTTTTGCGGAGTCTGTGGATTTCGACCTTCTGGGTCTCACTCTGGGAGATCCTCAGCACGAGTGTTTGTAGGGCCGAAGTTCATTCACCAAGTCCACCACAAAGGTAACATTTTGGTTGGCTTTTTACACCGCTTGCGTGTCATTCGCTTTCTGAAATTCTCACAATACCACGGAATAATTTTCAGAGGAGCATTTCCCAAATGTTATTTGGGCTGTCCCATACCTCAATATAGGCAAAATCAGGTGCATAGCTTTACGAAACCTCTGATTCGATAGGAAAAATTATTCCGAGATTTATAGAAAGTCGGACACTGGGTCTTCCCAAACCTTACTGGGATCTGAAAACGACTGCGGTCACTTCCGTCCGAGGTTATCCGTTGAATATAACACGCATGACCTTGAAATGAAGACGTCGGATAACGAGTGCGAGCTGAACCTCGTTTGGGCACATGATGCAGTACATATGTTTCTCCTTCTTATGCTGCTGCTTGCTACAGCCTTACTCGATGGCGAACGAGCTTTCGAAGTCTGGAGTTGAGGAACTGTGCCGATGAGTTCGCAGTTTACGTTTAAAAACGCTGGACAAATACAGAACCCGCCTCTAGAGTACTGTAGACTGTTTTTGTGAGGAGCTCCTTGATTTGCTTACTGTCTCCACAGAAGCGGAGGCTTTTCTCAACAACTTTTATTCCTTAGGAAGCTATTTGCAGAACTCCGAAGATTTTATTGAACACCTGCCCCTCACATGGAGAACATCGTTAGTACTAAAAACTTATGTTCGAAGTAGATGTGTCGTGATGCGAAGAGCCTCCCTTTCGCCGGACTCGTAAGCGCCGATTGTTGTCTGGTACATCGTCGGATGAGTGTGCTCACCAGCGAAGCACAGTATTGGTCTTAAAACAAACAACCTTAATAACGTAAGTCTAGCACATATAGGTGAATAGGAAAGTAGAGATCACGAGTATGTGTCTCAGCAGCTCTGAAGTGGATTAAGCTGGTCTTAAACGAAACGCACCTGTCTTCCAGGACGACTGGCTCAGCCATTCGTGAAAATGCGTCCGGCACGAATTTTACGGACTTGGGAGTCAGGTAGGAGTAGCTTCCACCAACCAATGGGTCCGTGATCCAGCTATGTCTGTGAGAAAGGCGAAAATAATTTCCAGAGTGACCCCACTCTTCAATCGTCATCATGCAGCATCATGTATTCACCTGAATATTTTGACAGGCAGTGGTATCGTAGAGTCTCCTAAGGCGCCTCGAAGATGAAGTGTCAAGCCATCAGCCAACTCTTCATCACTTAGTTTGCTGATCAGACTAGGTCCCTTGCCGGATACCCATGCGACTAGGATCTAGACAACCAGCTGCAGTGCTGCGCAAAATTAGAAGACAGGTGAAGTCGCCACCTTATTGTTCCACTGGAGTGGCTGCAGAACCGGAAACGACTCCGCCAACGGACTATTCGACTGCAGTGGGGCTATGGCGTCGACATCGAGCGGCCACCACGGCCTCGTGTACTCCAGAAATACTTTCATCATGTTACCAAAGCCTGAATGAGAAGCAACGTCAGTTCTTCATACACATGTGGTAGCATTCACGAATTTAAGCATGTCTGGAAGTTTTCTAGAGTTTGAAAAGTGTTAAGGCCTTAGCTGGGCGCTAACAAATGATCGAGTTCCACACCCTTTGCAATCGGTCGCCGTTTCGAAGCGAACAGCACTTCACTAGTTTTCTTGCATTCCCATCTCAGGAATCTCATTCACACGAAATTGTCTTCTTCTAAACACACAGCTATCGAGCCAAGACATCAGTGGATAACGCCAGGGAGCCAACCTTTATCAAGACAAGGTTCGGAACCCCGTAAAAACGAGCTGACAAGAAAAATTGATTCCATGTCCCAATGGGGAGCTTCTTCTCGTAAATCACAAACTCTTCTTTCGCTTTAAGCATAAACATACCTAGGCTCGAAATAGCCTCCTCCTTACGAGCATCGAGTGCAGGACAAAAGAACTGCTTCAGATTCTTTTTCAAGTAGCCCAGAGAGCAGGTGACGATTACGTGATCATAATGGTGCTCTTCTCCGTTGTTTAGGGACAAGATGACTCCGTCCGCTGAAGGAATCTCACTTTTTCAATGTAGGAAACTTCTTCAGTGATTTGATTGTAGGCACTCACCTGAGTAGCTGATTTTAGTGACTACGGAATTCAGTTTAATTCGATGTTCTGGCACCTTCACCTTGATATCATCAAGGATATCTCGGAAGCCCTTCCTCTTTAATGTGAGAGAGCATGGTTCACTTGCACCGTCGTCCCAGTCAGCAAAGTTGAGAAGAGCAAGCTGCAAAGTGAAGGCTGCCGTCGTTCAGTTGTACCACCATCGTGACCGGGCTGTAGAGGCGCTGGTCTCACAGCTATTAGCGAATTCATATCTGGTTCAGCTCGGGCCCAAGCCAACGGGTTTGGCACCCATCGATAGCTAGCAAAATACTAGTGGCCCCGTATAGGGAATGTTCCCGAGTGACCTGGCTAACCACATCAATTCACAGTAGACGCCGAACACATTGTTAGTTCGCCTATAGAAAGAATATCTCCTAGGACTGGACGGCACTACGCACTCCGAAAATTGGCTTTTTGATTTCGATTTTTAAATGTGTTTATCCGTTCATCACTACACATAATGACTAAAAAAGAAGTCTTTTGGAGAAGGAACCCTCGTTTCGTACTTGACTACAGTTGCTAAGTTTCTTGTTGCTACTGGCACAGCGAAAGGAACTCAATGTGCTGATAAATTGAAAACTGCAGGAGCAGAGTGGCATAGCATGTGCACAACATAATCCGTGGACGAGCATCCACAAACAATTGCAGGACGGAATATTAGTAGAACTTTCTTTGAAATTTGTTGAAATGCCTCAATAACTGAATAATGCGCTCTTTGAGATTTTATAAAATTTTCATTTTCCATAGAAAATAATGATTTAAATTCTGTCTCGAAGCTTGTCCTAGGGGTCCCAGGAAGGCATAAATCATATAGTGTATTAAAGGAAGACATCGCGCCAGGGAATTTACTATGTCGTCGCGATTTTAACTTAGTTAATAGTTCAAATGCAGCGGTCTTAATTGAAACAGCGATCTGAGCTTATGTGTTTTTTTATAACTGTTCTTATTGTCACTTATATCTGTGTTGCTCCACGAAAACAGAATGTTTGCTACCAATCCAATAAAAATCACGAGGATCCAGTGTGTGCAGGATGCAATCTCTTTTTCTAATACAATAAATGATTGCTGCCTTTCAGCGCTTTAAAAATTTAATTAATTAACTTTCCCTAAGAAATAAAATTTTTATAAAAGCTCAAACAGCGTGTTCATGTATTCGGGCAGGCGAATTAAAAAGCATAAAGGATAAAGGACGATGTTAGTCCATTCGTTTGTAGGATACGCCATGCATTCTATTTCTACGAGATATCGTGGATGCGATTTGAATGCGTATTTGGCCTGTACAATAACTTGCGGTGGCCAGCCGCTTAATCCTTCCCAGACAAGTCTGGTGCCAATTCACCGACTCCGGAGGGATGGGAGGCGTGGTCGGCCTGGGCGGGAAGTCCGAACCAGGAACCTGGTATCGGGTGCACGCGACAGCTGGCATTTCCTCTGACTACGCTATGTACACACGCCCGAATTAAAAAATCTCAGAGATAGTCAAGCAAAACTTTCCTTGAACAAAAAATGTTCTAACCGTCTCGGAGAGCCTCTATTTCAATGGAAAAAAGCTCGCTTTGATTTCGAAGACGTTCATTTTGATTTCAAAAACGTCAAGCTTGCTTAGAAGAACATCCAATTTGGTATAAAAAGTGTCCAAGTTGACTTGAAATGTGCTTACTTTCACGTGAAAATGAAGCCACAGCCTTAAAATCAACACTGCATAAAACCTGGGTGTCGCGGCTACGAGAAAACGTCTGCTTACCTCATTAGCCGGTGACGACCATTCGATTTCGTAGTAAGTGAGATAAAACTTTGCCAGCCTCTCGAATATCGTTTTCTTTTCGATTCGCTCTTCTTCTTTCTGGAAATATGCTCTTTTTTGCAATCAGTGGCATTGCAGATCCTCATGAGTGAGCCTGTAGGACTCTGCAACACAATTTCATACTTCACTGTCATCTGAAGCATTAGCTTAAAGCCGTCAAGATTTGTTTGGAGCATCGGCATTCAGAAAAGAACAAATAGTTTTCCAGAAATCGATAAAGGAACCACGAAAACAATGTAGCTTTTGCGAGGGGGAAAGGAAAGAAACCAAAAGGGATAATACTGTCAAGGAATTTCAGTACATCTGGAGTTTGGATTCCTGGGTTACATGTTACACTCTTTGCACTACGAATCGCTCTTTTTTGTTGGAGCCAAACTTTTCCTAAGGTAATGCTGCCTCTTACTTCTCTACCCGTCGCGCTATTTCTATCTTCCCTATTTTTCTCAAACCTGACCAGTTGTACCTACCGTGGAAAGGAATTAACAAAGGGGACGTACTCTTTCTAAAGCACAGCCCGCCGTTTGTACTGGAAGTTCAGTAATGGTGACTACTCCCTTCGAAAATAAGGACAGCTCTGGGCACCCGAGGGATATGGGTTTGGAAATAATGCGCAATTAAGCGGATGCAATTCCAAAACAAGCTGATCTGTTAGCCAGTGTTGGAGCTGTAGTCTTTGGACTGAATTTGGTCGGCAAGGCTTAAAAACTCAGTTGTTTGATACCCCACGTATAGACCCAGTGCAACATGGATCGCTGGGACCACTCTGCACCTTTCCTCTTCATAGTTCATCGCCCACAAGATTGATCCGCAAAATCACCGGGTCTAAAGAATGGCCGCTGTGCTCTACCGTCTACCGTTGTGCCCTACCAGGCTACCAAGCAGACGAAAGCCTAACTACTTCGAGTAGTTACGAACTCGTGAAAAAAGCGATGTTGTATTTTTGATGGAGGGTATTTTAAAGAGCTACTACTTGAAGTCATGACTACGACGGCAGACGTCTACCTTAACAAATGAAAAGACTTGAAAGAACATCGTGAGACTAAAGGTGGACAGCAGACCAACATCTACTTTCCGGAAAATAGCACCAGATCACAAATTGCAACATTGAGTGGCTGAGCTGGCAAAGTATGGCTGAGCTATCCATCACTACTGTTGTAGAGTTAATATAGATTTAACCAATCCCTAGGATCATGGGTGATCTCACCATGGCAAGATATTTGATCTGATTTGATACGATCTATTGCCATGGGAAAGCTAGGAGGCGTAGATAAACCCGACGTGCTTCTATAGAGTGTGGCACTACTGGCCGCTTATTCTAACCTCTGATATTCGACTGTTACTATTCTAGTAAACTGTCATTCTGCACTGCCACTACAACATTCCGGCTATCAGGACCCTGAAGAACTCATCCTCGTGCTCTACCATGGGTGCCGACCAGGGGTGTGCGTAAATGAACTCCGAAATTTCGTAAATCCTAAATCGTAAGAGGTGCCTGACTTATAATGCATCTAATTTCCTTTTTTCTATTATGTTAAAGCAAGTCGAAGCTAACTATGTTTTATTGAGACGTTTTCAGTTCGAGCTGGACACTTTTCTAATTAAGATGAAAGCCACCAAAATCAACTAGAACCTTTCAATCAAGCTGGATAAGTTTTAGGACAATCAAAACAAACTGCTAGCTCAAAAAACGCTATCCTAAAAGGCGTCTATACAGGGTGACCAAAAAAAGGCTTACACTGCTTGGACGATCAAAAGTGTTTATCATTCTACTAGCCACTGGCTTGCATATAAAACTATGACTTTGTAGAAACAACCGCAACAACGCCAAATAAACCAACAAAAACCATTCCATCCAAAACCAAAAAAATAATTTGATTGCTGGTCAACTCGACGAAAACAGTATTTGCACAAATAATCCAATAAGCATTTCCTACTGAGTGAGCGCATGGCACATTTCTGTGGTATGACACACCTAAAGTTCTAAGCCTTCCCACATTTCCATTGTACCCAACAGCATTTTAGTAGCAGACGGGAAGAAATTGTGTGACGATTGAAAGAGTATGATCACATTTTTTGACACTCATCGTAGTCGGATTTTTGACTTAAAACTATAAAAGAAGATACTTGAGTGGCATTCTTTAGAAGTAAAGTTGAGAATCAAGGTGCAGCTTGAACTGAAAGTAGTTTAACTGATTCGTACAAGGTGCATTTTAAACATAAAAACCATGGTAGAGAAGTCGTAGGAGGATGGTTGTCGCATGCTCCAGAATAGGAGTTCTTGATTAGGATCCTACCAAGGGCAGTCAAGTCTTCCATACCTGCTGGGTTGTGAATTGGTACTTGATTTGCCTGGGAAGGATAAAACACTGACCTCTACATCGGCGGCAACCGCAATTCATTCTATAAGGCAAACCCACACTCAAATGACCTCTACGATATCCCACAGAGGTACAATACCCATCACAAGAATTGGAAAAAGGGCGCGGTAGGCGCGTTTTCCGTGTTCTATCTGTTCTTTTGTTGGAGCCCTCTTGATCTTCATCATTTTTGAAAAACTCTCAAGCCTTTGTGATCTCCTTGACGAAATCTCCCAGCGCCGCAAAAACATTTTTCGCTACTCCATTTTTCACCGCTATTTTTTCGAAAGCGCCATGAGCTACTCATTAGCGAGCGACGTCTCCACTAATTGCGTCCAAAGAACACTTAAGCGCGCGGATCTAATGCCAGCGCGTTCACAGTAGCTCCTCCTTAGGGAAAATTTTGTAGACCGAGAAGCTTACAACACCATAGATGTAGATCTGAACGGCGCATAGTCCGAGAACCTCGACTCTCCAGCATGCGACAGCCGGCGTATCCTCCAACTGCGCCACCACTCGCACAGGGAATAGCTAATTTTGTATTACTGAAAATTTCTTTGCAGCTCTATCTACTCAGAAAAGGTATCATATCTGGACAAATGTCTAGATTTCGCATCCCCCAACCAGACTCCATTCTTGACCAACAATGAGCTTTTCATGTGTAATAGGTGCTGTACTTTTTTAAAAGGAAGTTACAAAGTTAAAATTTGCTCTGAACTCGAAAGCACGTAGGTGAATTGCAGATGGCCCACTTTTAACTTGAAAAAAAGAAAATTTTTCTAGTCCACTGCGCACCACCTTCAGCAACGTTTTTTTTTACAACGTTTTGCGTACTGCAACTTTCTAAGGACAGAAGCTAGTGTGCTGAAATCTTTTTTGTGCAAAATAGGGTTGCGTGGCTCTGATACAGGCAAGGTAGGAGGAGCTGAGTTCACCCTAATATTTATTTATTTATTTATTTATTCAAAGCACATAAAAGTGCGCCAATACCAAGCACTAAAAAAGGCAATCGTTAGAAAGTGTGACAACCCAAGACAAAAAACTAATGAACTGAAAAACCCATGAGCAAACTCCAAAAACAGCAAAGAGAAAAAAGAAAAAAGAAAAGAAATGAGCAAGAAATTACGACATGGTTTTTTAGACCAGCAAGAAGTGATCCGCCAAGGCTTTCCAGCATCTAGTGAGGGCTAGTATTCACCCTGCCGAAGAGTAGTCCAGCATTTGGTAATTAGTAAAAGCCTTAAAAAGGATTATAAGCTTAGAAAGAAAGTTTTGCAATAAAGACATCTTGCCCTTGAAACTATAGAATGCGCTTAGCCTACGACCTTCTATACGCACGATTCCAGGGCGGGTCCTGTATCTCAAGGACCTCTTTGAACTAGTACGCACCCCGGGCTAATATAGTTCTTCAGCTGTCTTAACTCGAGAAAAATATACAATTTCCTGATCCACCTTGTTTTTAAAATTTAGGACTCTACGTCAGTCAGTTCCTCAAATGCTTAGGGTGCGAGACCCAGCGGAACTATGCCAATTATAGGGGACTGCACAGTGCCGTTTGGCGAACGGTACTATTGATTCGCCTCGGTTGTCACCTTCGCATATTATACTGATAATTTTATAATAATTTTAATATTGTTTTGATTTGAATTAATTTTAACTCTCTACGTATTGAGACAAGAATGTTGTGTAATCTATTGGCATGGTACCAGACTTGTCTGGGAAGGATAAAGCGCTTATTTGTTCATCGGTTGACCACCGCAAGTAATTGGATAGGCCAAACAGCCACTCGATTTGCCTCCACGATATCCCGTAAAAGTAGAATGCTTGGCGCACCCCAAAACAGATTGTGTAACACCGTTCTTTATCCTATAAATATAAAAAATCTACCAACAAGAGATGCAATAGAAGTAGAATGCGAGGCGCAGGGATTAACTATCGTCTACCGTCTATCTTTATTAGAAATAATGTCATTGATTTTAAAAGTTGATGACGGCAACGCCTTAATGAATTAGTGGTGAATACTCCTGTGCTGGCGCGTGGTAGCGCAGTTGAAGGAGGTGTCGGCTGTCGTATGCGCCCGATTCCAGGTTGGGATTTCAGGCCAAGCCAACTAAGTCTTCCATCCTTCGAGCTCAGTGGGTCGGCGTAAATTTTTTTGGAAAAGAAAGGCACTGACTAGTCCATCGTTCGGCTAACAAAGTCGTTGTAAAGGCCAAGTGCGTATTCAAATCGCCTCCACAGCATTCCGTAGAACAGAATGCGTGGCGCATCCCAAAGTATTGAGCAAAAAAGAGATTCTCCTTTACCCTTTATTTTTATTAGCAGGTTGATGGATGTTACCTACTTGTTATAAAGTCTATCTACCAGCTAACATATTCGCACGATTCCCTGCTTCAATAGTCATCTCTGAAGATGAGAAAAAATCGACAGTATCGACTGAGTTGTCATGGGGGTTCTTGAACCACATTAGCTCTGTGAAAGCAAATATGATATGTGGGCAAATAGCAAATAGATATCAGCATAGGGCCAATTCCAGGTTGGGATTTCCCACCCAGCCAAGTAAGCCTTCCATCCCTTCGGAGTCGATGGATGGGCACCAGCAAACTTTTCAGCAAAAGGATAACATTGACTACTCCATCGGCTAACTAATCAAGTCATTGTTCAGGCCAAATGTGCATTCAAATTGCATTTACGATATCCCGTAGGAATAGGTTGCTTGGCGTACGTCTTAAGGATTTGATTAACATCGTTTTTTACACTCTTATCCTTACTTCTGTGCTTGTCAGGCAGCTCTAGGATATGTTATACATGTGCTTCAAGGAGATTGAGATTTGTGCTGAACTGAAAGATATCAATGTTAGTAAAGGTTACGAGCATCTAATTTGTACACCTCTCTCCTGTACTAAAGTAGCTCAGTAGTCCAGACGACCTTATTCGTTTGAGTTATACATATAAAAGATAACGGATAAAGAACGGGTTTACTCAATTTCTTCTGGGATGCGCTGTGCATTCTACTCCTACAGGATGCCATGGAGGCGATTTGAATCAGGGGTGTGCGTTTAACGATTAACGATTTACCCGATTTACCGGATTTACCGGCATTTTTCGTTAAAACGTTTTAACGAAATTTAACGACGAAAAATTCCGTTAAACAGCATTAGCGACATTTTATGCTCCATTTTGGAAAATTTATTTCTTCCTTGTATAAATGCATTTTGGACGAATTTTTTGGATGAGCTTTCGCAATATCGTTGCGATACCGGGGAATCTTCTACTTACTCGAATTAGTGCAGGCAATCGATATTGTCTCGAGAACTGGTGGCAATTTTCTTGCTGCTTTGCCAATTGATCTGAGTGTGCCCCCATTTTCTATGCAGTCTTTTCGTATTTTTTGGACTTCCTAGGCCATTTCTCGCGTTTGACTCTACGCAGTAGTTCTGCATATTTACCAACCAAACAGTTTTTACAGTTTTTTGTGATATTTGTATCATAAGTGGGATTGAAAAGGCATAGAAGACGCGAAGAGAACGCTACGAAACGCAAGTAATGCGAGGAAACAAGGACGTGAAACGGAACAGGGGAAGAGAACATATGTACACGAAAACAATAAAATTATATAGAAAAGAGAAGAAGCCTATGATCACTCTTCGTTATGTTACATGTGATTACTATAAAAACTGTACCTTACATGCACTCTACTACATGAAGACTTTTTTAAAGTTCTTCGGAAAAATTAAATCTTTGAAGGAGCCCCTGGCTTTAGCAGGAAATTCCCTTTATATTTGTGGGTTTGTTCGTCTAATTTGCGAATTTACTATAATACCGTTCTTCAATTCAAAATGTGCTCCAAAAGAATAGGAAGAAATCGAGAAGCCCAAAACTTTACATTCGAACCGCAAGCAAATGTATTTCTCAGTACAAGAAGGGGTGCTTCACGAAGAAAATCAGAGCTGTCATTTGCTGAAAAATTGTAAAAAAGGGTTACAGACTGTAGCTATATGGAGGAATTAGAAGGGATAAAGGCAAAATGGACTACTTTTAATATAGGACGAGAAACGCACTTTTAAACACACGTGTCCCTTATGCATTTTCTTGAAATACAGGGGAGAAAGAGCTTAGCAATTGAGATCTACGCTACTTGGGTGGCAAAGACGAAAATATCAGTGCAAAAAATTCGACTCGGTTAAAATTTGGTGAAAAGTCTATGGCTGCTTATTTGATTCTCTGCTGTCGTCTGTAGGCAGTAAGAATAAAACCTTTTGGGACAAAAGGAACCACTCTGTGAAACTGGCAGATCTATGGACTTCGTGGATATACATCTTTCAAAGAGGGACTGCACCAAGGGATTCGCTGTGGCTGCTGCCTGACATGAATTCTTCATTAAACATTTTGTAGTTTTCCGAAATAATTATGACAGTAAAGAAGGATGTCGTGCTATGGTGCTCTTTGGATCTTCCAGGAAGCTGGATGACTCCCACCAACTATGCATAGTAAAGAATTTCTTATTTTAGAAGTCTTGTTGTTACTGTTTGGTTTCAGAATCTTAATGACTTTTCCCGGTCAGCAGCGTCGTTAATGATAGATGGACTGTTGCCATTTGTTGTGAACATGAAGACGCAGTCATATAAATGATATACAGGTGGAGACAAAAAAATTAATAAAGAAAAAGATAATGGCTTTTTACATACTAAAATGCAGCGAAACTGACTGCAACTAAGGGAAAATTTATTTAACAAATTTACCGAATTTTACCGATTTTAACGCAAAAATTTTTCGTTAAAAAATGGTCGTTAAAAATTTACGAAAAATATTTAACGCACACCCCTGATTTGAATGCGTATTTGGTCATACAATGCGGAGGCCAGCCGATGAACAAGCGATGACTAGTTGATGAAAAAAGGAAAGCTTATGGTGGCCAGCCGATGAACAAATTGGCGATTCATCCTTCCCAGACAAGTCTGGTACCAATTCACCGACCCCGGAGGGATGGAAAGTTTGGTTGGCCTGAGCAAGAAATCCGAACCTGGAGACCAGTTAGTACAATCGATTACGCAACATTCTTATCTCAATACGTAGAGCGTGAAAATCAATTCAGATCAAAACAATATTTAAATTATTGTAAAATTATCAGTATAATATACGAAAGTGAAGGCCGAGGCGAATCAATAGTACCGTTTGCCGAACGGCACTGCGCAGTCCCCTATAATTGGCACAGTACCGCTGGGTCTCGCATCTAGGTGCGAGGAGGCCTTGATCGGGCGCGGGTGATGTACGCAGAGCCCAGGTCGAGCAGAACGCTGCCCAGAAAGTGATCTCGGCAGAAAAGGACAAAATGTCGAATCTATTCAAATTTTATAAAACTATTTTGTTGGGAAGCGCTTCTAGTGGTGGGATGTGCCCTCTGAAGCATTTGGGGAACTGAATGACGTAGAGTCCTAAATTTTGAAAACAAAATGGGGTCAGGAAATTGTATATTTTTCTCAAGTTAAGACAACTGAAAAACTATATTAAAGTGAACTCAGCTCCTCCTACCTTGCCTGTACCATTCTTAGACGCCAGAAGCCCCCAAATCTCAACCAATCAGTTGAAATGCGGAAATGCAACACCACAGAGAAACCAAACCTCTACCTCCCTTGCATGAGTCAACCCTCTACCCACCTGGCTGCAGAGGTATCCCGTGCGTAGAAGACCCCCGTGTATTCCATTGTGACTCCCTAGTCCTTGGGTTTAATGACTTGGCAAAAAATAAACACATTTTCATACTAATTGAGGGGTGGGGATTCTCCCTATATGACTCGCTCCCCCCGTTAAGACATACGCTTCAGACCCTTCCCTTGTCAGGCAATTCAAATGTAGGATGTTGTGATAGTGTGGTCGTAAAAAAGGCTCGCCCCGTTCCATTGCCAGGAATTAACTCGAGCGGCCTATCCACAAAGCTGCGTTGTTGTCACAGCTCCACAGCAAAACACAAAAAAGGAAATAGGAAGTAGCAATGAGCTATGAGGGAAGTCTTTGAAAGTGGGTATATCGTCATAATCCGAATTGTATCACGTTATGTGGACATTTGTCATCCGTGGGCCGAAGATCACATTTACGAAATTTTACGATTTACGGCCCAAAATGTCGTAAGTCGTAAATCGTAAAAAATTCGCCAAAAATCACCGTAGATCGTAAAATCGTAAATCGTAAATCGTAATTACGCACACCCCTGGTGCCGACCTTCTACGTTCCATCCTCGACGCCCAAGCTCTAAAACAGCAGAAAGCCTTTGACGCCGTCATGGACCGAATGGATCGCATATCGCTGCTGTTGGTCCAATCCCGACTACCGCACCTGTCAACAACGACTAATCGTGAGTTCATCACGAATTCGCTATCTAATCGTCTCCCTGTATTCTGCTATGATCCAGACAATGGCTGCACTTTTGATGTCTGGTACAACAGATACAAGGACATTATCTCCAAAGACGGATCAACACTGGACGATGCCGACAGAGCCAGATTAATCGTCTTAAAGCTGGACGCCGCTGCATATGCACGCTTCACGAACCACATTCGCCCACAGAAGACGTAGTCAATCTCGCACGAGGAAACTGTGAAGACACTGAAGCAATTATTCGGATATAACGCCTCCATTTTCTTGCGTCAATATTTGTACCTGAGAACGCGGCGGAACGACGAAGTTTGCTCGACTACAGCGGAACCGTCAACCTGCGACACGAAATAGCAGAGTTAAACGACGTCACGCCGGAACAGATGAAGTGCCTCGTATGGATTTGTGACATTGTCGCGCCAGAAGAAGCCGACATCCGGGCTCGAGCTCCAGGCAAGATGGAAGATAACCCAAAGACCACCTTGAAGGAACTAAACATTGAAATCCAGCATTTTGTCAACATCCGTCATGATGCCGAGCTCTTCAAAGGCCTACCTTCTTCATCACCCCCGCAGTCAACTTCATCAATGCAAAGAACGACAACAAGCGCGACCCACCTTCGCCCTGTTATCGTTGTGGAGGACCTCATTGGGCGATGTACTGCCACTTCGTCAGCAAGCCGTGTCATGATTGCAAGGTCATAGGACACAAGTGAGGATTTTGCAAAAATTTCATGAAGAAGAAGAGGTCGACTCCAAAGATGAAGTACAAAACGGCGAACAGCGTTGTCGTAGCTCCTAATTCTGCACGTCACAAGGAGCTCGCATCTACCGCAACATACAAATAAATGGGACTACTATTCGAATGCGACTTGAACTGGAGCCGACGTGACATTACTCAGTCACCAACATTGGATGAAAATTGGATCTCCAAGACTGCTACCATCACACGTTACGCTGGAGTCTAGTCAGTACAATGGAACTAGCAATGTTGGCGGCTACTTAAAATGCGACTTTACAATTGACGGACACCAAGGGGGAGGCAAATGCCTCCTCCTTAGTGTCCGTCAATTGCAAAGCTGTAAGCTTATCAAGCGATATGGTGAGCGAGAAGCCGCGTTATCTGAGCTTTTAACGCGCCTTATCGCTCACCATATCGCTTGATAAGCTTACAATTCTCCATTAAAGTTACGTAAGTCGTTGATGAATCCGGCCCCAGATTCATCAACCGCTTACCAGCTGGTAACGGTGAAAAGTGCGCCAAACCTGATGCTGATGAATGTCATATCAGGGGGTTTGCCGGTACTTTTCACCGTTACCGACCGGTATACTGTTGGTGAATCTGACATCAGAGACCGAATCGTAATTTCCATTGTGCAGAATGACAGCTGGTTACTCTTTTCTGCACCTTTTTTGCTATCGACGCTAGGGATGTTCTTTCTCAGCATCGCTTGCCGGCGACGCCTGCTGGCCTAGCGTGCCCCTCCGACCAGAGTCCCCACCAGGGGTGTGCGTTAAATATTTTTCGGTAAATTTTTAACGACCATTTTTTAACGAAAATTTTTTGCGTTAAAATTTTTTTGCGTTAAAATCGGTAAAATTCGGTAAATTTGTTAAATAAATTTTCCCTTAGTTGCAGTCAGTTTCGCTGTATTTTAGTATGTAAAAAGCCAATATCCTTTTCTTTATTATTTTTTTTTGTCTCCACCTGTATATCATTTATATGACTGCGTCTTCATGTTCACAACAAATGGCAACAGTCCATCTATCATTAACGACACTGCTAACCGGGAAAAGTCATTAAGATTCTGAAACCAAACAGTAACAACAAGACTTCTAAAATAAGAAATTCTTTACTATGCATAGTGGTGGTAGTCATCCAGCTTCCTGGAAGATCCAAAGAGCACCATAGCACGACATCCTTCTTTACTGTCATAATTGTTTCGGAAAACTACAAAATGTTTAATGAAGAATTCATGTCAGGCAGCAGCCATAGCGAATCCCTTGGTGCAGTCCCTCTTTGAAAAGATGTATATCCACGAAGTCCATAGATCTGCCAGTTTCACAGAGTGGTTCCTTTTGTCCCAAAAGGTTTTATTCTTACTACCTACAGACGACAGCAGAGAATCAAATAAGCAGCCATAGACTTTTCACCAAATTTTAACCGAGTCGATTTTTTTGCACTGATATTTTCGTCTTTGCCACCCAAGTAGCGTAGATCTCAATTGCTAAGCTCTTTCTCCCCTGTATTTCAAGAAAATGCATAAGGGACACGTGTGTTTAAAAGTGCGTTTCTCGTCCTATATTAAAAGTAGTCCATTTTGCCTTTATCCCTTCTAATTCCTCCATATAGCTACAGTCTGTAACCCTTTTTTACAATTTTTCAGCAAATGACAGCTCTGATTTTCTTCGTGAAGCACCCCTTCTTGTACTGAGAAATACATTTGCTTGCGGTTCGAATGTAAAGTTTTGGGCTTCTCGATTTCTTCCTATTCTTTTGGAGCACATTTTGAATTGAAGAACGGTATTATAGTAAATTCGCAAATTAGACGAACAAACCCACAAATATAAAGGGAATTTCCTGCTAAAGCCAGGGGCTCCTTCAAAGATTTAATTTTTCCGAAGAACTTTAAAAAAGTCTTCATGTAGTAGAGTGCATGTAAGGTACAGTTTTTATAGTAATCACATGTAACATAACGAAGAGTGATCATAGGCTTCTTCTCTTTTCTATATAATTTTATTGTTTTCGTGTACATATGTTCTCTTCCCCCTGTTCCGTTTCACGTCCTTGTTTCCTCGCATTACTTGCGTTTCGTAGCGTTCTCTTCGCGTCTTCTATGCCTTTTCAATCCCACTTATGATACAAATATCACAAAAAACTGTAAAAACTGTTTGGTGGTAAAAATGCAGAACTACTGCGTAGAGTCAAACGCGAGAAATGGCCTAGGAAGTCCAAAAAATACGAAAAGACTGCATAGAAAATGGGGGCACACTCAGATCAATTGGCAAAGCAGCAAGAAAAATTGCCACCAGTTCTCGAGACAATATCGATTGCCTGCACTAATTCGAGTAAGTAGAAGATTTCCCCGGTATCGCAACGATATTGCGAAAGCTCATCCAAAAAATTCGTCCCAAAATGCATTTATACAAGGAAGAAAATAAATTTTCCAAAATGGAGCATAAAATGTCGCTAATGCTGTTTAACGGAATTTTTCGTCGTTAAATTTCGTTAAAAAGTTTTAAGAAAAATGCCGGTAAATTCGGCAAATCGGTAAATCGTTAATCGTTAAACGCACACCTCTGGTCCCGACCACAAATGAAGTGCCCCCCCCCCCGCTTTGGGGAGTGCACCTACATAAATAAATAAGTAAACAAATAAATGAGCGGGAGGCTAGTTAAACAAAAATCAGCGGATGGGTGTGTAATTCTTGCAACTAATCCACTATATGCCCTTCCTTTTTGTGTCCGTTTTCGAAAAAGTTATAGACACGTGGATAACTCCTTTCTATCCCGATTTTTCTGCCATTGAGGATCTCGAACATCATGCATGTTAAAACAGTTTTCTTTATTAGAGTTGACCACTCGGTTCTGTCGGGAAGGGTAGGGGAGAGTGAACGACCTCTCATAGTGCTGCGATAACTACAAGATGCTTTAATATTTTTGAAATACACCAAGAGTGAGCGGGTATTACTTCGCTGCTTACCGTGATCCACTGCTCATAGAGCTCCTGAAATCTCTCGGCAACGCTCATATCACTTCGCTGTTCTGCCTCTTTGGAGAACTGTTGCTCGATGTTTCTGACAAACTCCAGCCACTCCTTAACTATTGATCTGAAAAGTGAGCGAGTGATCTATAGAAGGCGTAGGGGTGAGTGAAAACTAAAGGCAAGAGGAAATACCAACTTTGCATTATGTTAGTACTGACACAGAAATACGATAATAAATAAATAAAGAAATAATATTATGCATTAGTACAATATAAGACTTTGGTACGGGAAGAAAATCCGCTCCTCCCGAAAACTGCTGGATACCGGAATGCGAAACTGGTACTGGTACGGAATACATATTTTTCTCGTGTCTCTCATAAATGTGTTCAAGAAGGTGACAAGAACTATTTTACCGTTAAGGGAATTCTTTTGAAAGCAGGCGCTATGCTCCCCTAACAAGAAGTGACCTAACGAAATGTTCACTTTCGTTATTTCTTCTGTGCCAGCGAGGTTGGTAGGTAGAATATTTATTCTAGGCCTGACGTTTCGACCGTCTCGTCGTCTTCAGAAGCTTGAAGATGGTTAGGTGTTTGTGAAAAAAAGTGAACGCCGATGCCGATGTCCCAGAGGAAGTGGAGACTATAACGAGATGCCTTCTGCTTGTTAAATGTTTGTGTTTTCAAATACCACTAGTGCAATCAAGCGAGTTACATTGAAAATTTCACTACTGCAGCAACGCCATTTCTAGATAGGGTCTCCTCCAAAAATCCAAGAAGAGCTGCCACAGTTACTAAAAATGCATTAGGCTTAATAAGACCACATCGAACGCAAAGCGTCTAACCAGGAAACTATCTCAACGGTAGGTCGGAACGGCCCACGTGCTGTATACGGGCAGAATCGCCTCTCTCTGAGAAACAACAAAACGCAATTATCTCGACCCCAATACAACTCTGCACAGAGTTAGGGACGACGGAAGTTGAGCTGTTGGCGGCGTTAGCCCTATGCCTGGAGGCGGAGGGCGGGCTCAAGTGGGCTGGAAACAGCGATGACGAGCGAGCGATGGTGGCGCAGTGCGTAGTGGGGCGGCGTAATCCCCATAATCGCCGTTTACAGCCAACATGAGCTCGCCCTCCTCGTGCAGGCATATGGCTAACACCGCCAACAGCCCAATTTCTGTCCTCCCTAACTCTGCGCAGAGTTGTATCGCGGTCGAGATATTTGCGTTTTGTTGTTTTCCCAGAGAGAGGCGATTCTGCCCTTATACAACAGTTGGGCCGTTCCGACCTACCGTTGAGATAGTTTCCTGGTAAGGCCAACATTTGTGGGAAGGCCAAGTTGCAGTACTCGAAAAATTGTCTGTTTCGACTGTTAGATGATTGTTTCATTGCGATCAAAACTCTTGCGCCAGGCTGAACTCGAACGCGCATCCTCTATTTTTTAGGCGGCATTCTGCCGCTTACACCGCCGGTCCTATTTGATTGGACGTCATATCCACGACATCCTCGCGCTCTATCAGAACTCACTCGTGATATCGATATGAACTTTTTGCCAAAATTGGTACGTATACAAGTGCTCCGAGAGCTCCGACATTCCTAAGGCATCTGGCACACCTCCGAGTCGGTTTCTGGCATATGCCAGATACCTAACGGCGTGTCGGAATTGCGCAATTGCGCACTTCGCGCGACGTTAGAGCATCACTAACCTACGGAAAGCAATTGTTGTAAAACTTGAAATTCGCCGACAACTAGGTTCTGGTGCGTATTTCACGGCATGATCTTCCGTGCGCACGTCATAGGCAATCTCCGCACCGTCCAGTAACGTCGTTGGTTTGTGCTGCTTAGTACTTCTTTCCATCAGGTTGCTCCGCAACCGTTTTCATGGTCAATAGCACTTGTTACATGACACATCTACCGAATCAAAATGCTCACCACACAACGTCGATGACACGTTTTGTGAATCTGGACATCGGTGACACAACAACTGAATCTGACGATCAGAAACGGCGCGCAGTTGTTGTTGTGTCAAGGAAAAGAGCTCGCGCTCCCCACCTGCAGCGACAGCCCACGTTGAATGAAAAATTTTGCCACCGTGGGATACGGTGGGACGTATGCAGCGCGGTTAAGACCACTCATACGAGTAGCTCCCAACTTCTCTCTTCTTGAAACCTCGGCATTGTAAGTTGTTAGTGTTAGTATATCTTGTGCCACACGAGGTTTGTAGGTGGACAGATTTATTCAGCAGGGCCTGACGTTTCGACGTTCCGTCGTCTTCAGAGGCCTAAACATGGTGTGAAGGTTTACATTTGCGCTCTACCCCACCATGCGCCTCAACTACTCTAGCATTTTCGACGTACATCTACAACCACCCCAGAGAGACCAAATGAGAGAGAGACGAACTCACCAAGGTCCACCGTTAAGGGCGTATGTTCGCCCTGTGACCAGTAGAGGCGAATGAACCACACTGGGCGGATATCACCCTCTGATCATTCTACAGTTCACAATGAGGCACAAACGGCAAGAAGTCACTTGTTACGGCTAGACACTCATTTCGGTTGTTCATCACTGGATTTCTTGTAAAAATCCAGAACGCTTCTAAGGCTTTTCGTGCTGAGATGTCGTTCTCAATGGCCAATATTGTACATTTCACCTCAAAGTCGTTTCCGTCATGCGCATCAATTCTATGTCTACCAAGTGGGCTGGATTGCAATCCACGTCTTTTACTGGCTAAATGTTCTTTTACGCGTACCGCCAGAGCTCTTCCCGTTTCCCCCAATGTATTTTGCGTTACAGCTCAAACATTCGATTTGATAAATTGCTCCTATCTTTGAGCAATCTCCTATACCACCGTTTGGGCAAATAACACATCTCTCCGATATGCACTGCTTGTCATAGAGTCGATTTCGGACCAGCTGCCTTCTGAAGTTGTCCCCTGGTACGTTTACCAAGACAACATCGTCCTGCAGTTGTGCTGTAACAAGGACTCTTTGAATATCAGCAGTAACTCTGTCGGAGATAAAGGGAAGAACGAGAGGCATCTTATCCACACGGGGTCGATCTTGACGATTATTGTGAGATCTTCGTTGGTGACCTGATACCGCGTAGCCCATTCGAGGCGGCTATATTTAGTAGCTAGTCGCAAGGATTCTTGTCGTTCATTAGGTCCTGTACACATCCTCACTGCCGTTCGGAACATGTTGCTTACAACAGCTCGCTTCACAGAAGTAGGATGCGCAGACCTGGCGTGAATCAAAATGTTCTTAGAGCTTGGTTTACGGTACCATTTCACGCTAACTTCCCCGCCGGACACTTTGATTTGCGTGTTGAGATAGGCAAGCCAACCATTATTCGGTGTTTCCCGAGTAAACCTAATGTACTGAGATTGCTCGTTCAGTAACCTGAAGCACTCATCCATTTCGGACTGTGCCGATGTTACAATACAGCAATCATCTATGTATCTGCAGTACATTAACGGTGAGCGGTCAAGTACCGGCTGCTCAATCCTACCCATAAAGCAGACGGCAAGAACCGGCGCTAATCGTTGACCCATGGCTAGTCCTCTTACTTGCGAATAATACGAGCCCGACCATTTAAAGATGTTGCAGCGCAAACATTCCTTGACGAGGGTCATGATGTGCATTTTCGTGAGTCCAAAGGTGTTTACGCTCCTGACATGCAAATCCAACATTTCAGATAGTGCTTGCAGGGCTTGTTCGTTTTGGACGTTTGTATAAAGTGATGTCACATCAAATGACTCTATTACACAACTCTCACCAAGGCGAGAGTTACGTAACAAATCAAGGAAATTGCTCGTATTGGTCAGATGGGACGGCACCTTAGTCAACAACTGGCTCACAATGCTATTAAGAAACCAGGAGATTCGATCGGTTGGCCCGCCAACACAGCTAATGATAGGTCTTATTTTATAAGTGTCCGGGAACGTGGATTGCGTATCCTGCTGGGAAAGTTTGTGCGTTTTGACTAGGCTGTAGAAAACCGGACAACAAGGGTTATCCAGTCTCATCTCTCTGAGAAACCTTTTGTCGATGCCTGCAGACACTCCCACTGCCATCCACGCACGGTTGAGGCGTCTACCACTTCGACTTGAAGTCTCTCTCACTAACGCGCTCGTATATGGAGGTGTCACTCAGATGTAGTTCGGTTATAGCTCGATCTAAGGATTGCGGTATAACGACGAACTCTCCCCCCTTATCGCTAACGGAGATTCTCAGCGTGCCATTAGATCGTAGCTCACGTAGCTCCCTGAGTCCTTGCCGCTGAGCATGATCCAAGTTTGCACTTTGTGCAAAGTACGACAGGCTTTTGCAATCATTTCGCGGGAGATTTCACATGATGAGCGCAGCTCGCCAAATGGTCACCGTTATAACAACAACCAGTCTCACGATAATGGCCATTCCACAAGGGTCACAGTTCTAG
>OX375868.1:48395337-48483525 GCA_947359475.1 Heligmosomoides polygyrus bakeri | reverse complement strand
CTACACTGCGACTTGAAGTCTCTCTCACTAACGCGCTCGTATATGGAGGTGTCACTCAGATGTAGTTCGGTTATAGCTCGATCTAAGGATTGCGGTATAACGACGAACTCTCCCCCCTTATCGCTAACGGAGATTCTCAGCGTGCCATTAGATCGTAGCTCACGTAGCTCCCTGAGTCCTTGCCGCTGAGCATGATCCAAGTTTGCACTTTGTGCAAAGTACGACAGGCTTTTGCAATATCATTTCGCGGGAGATTTCACAATGATGAGCGCAGCTCGCCAAATGGTCACCGTTATAACAACAACCAGTCTCACTATAATGGCCATTCCACAAGGGTCACAGTTCTAGGTGGCGCTCAAATTTCGTCTAATGCTTTGAGTGTTCTGAATTTGGGGCCATCATTTTCACCTTCGCAGAACGTCAACGCATCAACATTTCGTAAAGTGGTTGGAGGTTTACATAGGCTTAGAGACCTAATGCGTAAGAGAGGCAGGAGCGAGTTGCAGGCCGAAATCCCTTCAATTGCCAACGGCAGATTACCACCTATGCCATTCCCGCGTATGTTCTACAGAGAACCTGCTCCTTTACCCAATGCAGATCTCAAGTTCCGAATTTTATCATCTGGTGTGTTGACCGTTCTCAACCGCCACAAACGGTGCCGTAGTGCAAACTTGGATCATGCTCAGCGGCAAGGACTCAGGGAGCTACGTGAGCTACGATCTAATGGCACGCTGAGAATCTCCGTTAGCGATAAGGGGGAGAGAGTTCGTCGTTATACCGCAATCCTTAGATCGAGCTATAACCGAACTACATCTGAGTGACACCTCCATATACGAGCGCGTTAGTGAGAGAGACTTCAAGTCGCAGTGTAGACGCCTCAACCGTGCGTGGATGGCAGTGGGAGTGTCTGCAGGCATCGACAAAAGGTTTCTCAGAGAGATGAGACTGGATAACCCTTGTTGTCCGGTTTTCTACAGCCTAGTCAAAACGCACAAACTTTCCCAGCAGGATACGCAATCCACGTTCCCGGACACTTATAAAATAAGACCTATCATTAGCTGTGTTGGCGAGCCAACCGATCGAATCTCCTGGTTTCTTAATAGCATTGTGAGCCAGTTGTTGACTAAGGTGCCGTCCCATCTGACCAATACGAGCAATTTCCTTGATTTGTTACGTAACTCTCGCCTTGGTGAGAGTTGTGTAATAGAGTCATTTGATGTGACATCACTTTATACAAACGTCCAAAACGAACAAGCCCTGCAAGCACTATCTGAAATGTTGGATTTGCATGTCAGGAGCGTAAACACCTTTGGACTCACGAAAATGCACATCATGACCCTCGTCAAGGAATGTTTGCGCTGCAACATCTTTAAATGGTCGGGCTCGTATTATTCGCAAGTAAGAGGACTAGCCATGGGTCAACGATTAGCGCCGGTTCTTGCCGTCTGCTTTATGGGTAGGATTGAGCAGCCGGTACTTGACCGCTCACCGTTAATGTACTGCAGATACATAGATGATTGCTGTATTGTAACATCGGCACAGTCCGAAATGGATGAGTGCTTCAGGTTACTGAACGAGCAATCTCAGTACATTAGGTTTACTCGGGAAACACCGAATAATGGTTGGCTTGCCTATCTCAACACGCAAATCAAAGTGTCCGGCGGGGAAGTTAGCGTGAAATGGTACCGTAAACCAAGCTCTAAGAACATTTTGATTCACGCCAGGTCTGCGCATCCTACTTCTGTGAAGCGAGCTGTTGTAAGCAACATGTTCCGAACGGCAGTGAGGATGTGTACAGGACCTAATGAACGACAAGAATCCTTGCGACTAGCTACAAATATAGCCGCCTCGAATGGCTACGCGGTATCAGGTCACCAACGAAGATCTCACAATAATCGTCAAGATCGACCCCGTGTGGATAAGATGCCTCTCGTTCTTCCCTTTATCTCCGACAGAGTTACTGCTGATATTCAAAGAGTCCTTGTTACAGCACAACTGCAGGACGATGTTGTCTTGGTAAACGTACCAGGGGACAACTTCAGAAGGCAGCTGGTCCGAAATCGACTCTATGACAAGCAGTGCATATCGGAGAGATGTGTTATTTGCCCAAACGGTGGTATAGGAGATTGCTCAAAGATAGGAGCAATTTATCAAATCGAATGTTTGAGCTGTAACGCAAAATACATTGGGGAAACGGGAAGAGCTCTGGCGGTACGCGTAAAAGAACATTTAGCCAGTAAAAGACCTGGATTGCAATCCAGCCCACTTGGTAGACATAGAATTGATGCGCATGACGGAAACGACTTTGAGGTGAAATGTACAATATTGGCCATTGAGAACGACATCTCAGCACGAAAAGCCTTAGAAGCGTTCTGGATTTTTACAAGAAATCCAGTGATGAACAACCGAAATGAGTGTCTAGCCGTAACAAGTGACTTCTTGCCGTTTGTGCCTCATTGTGAACTGTAGAATGATCAGAGGGTGATATCCGCCCAGTGTGGTTCATTCGCCTCTACTGGTCACAGGGCGAACATACGCCCTTAACGGTGGACCTTGGTGAGTTCGTCTCTCTCTCATTTGGTCTCTCTGGGGTGGTTGTAGATGTACGTCGAAAATGCTAGAGTAGTTGAGGCGCTTGGTGGGGTAGAGCGCAAATGTAAACCTTCACACCATGTTTAGGCCTCTGAAGACGACGGAACGTCGAAACGTCAGGCCCTGCTGAATAAATCTGTCCACCTACAAACCTCGTGTGGCACAAGATATACTAACACTCATACGAGTATTCAGCAGCTGACTTCCAGTGTTCCTCTACTCATAATAAACCTTTTTCTCATCCATTTAACTGAGTTGCGATAGGCGACATTGTGCAGGAAGCAAAACCTTATATTAACCTTAGGCCTTCAGCTTAACCGGTTCCATGCTGATATCAGCGGCCGGCTCATCCCGATATCACGGGTGAATGCTGATAGGCGAGATTGCTAGGAAGATATCGTGGATGTTCTGTTCGGTCAAACAGCGCCGGTGGTGTAAGGCCAACATCGCTGCCCGGAAAGCAGAAGATGCGGGTTCGAGTCCCGCCTGGCGCAAGAGTTTTGACCGCAACTAAACTTCCTCTTAACACCTTATATTAAGTTGCCAGGAAAGCTTTTTGGATAAAAGACTTGGTGACATTCAATGGTGCATGCGTTTGAGGTTGTAAGTGGACAGGACTTTAAATGTTTGGGTTACATGTCCTTGTACGTTATGTTTCAACGGAATGCAGGACGTCTCGTGGCTCACAATGGTGGATTGGTGATGTGCGGTATGACGATGTTCTAGTGGCAGGCTCTGGTTCCACGGTGTTGATGCCAGGAGGGGTCCATTGCTTCCTACTGAAGACAAGACGATGAAGTGCCATGCCCCTCTCGTGCGACGTTCCTAATTCATACCGCGGGTTCGACGGTGGTGGCGAGCCGCTTGAAGAATCTCCTCGTATCTAAACAGTTCGAGGCAGCTCGAACTTGTCACTTGTGAAGCGGGGCCTGTTCTTTCACCAATTTGCTGCTGCCTTATACTAACCAAAAATCGCGTTATACGAGGTCTTTCAGACTTCAAGAAAAATTTCCTTAAGCCCTTTCCAATGTTTTGTTTGAAGTATCTGGACAAGCGGGACTATCTGATATTGCATTATCTCTCCAACCGCCATAAAATGCTTGAGCGGATTCGGATGTCGCTATAGAAGAGAAGTGTTACGTTCACCACACTACAGTGCTCCATTAGCGCTGGGTTCGATTCGATGTGTTCAACGAATCAGGCCAATCATCTAGGATCAACAAGGAGTACCTTTCACTATGGAGGGCATCAGAACACCAGATTTTTGGGAATTAGTTCGAGCCCAATCTACGGGTGAAGTTGGATATGGTCTGCATCTAGCTAGATGAACAAAGTCTTCGGCAATTACCGTATCAGTTGAGTAAAAATTCTTCTTCTTCCTCTTATAAATAACGCCAAACCACAGACTGCGAGTAAGAGTCAAAAGATGTTACAGGAACTCGGTATTGAACCTTGTACCCATCCTCCATACTCGCACGATATTACACCCACTGCCTATAAATTTTCCTGTCATTACCGCGCCTCCTCGTTGAAAAAAGTCGACGAAACGGGAGGACGTGAAAGACGGTGTCACTAACTTCTTGCCCACAAGTCTTAGGAGTTCTTCACTTGCGAAATTCGGTCCCTATCGGAAAAGGGCAACACACCGTAGAGCAATAGTGACGAATATTTTTTTTGCATGGAATTGGTTGTTAATTAAGTTACTATTGGAATATTGCATTTAGACGCTCTGAAAACTTTCGAGGCAAAGTAACTCCAAGTGAGTGAAATGTTTACGTATGATCACACCATTAAGTATCGTGGGTTCCACCGCAAGCAAATGGTGTCATAATTCTGGCTTTAAATCACCTTAGCAAATCCGTAGCTGTACCTACATGGCACACTTCTGAAGAGATAGATTGTGGTATGACGCGTACTGAAATTTTCAGCGAGAAGGCGCGAACACGTTGTATGCATGCGAGCGTATTAAATTCCGCGCCTCTTTTCTTCCTGATTTTAAAAGTAAATAACATGAGTTTGTTGCAAGGGGATCAACAGATCCAGAAACGAATGGTCCTAAACTGCGAGGCACTCACTTGTCCAGTTTTTCTCCATTAAATGCATACACGACGTTAGTACAGAAGAGGTCGAAATCCCTCACGTATTGCTCAGGCAGCTGTTTGGCGTTCGCTATCCGATAGATCTCGTTATTCTCTCCATTGATGAATTCTGCGCCATGCTGTAGACAGCCGTCTTCTGAATTGTTTTTACATATTTCTTTCTACACATTCAACAAAAACAATCGGTATTGAATGTCAAGAATTCAGGAGAAAGGCTGGCGTTTCCACTTCACCTAGACCTTGCACGTAGCAATCCGATTCTCACGGCAGAGCACGGACAATTTGAAGATACATTTGCTGTTCACAATAACTGCGCAGGACGACAGATGCTTATTGTCCTACGATTTTGTCCTACGATACACCTGCCTCACTACTCTTCGTGATGACGTTTCAATTTGAAGACACATTGTAGAGGTCTCCAAATGAATGATAGGAAGCGTTCATCGCTCGCATACGATGACGATATCGAATTGCTAGCTCACGACTGCGGCGAACAACAGAGCTTGCAGAGGTGTCAGGTCAAATCGGGTTAGAAATAAATTACGCGCAGAGCTAATGGATGAATCTCAGTGACCAAAACTGACATGGAAGAGGATGTGAGGATGTAATAAGAATGAACGAAGAAATGAAAGAATGCATCAACGAATTCATTCAATTAGGGCAGCTCTTATGAAACTCGCATACCAGCAGAAGGAGATCTAGGGAATGGTTCAAGCAGGAAGAGAAGTCTAAACATCAACTGTTTCCTCGTTCTAAGACCGTCGATGTCGAACATAAAATATTTAAATCTTGTTAACACTTGCCTAGCAGTTTTATACGGTTACCAAACGTGAACATGTTCAAAAGAATCAGGTACAAGACCACGATACGCCCATCGAAGACTTATAAGAGCGATTTTTGCTGTCCGGTTAGGCGATAAAATACGGTCGAGAGTTATTCCCCACAGATCGGGACTCAAGGATCGCGTTCAGCATGCGCGCAAACTGGAGTGGTTGTTCGCAAATAGGAGTTCCAGACCCGAATGTGCATGGGCATCGCATGACATCCGATTAGATCATCATCATTTTTATTAGCGTCTGTCCTGCTTAGTGGCGGAGTCCGCTCTTCTGGTGTAGTGACGCCAATTCTCCCGATCAAATGCTTGATAAGGGTGCACACCAGTCATCTTGAAGTCAAGCGCGAGGTATCTAGCCAACGTTGCTTTGGGCGTCCCCTGGTCCGCTTTCTAGGGACCTCAAGGTTTAGGTCAACCTAACGGACTATGTCGTCGTTAGCGCGAAGGAGATGACCATGCTACCAAAGATGAGCTTCGAGCAGCTTCTCGGCTATCGGGGCGACACCGAACTTCTGTCGTATGGTGTCGTTGCGAACGCGGTCCAAACGCGTAACTCCAGCCGTCCACCGTAGCATTTTCGTTTCCTAGCACTGAGGCGGCTTTCAATTTCCTTCGTCACGAGCCAGCAATCAGCACGTACGTCGCTACTGGGTGAACGACTGTTCTGTAAACCTTCGATATGAGGTGCTCAGGTATTGTCCTGTCGCAAAGCACCCCAGTCAACGAGCGCCATTTGGACCAAGCTGCACTCACACGTGCATTCACCTCCAACTTTAGGCTGCCATCTGACGTGACTGTTGATCCAAGATACTTGAAAGATGTAACTCGCGAGAGCTCAGTACCATTGATCTTAATTGATCCGTGCTCATTCACATCCGTCGTCAAGTACGCCTTTTTGACGTTTAGCTTGAGACCGAACAATCGCATCACGTCTGTGCAGTTCGGTTTTATCTTCACATGCAAGCATGATGTGATCAGCATACAGCTGCGTCCAAGGCACCGACATTATCCATGACGACCGCGAAGAGCAGTGGGGACAGCGCAGATCTCTTATGCACTCCGACAAAGACTGGAAACTCCATCAAGGTTACCGCTGGCGCTCGCAGTCGACTACTTGGGCAAGAGTACAGAATGCGCCCCCACTCAATAAGCTTTTCAAGGATACCATGTTGTCGCAACGCGTACAATACATATAACATCTCGAAGAACGCGGTCGATGGCCTTCTCCATGTCCAGAAAGGTAATGCGCACCGGTTTCTGTCTCTCGACAGAAGACGAATAGCGTGAAAGGTATAAACAGTGCCACAGCCAGAGACGAAACCACACTGATTCGTGGAAAACTAGGCGATGTCCCGGATACGTCGATCGACCGTTCGCTCAAAGAGTTTCATGGTGTTCGAAAGAAGGCCAATTGGACGGTAACTAGCGCAGTCCGCAGCACTGCCCTTCTTCCGAGTCGAGATGGTCGTGCTTTGCAGCCAACTCTCGGGCACTTTCTTCTCAGTAACAACCTGGTTGAAAAGCTCTGTCAGCCAGTCAGCAGGGCACCAGCTCTTCGACTTCGAGAGGTTGGCTGGCAGGTCATCGGGGCCAGTGGTTTTGCCTAGCATCATCTTCTTCAGAGCTTTTTCGGTTTCGCTTACTGTGATCTTCTGACAGGAATCGTACATATACAGGAAATCCAAAGGGAGTAGCAGGATGTTCAAATTCAACCTTCGAGATTTCCTCGGAGTAGTCGTGCCATCGCTTTACAGCACTCTTACGACCCATCAGAAAATGACCGTTCTCGTCGTTAATGCCAAAGAACTTCTCAATGTGTTCTGGTTGGCGACAGCGAGCTTTGACGAGTCGGTAAGGATAATGCTCACCATCGCGCGTTTCCGATTTTTTGCTAACATCAGAGCAGTATGCGGCTTTAGCAGCAGCTACTGCCTTCTTTGCCGCTTTCTTTGCTTTTCGATAATTCCTCCCGTTATGGGCAGTTTTTTTTCACCGATAAACAGCCGTTTTTCTTCGTCTTTCTCCCTGACATCGTCAGCCCACAGTCATGTCTGCTTCTCGACCCAGCGTCGTCCAAGCTTCGCTGTTCCAAGTTGGAGGAGAGCAGACCGAGTTAGCATCCTTCCAGGTTTCGTCGACAGTTGTCTCCGTCGGCATCCGAATGCGAGAAATAACTGCCGCTTCCTTCTCTTTCAGTCGCCACCATTTGATTCTAGCCGAACGCATCGCTCGGCGTGTTTACACCTCGAAGGTGTGATCTTCAGCGAGCAGATCAGTGAACGGTGTTGCGTGGCAACCGTCTCATACGGCACGGTCTTTGCGTCTGTGACAAGGCCTTGGCCGCGGGCCTAACAAGGAGTCCATCTGCGCTTTGGCCTTCCCGCTATAAAATGAGGTGAGGTGGGAGTCACGCTTTCAAAATTTGGTGTTCACGATGGTGAGGTCATGCGAGTCTGCATACCCAAGTATACGCTCACCATCGGCGTTGCGCAACACATATCCAAAACCACCATGACGGCTGTTGCCGTTTTTCGTTGCTCCGACGTGACCATTAAGGTCACCTGCCACAACAACCATATCCTGTTACGGTATTTCCGCTGTCTTCTCATCAAGCAGAGACCAGAACTCGTCCTTGGTTTGCTCGGAACAGGCTGTCCGCGGAGCATACGCAGAAAAGAAATAGCTGTCGTCGCTCCTCTACGACGATAACAATCTTCATCCAGCGGTCATCGAAGTGTTCTACGTTTCCAATTGCGTCACCAAAACGTTCGGAGACGATCATACCGACACCACTGGTGGCCTTGGGACTGCCGCACAAAACCGTCTTGAAGCCACGGCCAATGCCCCTCGACTTGCCGCAGGACCACCGCGTCTTCTGCACCGCACAGAAATCTATCTTTCTTCGCTCCAGTGCCTCTACCAACTCGCACGAGCGGCCCATCACCGTACCCACATTCAACGTTGCTACTATGCTCTTGCTTACGTTGCGGAACTTTCGGACTAGCTCATTGCCCCGATGCCGTCCTCGCATCAGGGACCCTCGCACACTTTTCGCACTCGCCGGGGTCTGCGAGTGCGTGTCCGCTCTCGCGGACGCCGTAGCATTATCTCGAAAGCTCTTAAAAGTCATCAACCTCATGATGTGACACAGAATGTTCGTAGGCAGGTCTGTCACAAGGGCTTGTCGCCTGCGTTCGATTGTCTGTGTTCGATTGTCCGCTTAATTATTCCAGAAGCAGAGAGAAACTCTTCCGACATTTCTGTATCCTGATAATGATGTTGGCTCGGCTAGCAAAAGCAAGCAGTTTCCAGTGGCACCACATGGAGGAACGGGCATCGTCACCATAGCATCCGATTAGAATCCGACAAAATACAAGGTAAAGAAGACCAAGAACAAGGGCAAGAAGCTGGACAACATCACAAGATATAGAGGGCCAATAAAAGAAGGCATGAGAAATTGTACCGCTGTGGTTGAAGGAAATCCGAACAGGGACGCTTCGTAAAAAACACATAAATAATTATTTAGCTGTTGTGATAGATGAGATAAAAAAATAACACATGAATAAATAAATATTTCTTGTTTAAAGAGCACCCTTGATTATTCCAGAAACAGAGAGAAACTTTTCCGACATTGTCCCTATCCTGACAATGATTTTGTACAGGGTGATCCAAAATAACGGGATGAAGGTTTTTAAGTTATAACTATGATACATCTGACAAGTTTACAAAACAATACATAAATAACAACAACATATACACTAGGCAACACCACATTCGACTGGATTCAAAGTGGCCTCCTTGGCGCGATTACAGAAGTCAAAACGCTGGGTGAATTTTTTGGCGATCGGCAGCAGGCAGGTCATCTGGAGACAGTCGTTCTCACTCCCGACGCAGAGATTTGTTCTGGTCTTCCAGGCTGTGGTGGCTCTTGGCACGGACCCTGACATTGAAAATGGGCGATGCACTGTATTCCGTCGCATTCAGATCTGGAGAGTGTTGTGGCCATCCCACAGACATGATGAAGTCCGGAAAATTAACCTTGCTCATGCTTGCATGCTTTTCGCCCTATGTGTAAGGATTGCGTTTTGTTTACATATCCACTGCGCATTGCTCAGCTGCTGCTGGGACCAGAAAAGTGCCACAGCCTCAAAGATGGATTATTATTTCTTCGAACACAAAACCAGAGGGTCTCTCCGTTGGTTTAGATTAGATTCTTCCCAAACCATGAGGACCTGTGGATTTTGACGAGGTCCGAAGGTGGATGGAGCCTTTCCAGATCAGATCCTGCTGTGCTGAGGTCGTGAGTCTACTCCACGGTGAGCAGCTTCTCGTCCGTGAAAAGTGTTAGCTCCCACCTGTGGTCCGCAGCTTAAGCTGGCGGCATCGATGGAGCCGTTTGCGCTTATTCTTGTCCGTCAGGAGCTGGACTATGGAACTTGGTAGGTCCTGAGTCAGTACATTTTCTGGCTGCTATTCAATGCACTGTGAGAATGACACCGATATCACGGGCAATTTTCTCAGGAAACACTCGGATTTGGAATTTTTCGCGTTTCGATCGATGATTTTTCGGATCTGCGGCGTGTTGACAGTGAGAGATTTCTTCCTAGTCTTAGACGATCACCTTCATGGACAAGTTCCTTACATGGACGAGTTTCTGTGGAGACAGCCTACCGAGCAGGTTAGCATTAGCGGTTTCCTTGATGATGAAGTTCCGAAATGGCAGCGCGAGGATTTGACATCTCGAGAAAATCCGCAACTGGGACAAAATAGAACTTAAAAAATTTCAACAGAGACAGAAAGATACGCACAAAAGTGGAGCTATCGCTGCCACGCTGCAGATCAATACATTTTCTTGGAAGAACGTCAAACCTTCACCACGTTATTTTGGAACACCTTGTAACACAATGTCAGCGGGAACAAACGAACTTGAATTTCGTAACTCCCCAGTAAGCAATTGCCTCTACTGCGTACTAAATAGAGGGCCCGAAGTAGATCCTTCAATATCGTCCTTATAAGGGCATAAAATGTGCTAGAAATCGAAGACTTGACAGCTGCTCCAACTAGCTACTAAACACGATTTCAATCGTGGGCTCGCTTCATCTAACAAACAGCTCGTTTCTGTTATAACATCCCTCCGCCTTCATTTCTTGCTACATAGGTAATCATAAGATTACCAACAGGAACATTTTTATCTGGATGGTCCAGATGAATACCGATATTACTGGAGATGCCCCGTCGTCGCAACTTCGGAGGCGGATCACTAATGACAGTGGAAGCTTCTGCAGCAGCGGAAACCTTTTGCTTAGTCTTCTATTGCACATGGAAAGTCTGGAGTGTTAAGGTGTACTGGAGTCTAGCCTTATGCTTTTCTTGATAGGCAGAAGCCGCCAGACATATATTCCGCAGCAGAACAATGCTGAAGTCCATGTGTCCAGGTCGACCAAAGATTAGCTTCACCGTCACAACATTAAGTAGCGGACTAGCTGTCCTCTCTTCTGAATGCAGCACGATGGAGGGCATATGGTGACTCTTGGTTCAGCGAGCCTACGCGAATAACCGGCAGTTCATTGACGTGAGGCGATTTCAACTCTTGGGACGCCAGCAAGGATAAAATCATCCAGAACTTTGTCAACACCATGCGTATGTATGTACCAGGATATGTTACAAGAAATGATGGTCATGCGATCGACTTGTGAAAGTTTGTCTTTCACAAGTGTATGCATATTTTTGAAACACCCAATTTTTTCTAAAAACGTCTGATTTTGGTGTGAGACGAAAATAATCTGAGAGTGAGCCAATTTTCCTACTCAGTTTCAATTGCGAGGAATCTAGTGGAACTAGTGCTAAGTTCCAGAGATGAATGCAAAACGAGAAATGGGCAAATTATGTGGTGGATACATGCTTTTGAAACTGTAGGTTCTCGTATATCCCTCTCCTGAACGGATTACCTACTGATATTCCAAAGTCTACTAACGGATGAATGTACGACCTGAAAGGACCTCTGGTCATTCGTGAGCAAAATCCTCAACGACATATACGTTTTATAGATTGCTTTTTTAGAATTGCGCTGTTGCGGTTTGTGTAGTGAAGTTCATGTGATGTCCGGGTCTAGGTAAAGAACTTCTGTAGCAGGCAGAATAACGGATCCCAGCAATGACCACATTGCTCTTCAGTCCGCAATAAACTCTATTGCGATTGATCAGCAAACTGGGAATTGCCACTATCTGCGCAAAAGTCACAAGTGCTTCATCTTGAGCATCATGAAAACAGAAAGAACTACCGTCTTAGGGACGTTCAGCATAGCAGTACTGCTAGGTTGCGCGACTTGGGTTTTATATTAGATACAAGCCTTTCATTTAAGGAACACTGTGATCTTGTAGCAAAAAAAACTGAACAAGTCGTTCACAGCTTATTTAAATCATTACGAATAATTCAGCTCTGCATTTGGTGTTAACTTACAAATGATACGTTAGGCCTATACTAGAATATGGTAGCACTGTTTTCAGTCCTAAATGTAAATAGGAAGTAGCTAGACTTGAGTCAGCGCAATACAGTTCACAAGGAAACTCTGGGCAAGAAATCACGGATATAATTACAACACCACACCTTCAGCATCACAGAGAATTAAGATCTTTAACCTATGTACCCTCGCGTATCGTAGAAGAAAATATGATTTATTCATGATATATGGGTTGATAAATGGTATGGTGCGCCTTTCTCTTCAAGAGTTCTACTCGATCTCTCCTAACACAATACAAGTGTAGAATAATAGAAAACACAAGTGCCCACAGCATGATGTAATGTACATAATAGAAAATACAAGTGCCCACAGCATGAAGTAATGTAAGATCCTCATTTTCACTAATCGAGCAGGGGTCGAATTTCTGAAATTTTCAAAGAAAAATAACCTACCAAGCAGTCTAGGGCAATTTAAGAAACTAGCTGACAGGTATCTGTAGGAAACTTTATAGTTCACTTATAATTTGTTGTTGTATCTGTATAGTTTGCTTATAATTTGCTGTTGTTTTTTAAGGTTTTGGTTTGTTGTGTAAAATAACTTACAGTATAATAACTTATTTGCTCAGCCGCTGTTGTGCGTTGCGTTGTTTTTGGCGTAGTTGTGTTCTTAATTGTAATCGCGTGGCTTCCACGTGCAAAAGGAAAAATAAATCCCCTCAAGTTGCACAACATCAAGTGATCTTTACTTCAGTGTAAGAGTACCCAATATTTATTGGTTTACTGGGTTGTTCGATGATTAATGCCGTTCTTCATATTTTTCAAAGTGAATTTATTTACATGAACAACAAACATTAATCAATGATAAATTGGCCATATTGTTGGATGACGTTTTGACATATTTCGATAAGTTGAAAAATTTTACGTTCGAAGAAGCTTCGGTTCTTAGGAGCTAAGAACAGGTGCAACTCATTTTTAAATGCTTGCTCGGAGTCAAGCGTTTTACCATTCAAATGGCCTTGAATGAGGCGAAACAGGGGGCGCATTTGATGCTCTAAGAGGGCTAAATCTAGCCTATAGGAAGGATGAGGCATATGTTCCTAATTGAGCTCTGTTAAGTTTTGACGGGTTGTGTGGGATTAGCTCTCCTTTACCGTAGTAATCAGCCTCCTGTGCGCCGGTGAGGGCCGCTATACGCCACCCGTGAGACCGGCGGACACGCCGTACCCTCCGGATAGACCGGGTCAGGTCGCAACGATGACAAGGTAGCTAAGCCGCGATAAAATTATGCATATAAGGAACCGATCCGAACGACCAGGGCCTCTCTGCACGGCTCTACAAGAGCTCTTCGGCTCTACATTCCCTATGCCCTTTTGATAATAAACTTGCTCTCAAGGTTGCGCTTCTTGTTACCGTGGAATTGTTGTCTATTAGTGTCCACTTCGATGAAACACTGGGAATACAAGTAGCTAATTGGGCGTCAATGGAACCATTGAACAGCCACAGTTGTCAAAGAGGTGTGGAGTCTAGCGTTATCATGATGGGATATCACGCCTTAGCGATTAGCTCCGAGCGTCTTTTCTTGATTTCTTTGTTCAATTTCGATAGCTGACGACAATAAACACTCGAACCAATAGTTCGGTTTCTTGGATGTACTTCAAAGTGGACTATGCCCTCGCATATGTGAATGCGTTTGGGTTTGAGGTGGATCCCCTCTTATTCGTGAGGAATCCAATCATTCGTTTGTTTACGTAACCAAGATGTTGTAAGTGCAAGTAAGCGGTTGAATTCGATACATCAAGCTTCCCTGCCATCTGTTTAGTTGTTATGCACGTTAGTTTCGATAAACGCCTTTATTTTGTCATCATTAGTTGTGATTGTACGAATAACATGTGGTGCGTCATGCACATTAAAATTTCCAGAGCGAAAGCGAGCAAACCAAGGCTGAAGCTGGCGTTCAGAATGGCAGTTGTCCCCGTAAACTTCACATAATTTCTTCCGAGTTGACACCGCATTTTTATCTTTTATAAGCAAAACAATAAAACATACCGTTAATGTTCTCCTTGATTGTCCATCTTTCTTGCTTCCTACCAACTTCTTTTTATTAAGGATGTTCGGTTTTTGACAGAAGCAAATGGTTGAGTTAAAGTCTAACATTTGAAGCAGTATATGATGTAAGCAAGCAGCAACTACTAGCTAAAGGTATGCATACAGTTTACGCCACATATGAGAAAAAGCAACAGTAATTATCGCACAACCTAATATGTAGTTAATGGCCAATCGAAGGGAGTTAGAAACTTCCGTAATTTTAATACACTTGCTACCTAATAAAATTTCTTTGACTCATTTTTCGATCATCGGATGTGTCCTTAGCATTTTCAAATCTAAAGATTTCGAAGGGTGGACAATTCCTTATTCATTAAGGTGAAAATTGAGGAGCTCCGGTGAAAGCGTTAAGCACTCACTGATCATTTGAGGAAGACTAACACAGCGCGATCAGCCACTTCCCTTGCGCGGGCTAACATCTGCAAAATTGATGCGCGGTCCAGGACTTACTGAATGTGTTAGGTAGATCAAAAGTTTCCATCAAGCTAGTTTCTAAATACTCCCATCCTTGCTTGATTTTTGCGTAATGACTGCATGAACCGTTTTGGTACAATTATCTTATCTTCGTCCGCGTGTGGTCGTCCAGAATGGTCGGTTCATTACTCGGTGCATTGCTTTCATTCTTCAAGGATAAGCACTCATTCACATACGACCATGGCTTCTTCGCTGGCTTGTTCTTTGCGCTACGAAAGACAACGGTGGACGCGAAACCTCTACAACGCCAGAGGAGATCACTGTGGCAATGGAGCAACTGCGGACTGACAAGAGGACTCCGGCATATCTGAAGAAGTTGGTGCAGCATGTCTTCTGTACAGGAGCAGTTATCCTCGCTGGTTGCCAACAACTTAGCACTTAAAGAAGAGGTTACTCGTCTCCGTGAAGAAAATGCTGCCTTCAAGGAGTCTGTTCGTGAGTAAAAACAACCATCACCTGCCGAGTTGACTACACAGCCCCATCCTCCTGCATACAGCTACGAAGAAAAAGAACGCCTTAGGTCGATAGTTATCTCCGGAGTATGTGAATAGATTTTTTCCTCCTCCGTCTCATGAGCTGTTCATGACCACGAGGTAGTGAAGCAAATTTTTGATTATTTGGGAATCGAATGTGTACCTCATATGGTATATCGATTAGGAAAGCCTACCGAGGGTCGTGTTCGCCTATTAAAAGTTATTTTGCCTAGCACGTTTTATCAAAAACTAACGCTTAGGAGGGCTCACAGGCTTCGGTACTTCTCCTGCAAGCGGGTGTATATTCGCCCCTCACTAACTAAACAGGAGAGAGATCGAAACTGAGACGCCCGGCTCGCACGCAATTCTCTACTGGCTACTAATCTTCTTTCTCAGTCAACTCAGTCTACATCGGTAAACTAGTTAATTCTCACCGGACTCCTGTCTCGAACCTCAAATGTTTGTACTGCAACATACGATCGCTTCAAAAAATGTATCCGTTTTAAAATTTGATGTAGAGAGTATCGATTACGATCTCACTCAGCTAACGGAAACTTGGCTCAGCGACTTAAATGATGTAGAACCGATTTTGGGGCAACTACTTACAACATTCAATTTTGCAAGATGAGACAGAGCTCAAAGAAAGGGTGGTGGTGTGCTCATTCTTATTAAACGCTCCATTGCGTTTAATATGTCTGGCGAGAATTTATACCTGACGCATTTCCCATCAACTGCTCTGACCTTAACCTACTTCAGTCCATTCTTCGAGTAATAGTGGTTTGCAGGACCCCATTCAACTTTGCAAAGTTCTTAGTGATCTATGTTCATTCCAAGGGCACTATTATCACCGGAAATTTTAATTTTCCTGATATTTCTAGATTTTTGCATTCAGAAATTTGTACCACTTGGGAAGCAACTTTTGAGTCATGACAACGTTCCTCCGTATCTCTGAACTTAAAGAAAGGGCTTGACACGATTCACAAAATGATCCGTGTGCAAAAAAATCAAACACTTCACCAGTACTAAAGAAAAGTTCGATCGCCTTCTCAAAAAATACAATAGTTATGTGAACGAAAGCTTTTGACAAATCCTAAAAGGTCTTCACTGTACAAGCTGCTAAATTCAAGGCTAAGGTAATCTGATCGAATTAATATGTTATGCGATGGAAATGGTAACACTGCTTCAAACGATTTTGAGAAAGCGTCAATGCTTGCCACTCATTTCAAAAAATCTTACTCTGAACAGGATCACGCTGATGATTCATGGCTTCTCACTAAGGCTACCGTTCAAAATACCTACTCGGGCAGTTTCCTGTGGTTTTATAAAGGAGATATTTATAAGCTGTTGGGTAGATCACCACTGTCATATTCGCGAACTCCAGATAAGATTCCGGCTTACTTCATTCAAAAGGTTGCCACTGCAATTGCCGTTCCTTTGGAGCACATTTTTAACTGCAGTTATGTGCATTCTATAACACCCCATCGATGGAAACGTGCCTATGTCACTCCCATTGTGAATACATCGCCGAACAATCTAGCTTCAAACTACCGTCCTATAAGCTTAACATCAGTATTTTATTTGATTGTCGACATTCGAAAAAATTTTGAAGGCAGAATTAGTGAAGCACATTGAGAGAAATGGGATTCTACCTAAGAACCAACATGGGTTCAGAGTCAGACGGTCAACAGTGATATCAATGTTGTCTGCCTTAAATGACTGGACTAAAACACTTGATGCAAACAATGATATTGATATCATCTATCTCAACTTTAGTAAGACGTTTGACAAAGTGCCGTTTAAAGAAATGGTTCAAAAACTTCAAACCGTTGGAGTGCATCATCAAATCATTGCATGGATAAAAAGTTTTATCACGGACAGAACCTTCCAAGTGAAAGTCAACGATTCCTTTTCGGATAGGATAGAGTGACCAGTGGAGTACCTCGGGGTGAGGTATTATTACAAGTTCTCTTTATTATCTACACTTCTGACCTACCAGATCAAATAAACAAATTCAACATGAAGTGTAGTATGTTTGCTGATGACGTGAAACTATACAAACATATTAGCAAACCGGAAGATTGCTTGGCTTTGCAAGGCGCCATTAAAGAGATTGCTGAGTGGTCTGACAAATGGAAAATACCGCTGTCTGCTTCAAAAACTAAACTTCTTCACCATGGTTAATTGAAGTCAGCTAGATACATCTATATGCTTGGTGGAACCCGTATAGTTAGTGTAGATACGTTACGAGATCTGAGTTTTATTATAGACAAAAAACTCACTTTCACTGACCACTGTAAAGGCATCGCGAAGAAGGCTGTGAGAATTGTTTACAACATATTTAAATATTTGTCTATAAAATGAGCACCACACTTTTTGATAGCATATAAATCAAATGTTTGCCTGGAATACGGTACAACAGTCTTCAAGACCGAGTGGAAGAGCAGTGTACAAGCGCTTGAAGCAGTGCAAGATTGTTTTACTAGAAAGCTATGGATACGCTTATATGGGTTAGATTACACCAGCATACCTTCAGCCTCTAATCGCAACAAAATTTTCAACATCTCCAGTCTTGGGACTTGTAGGAAACGGAATGACCTGCACATGATTTTCAAAATGATTACTGAACTGGTAGCACTAAAGCTTGATGAGTTCTACACGCTACAAAATTCCAACACAAGAGGTAGCCAGATGAAAATCGATTTCTCCAAGGCCAAGAGCTTCATTCGTGCTTCCTTTTTTACTCAAAGGATCGGCTCTGAGTTTTTAACATTCTCAAAAAATATGTATTCCCTAATTCATTAGCTTAGTTTAAGAGGCTCGTGGACAGGTATCTACTAGAGAAACTAAGTAGTTGCTATGCGTTGTGTTGTAGTGTTGTTTTTCTCGTTGTTGAGTGTTTTGTGATTTCACTGCGTGTAATTGTAATTATTTGCACGTCCGAGTAAATAAATAAATAAAGTAAGTTGAGGAAAACAATGTTTTAAATGCATATAATTTCAGGTCGTTCCGTACCCCCCGCTCTGTCATTAGGTTGGCCCATAAGATCCCGCCGTTTTTTCAACAATTCATTGCGGATTTTTCCGGCGGTGTCTTGCATAGCACTCTACAGTTTTCAAAAGAGAATGATTTGCTCTAGCGCATTCCAAGAGGGATTGAGTAACACCATCCTAAATCCTTCTAGTTAGTTACTGGTACAGCAGTGATTCGGATTAGCAAGGTGCAGAGGAGCAATAAGCAGCCTCTCATTAGCCATAGACCAGTAAAGTAAAGTAAAATGTTTACGCCGATCCCAATAATTTGTGATGAATACGATAGATAATATAGGTGTATTTATATCTGAATTTAAATATATATGTTGCATTCACCCAACAAGGTATAACAGTTAAGCACCAGTTCACCTGTATCACCTGTCGTCCCGTTGATCATCGACTTGCTCGAGCGGGCGCCAGCAGCGTCTCCATTCGTCCCTGTCGCGTGCCAGAGTGCTCCAATGGATCCTCCTCGCTCGAGGGACACGAAGAGCGTCATATCGGTCGTTCAGGGCTTTCACGAAGAAGTCCGACCAACGCGTTGGTGGGCGTCCCGGTGTTCTCTTGACATCCCGCGGAATCCAGTCGGTGACGGCTCTCGTCCAGCGGGTGTCTGCGAAGCGCATTACGTGGCCAACCCACCTAATTTTCGACAACTTGGCCCACGCGACAGCGTCTCTGATCTTCGAACGCCGGCGAAGCTCGGAACTCCGGAGGCCTCTCACTTGCGTGAGTCGTGTCACTCCGAGCATCGTCCTCTCGATTCCACGTTGCGCGACGCTGATCGCGTGTTCATCCTGCTTTCGTATAGCCCAGGTCTCTGAGGCGTATGTTAGGGCAGGAAGAACAATGGAGTCGAATAGGTGGGCACGGAGTCGGACGCTTTTCGTCTTCTTCGCGACTTCTTCGACGCTCTTGAAAGCTCCCCAAGCCGCTCTTTTCCTCTTGCTCAGCTCTGGCGCTAGGTCGTTGGCCATATTGACTTCGCGACCCAGATACACATAGCTGGAGCATCCGGAGATGTTCGTTCCGTTGAGCGAGAATGGGGCATCAGAAACTTGTCCGTTCCTCATGAACATCGTCTTCGTAAGATTCAGCTGCAGTCCAACGTTCCCACATAAACGATCGAAGTCAGCCAGCATTCGCTCCGCCTGGCTGATGCTCGGTGTTATGAGCACGATATCGTCAGCGAAGCGAAGGTGGTGCAGTTGCCGGCTGTCGATCTTCACTCCCATGTCTTCCCATTCTAGTTCGCGCATGACGTTTTCGAGGGTGGCGCTGAAGAGCTTCCGCGATATGGTATCCCCTGCCGAACCCCTCTCTTTACGTCGATGACGACGTCGTTATAGAATGGAGAGATCTTGGTCGTGAATCCATTGTACAGCTCTCGAAGGACTCTGATGTACTGAGTAGGAACCCCCTGAGTGAGCAGGGTTTCGATGACCGCTTCAGTTTCGACAGAGTCGAATGCCTTCTTCAGGTCGATGAACGTAAGGCACAGCGGCAGCTTGTACTCTCGCGACACTTCGATGAGCTTCGTAATGGTGTGAATATGGTCGATCGTGCTGAATCCTCTCCGAAATCCTGCTTGCTCGCACCGCTGTCCTTCGTCCAGCGTTCTGCTAATCCTATTCAAGATCACTCGAGTGAACAGCTTGTAGACTATGGACAGCAGGCAGATCGGGCGAGAGTTGCCAATGTCGTGCACGTCTCCCTTCTTGTACAGCAAGACGGTCCTGCTGGTCTTCCACTGAGATGGAACCTTGAACTCCGACAGGTGGCCTGTGAACAGCCGCGTGGATAACCTTCTTCATGGTCTTTCTGGAAGAGGTGACGGTTCCGTCAGGACGTCGGAGAGCGGTCATCTTGGTCTTGAAGTTGGCGAAGTTGCGGCGGGCATTGCCGATGCTCAAACCTGCCTCTGCAGCTTCAGCCAACACTTCCGCCCTTCTCTCCTTAAGATCCTCATTTATCGCGGCTCTGCATAGCTTCGCAAGCTCGGCCTTTCACATTGCTCGTTTCACTCCAAACCGTGGATTCCGATGTGAAGTTCTTCCGGCGACCTTCGCGGTCCGGTCTTGGCGTTGAAGTCGCCGACGATCACCTTGTAGAAGGTATGATCTTCCTTATAGAACTTCTCCAGCTCCACGTAGAAGGCTTCGACCTCTTCGTCGTCGTAGTCGGATGTTGGGGCATACGCGACGAATACAGTCAAAGCTGGCACGGAGCCATATCGCTTCAGTCGCAGACGTCCGATTCGGGTTGTCAGAGACTCGTACGAATCGATGTTCATGGCCAAGTGCGTGTTGACGAGGACACCAACGCCGCCTACTCCCCTGCTGTCGCATGTTCCGAGGAACAGTTCTTCTCCGGAGTCGTAGGCGGCGTGTAGGGGGTGGTGTCTCCTCGTCTCGATCAGTCCGATCACGTCGTACTTGATCTTCCTGGCTTGCATCATCAGATCCTCAATGGGCGTTGTAAGTACAGATCGTCATCCTAGTCCTTTTCAATTTGCACAGCCTGGTTAGGCCCTGAGATTTTAGCAGCCTCCCCGTACTCGTCCTTCCCATCGCTGCAGAAATGGGGCTCTTTCGGGGTCAGGGGAATGAGGCCCTTTAGTGCTGCTGTTTTTGACTGGAGTACAAACGGGTAGCTAGCCGGGCTCTGTCGTGCGGGCCAAGAACTCCGGGCAGCCAGCCAAACTGCCCGAAGGGACGGGGCGAGACTTAAGGCGGCCTCGAATCGGCTTACATGTACTCCCAGTCTACCGGGGGCAGTCGTTCGGTACATCGTGGTGCTCGCCGCCCACTTCCCGCCCTGCCCGCCTCTCTCTATTTGGACAAGTTTGCTGCGCGCGAAACCGTCGTTAATTGGCATGACGTCGTCCAAAAACCTAACAGCTGATATGAGACGATTGGGAAGCGCATCTCGGGGAACTCTGGAGTCATTTTCCAGTCGGTTCGGCTATGGAGACAGGAAAGGAGAACGTCGCTCTCCTCTCTAGATTCTTTCAATTTTCGCCACAATTCTTTAAAATTTCGCCTCAAATGCGATGCCTCCATGTGAAGGCAGGGACCCGGACATCTTGTCCTCGGCGCGCCCTTCTCCCTGCCCCTTTCTGAGGGCGGCATATCCAACGACTCTCCGCCCCAGTCTACCGAGTGCAAGCTTTTGGCCGGGCCGACACTGTTACAATCCGCACAGTCACGGACACATCCACGCACACTGTGCATGAACATACCGCTCCCGCGCACAAGGAACGCGTCGACCCGACACAGCAGGAGCAAGGAGTCCATCCCCTGCATCCCACCTGCGTCTCTGGGCAGTACACGGTCGCATTTGGTTCGCGTTTAATTCCCCTATCCACCACCCGGGGACGCGCCACGTGGCCCTGCGACAAGCGGCCCGAGATCCCTCTTAACAAGGGAGCCCGAAGGCTCTCTATCGAGGGAGATCCGTGGAAGCACCAGTTAACAGTACAGTATTAGTTAGCACTGTATTATTCTGAAGGCCCAAAATACGTTATGATTACAATAGGTTTGCGCAGTTTCTTTCATGTTGTTTAACTGCTATACTGTTTCTATTTCAATTATTTATTTTTCTTTGTATTTAGAAAATTAATTATCAATCATTAATTTTTTCATGACAGCTGTTTTAATTATTAAACTTAAGTTTCTTCAGTATCGCTTCGTTCTGTTCAGAAAATAAACAGAGAGCGCAACACAACTGCGTCTTGCATGCGAGCAACGGAGGCAGATGGTACAGTTAGGTTGAATTTTCATTATTAATAAAAAGGCTCAGCCCTGAAAATTCGAAGTATGCCTCATTGCTCGCAGGGCTAGCGGGACATCTTTCAAGACATCTTTGCAGGGTGATATCCGTAAAGCTAAAAAAGCCAAGAGAAAAATAAATTCGGAAAAAACTTCATCCGAAAATTCGGAACATCGTCTTACCGACGTGGCAAGATAGCAGAGGAAACAGTGTTTCCAGGGTCGGTATGCATATCTCGGGTCGAAGGGGTGTCCCGCTCTGGGTGCCCATCTTCAGGTTTTCTCCGACTGGCATGGTGCCCCCAACCCACGATGCATATGGCTCCCACCATGCATATGGCTCCCACCAGCTGGTGGAACTTCTGGACCGTGGGTGATACGCGTCGTACGTAGGTACGGATTAGATTGCGAATTTCTCTGCGGAGATATCACCTCTTCGCGGTTGTGCCTTCATGCGCGCTTGAGGAAGAATGGAGTAAAAGAATTCAGGGTCAGAATGGAGTGAGAATTGGGTTGCAGTGCTAGTAGTCTTCTTTATATTATATGTAGTAACGCACCGTTCTACTCTTGTTTATTCGTTTGCATGCTTGGCTATTTACGTATTTTAATTTACTCGATTATGTTTTGGAAGGGTAATGCTGCAAGCTTAACTAAACTATGTTTTGTCAAAGAAAATGTAGGTTGACGTGAGGGAATGGGATATGGAGTTTTCTGAAGTTCATGAAATGTCTAGTGTCCTTTTAGGTGGTGTTATCCCTGACGCTATGATTTCTGAACCCTAAACTTTATTTAAGCTCTACTTACACTAGCGAGGTTCTACTTTGAGAAATTTCGTAGCATAGTCCCTCCACTGCTTTGTTACGTCGCTTACTGGACCCGATATGCCTCCGCTTTCAAAACACGTGTAAATACTTACAAATGACAGTCTCGCATTGATTCCCGAACGCGCCTGTAACGCTATTCGGTCCTACGAAACGCGTCGTACATTGGCACGAATATACGCTGAGAGCATAAAATCGCTTAGCTAAATGTACCAAGCAGCGCGATGGAATGCGCCACTTTACTACCCTCTACTGCGTGATAAGTCTAATTTGTCACGACGAATTGATTTTGTAGCGCCAAACGAGATATGTCCTAAAAGGATTTCAAAAATCGCAATTTCTCGTGACGAACATTGCTCAGTGCAACATTCCTCAACATACCACTAGAACTCGGTATAGTGATATTAGTGAATTGGAGGAAAACACAACTTAAGACTCCTTTTCTTCACATCGCTGGCAAAACTCCGCACGAATCACGTGTTTTCCTTCGCGTCCGCAGCGTTCCCCCTACCTCGCCGAAGGGGAGCCTCGATCCCCTTCGCTTTGGGGTTGGGAAGTACGGCGCCTCCTCAGAGATGTACATCGCGGGGTTCCGTCGACCTTTAAACCTTTTCCCGACGGGAGGACTCGAGTCGAGGTGTGCATAAGAGTGGAAAAGAAAAGGTACAATCTGCCTTTGGAGTGAGATACAACACCAAGACAATTGCCAGAGGATTCAAACAACTACGTACAGCATTTCCACGTCACGTTGAACACTTTTTACGTCGAACTGGACATTCTTCCAAACGAGCTTTACAATTTTGAAATCAAACTGAACATCCTCCAAATTAAAATGAGCTCCTTCCACTTTAAACTAGAGACTTTCCAAAAAGTATGGAATAATTCTTGTTTAGAGGGAATCGCTTTCTTTGAAGTTTTAACTCACCTTCCCAAAAACTGAACACACACAGATCTTCAAATGTTTAAAAGTTGTTTTTTGTAGGGAAAGTAATGGTTTAAAGCTCGTTTTAAAAAGCGAAAAAGCGGCTATTCTTTAGTGCCAACAAAGAAAGTGTGTCATGCCCCATCCAAGAGGCATTTCATATTCAATCGCCAGCAATATCTTCGTTTGCATGAAGTGTCACACCCGTAAAGGATGCAACAAAAACAACTGCAAAGACACACACACACACACACACACACACACACACACACACACACACACACACACACACACACACACACACACACACACACACACACACACACACACACACACACACACACACACACACACACACACACACACACACACACACACACACACACATCCTCATTTTGATGCCTTATGTCAGCAGCATTACAGTACAAATCAAATAAAAATCGCTACGACCTTTTCGAGTGCAGAGTACGATCTTGTCTTCTAATTCACTAAATGATTGCTACCTTGTAGTCCTTTAAAACAAGATTTAATTTAAATTCTTAAATTAAAAAATAATTTATTATTTTTTCCCAAAAGAAAATTTTATAAGATTATCACAGTCATTCGGGCAGCTGAACAATTGAATTGCAAAGAAAGCTGTACCAAGCTTTCCGCGAGCAAAAAAATATTCCATCCATGTTTTAGATTCTTTAGTTTAATCATTCTGAAGATTCACGTCGGATTGAACCAGAGAAGTTTAGTAATGCAATAAACACAGAAAGGAATTAAATAAGGCACTAGCCGGAATGTGCGCTTTATCGCGTACAAAGGAGAGCGAATTTTGACAAAGGAACGCTAGTTAGATAGGCCACATCTCGAAGCTCCTTGAAAGCGCAGAGGGAGGCATCCTGCTAAACACCACGGAATATCTCAACTCACAGTTAGTGATACCTTATTTGTCTTTATTAATAAATGATTTAACGTGAAAAAAATTCATAAATACTTTTCTTCATCATATTGAGCACGTGTGTCGCTCCTTCGGTTCCTTTTCAAGAACGCCTGTGAAACTAGTGATGTCTTGATTAGCTGTCGACCAAGCTTGAAATCGGTTTTATAGAGGTTAACGTTTCGGTGTCTTCGCGTTCTTCAGGGCCTGGAAAAGAAAAGGCTATGAAGAAAGCGTTGATGCCGAAATGTCAACCTCTAGAGAACCAGTATCGATTTTGATCGATATAGCTAATCAATGCGTAGATAGACTATATTGATCTTCAGAAGATTCGCTGGAGACCGAATATGGACAGATCTGTTAAACCAAGAAAGCAGGGAAAGAGCATTGTCAGAAGAGATTTTATTATTTGAAGCACATATGGATGACGGCTCATCTGGAGATAACGAATGGGAAGCGCTGATAAGCTTCTATAAGTGCTGCCCTAAGCAGGAAGCTGAAAGAAGGCAAACTGGTAGCATCGAGAGTGTTGCGCCGCCAATCTCGCCCGAGAAGCGGTGATGCGCGTTCCCAAATCCTGTTTGAAGTTTCCTGCCTTCAGTATCAACTTAGCTGTGCTAATTAGGCTTCATTCTATATTACTAAGCGTAAACCTGTTCCACTCCATTGCAGTTTAGTGCTACAGAACGGCATTACGAGGTATACAATTACTGTATAGAGTGTTGTTGGCTCTTCCTAGTATCCCGAATTTGTACGTGCTATAAAAGGGAGCGGTGACCTTCCTTGACTGCTCCATGACCTAACAAATTACTGGACGCATGGCTAACATACCATAGGGGACTGAGTACACTCGGCCACCGACTCGGTTGGCTCCCTCGTAGACAACGTAGTCAATGCCGCTCCGCTCGAAAACTGCTGCTGCAGCCAGACCTGCGAACCCGGCTCCAATGATGGCTACACGACGCGGCACTTCTGGCTGCAACAACCGAGTCTGTATTGAAGGCGAGTGCACATTGGCAAAGTAGCCGCCCTTTCTCAAAAGAAAAAGGAGCGTTTGTGAAGCGCTGGAAAAGGGAAATACGTGCAATTCAGCTTAAGGTGCGCTAAGTCGTGTTCTTGTCACAATGAAAGAGGAGGTAGGCCGGATGAGACAAGGAAACAAGGGAGCGATGCGAGTTAAGTCGTTTGCGAGAAAGGAGTAGTGGTGCTGCATCACCGCCGAAAGAGCACGCCGAAGGACGTCGACGTGCACGTGCGACGGACAGGGAACGGCAACTCACCATTCGGCTCGGACGACGCGATGCGATTCGCCGTCGCCTTATCATCTCCGGCCGCAATCGGAGCCCGCCAGTACTGCGGGGGCAGCTAGCAGTCACTCTCTCCCGAACCAGATCTCTGCTCAGCGACCTCGTGCTCACGCCCTGCACCTGCTCTTGGTCTGGCTCAGCCATCGACCACGTTCGGGGTTCATTCAACGGTGATCGGCATGGATGGGGTGGTCAGTCAAACGAGACGGGAGGCCAGATGACCACAGCAACGCTGCCGATGTCGCTGTGATTCAGTCCTCAGCTTTGTGACCACCTTCCGATCAACACCGGCTGTGGCCACATTGACATTCACAGCTACACATTGTCAGGAAGGCGTTTGTGTCTCTCCCGCGACTCGCTTTGCTATGTAGGTCTATGTCTGCTAGTGGAACAATAGCAATCATTACGAACAAGTTGTCTTGAATTTGGTGGCAGGGGGAACGAAGGTCGGCATTACGAAGTGTTCCACTTGGTCAATGCCCCTCGCAGAGGACCAGGTACCACAATCCACATCAAGCCATTTGGAGTCACGGTCGTCATACCGTCCCAAATATACACCCTACCAAATGAGGCATGTGAACAGCTTGCTTTAAAGTGGGAGGGGGGTACTTATCGAAGTTCTCTTCAGGTAATGGGACAAATGAAATGGACAGCACATAATGCACTCTCTGAAAGATCCTATCACATTATCGAGAGCTCAACGAGTAATCTTTCGAAAGCAACCAGGTGATGCCAAACGTTGAACGTTAAAGGGAAGTAAGTGGACGAATTGAGCGAAGGGAAGCAAAAAACGCAAATATGTTCGTCTTCCGTAGGCCTCGAGGAGGGCACGACGAGCAACAGTAAGGCGATCGCCGTCTTTGAATTGTGCACTTTGTGAGTCGTGAAAAATGGAAACCTTCTCCGTTTTCGTGAACTGCATCCGAGAAATCGCAACTCAACAGGGAGTAATGCTTTTTCGGGCCAAGCATCAGTCGACTCGTCGTAGGCCTTTAAATTTCGCTCTTCCTAACGTTCGACGAGAACATCGCCTTAAACAGCTGACAAACTGAACTCGATGTGTCAAAGCGAATTTAGTTCACACCCGTGAACCTTCTCTCCTTGTGAAAAATTGTGAATGTGATCGAAAGAACGGCTATCGGTGACATTCGCGACCGACTAGTGTGACAATTGGTAATCTTCATTCTGCAACCAATTCAACTCCAGACTGTGATTCGTGAAACACACATACATGTGCTCTTCATCAGAAGCATTGATCCTGCCTAAATTTCCTTGATTATGCACCCCTTTTTTGGAAAACGCCCTGCTTATGGGTGATGGCAAGCCGCTCCCTTACTGTTACTCCAGCCCACCTCAAAGGATTTTATTGAACAGCTGAACATTAAACATTTGTTGTATGTTTGATTAGGCTATGTATAACAAATAACCTCGTCAACAACAGCCTACTCTAACGAAATGGATGCAAATAGGGTCCGGGAGGCCACCTTATAAAAAGTGTCACCAACACCAAGAAAAGGAGATAGGGCACACTGATAGTAAAGAAAACAGACAAATAATGCTGTAGCTGTATTCTGTGCTCTCCTCCGCGTCAACGGAGGAGAGCACAGATTTAGGCAGGGGAAGGGACTCCAGGGTGTGGCTCAAGTGACGCATCCGTGTTAAAATTGCCCACATTCTGCAGTTCCTTCCCTTGCCCAATTAGGAAGCACATAAGACGCGGATCTATAATCGAAAAGAAGAGATAAGGCTGCATTTACATTCGCTGTATGTAGCTACTCGCCACGCCGGTCCGCCGCGCCATGCTGTGGTGACCCCCCGGACCCTATTTGCGCCACAAAATGATTTGCAAGCAAGTTTCCTATCTTTTAGCGGCAACCTCGAAAAACCAAAACCGGAAGTGAGTAGTTCTATCGGCTATCATATGCGCTCAGAACAACAATCGATGGTCATAAATTTATAACACTCTAGAAACCGGTTATAACGATGTTTCATAGAAATTAAAACTCCAGCGCCGGTCCGGACTCGGACCTGCAGCACCTGCTAGCCGAGCAGAAACCGGTGCCGGTGGTTATCATATCGTTATAACATCTTGCGATCTCAACACCAGCCGCCTGAAGCTCAAAGAATATGATCTGGTTCTAGAAACCGTATTTCAAACGTGACAAGAAAAGCACCCAGGACCACAATTTTTAGGTAATTTCGAAGCGACCAAAAATAAAAGCGAATGACCTGATGGAACGGGTAATTTGACAGTAAAGGAAACTAGAAGCTGGTTCGTAAGAGGGTTGAGTTTTGTGAGTTCATACATAGGAAGCTAAAAAATGTTGAATACATCTTGCTCGTTGGAATTTCTAGGGCTAGGCTGGGGAAGCAAAGATAGGGACTCACAGTTCGATACTAACCAAAGGCGCAGCCTGCTGTTCTCAGACAATTTGAAGCGAACAACTGTTATTATTATTATTATTATTATTATTATTATTATTATTATTTATTACATGGTTAAAATCCATGTGAGAAACAGTGCACCAGAAACGGTATAAAATGACATCCGTATGACACTGGCTAGCGTTCTAGGCCAAAGTAGGATGATTAGAAGAAATATGCAATAATAAACATCCAGAAATCAACGAAGAACGGAAGGGAGAACAAAGCAAGAGGAGATGTTATCCTGATTTGTTAGATATTGTCTTAATCTACAATAATCAGCGTTCGAAATTGAATGAGCTAAGTAGTTCAGACGAATAGGGGGATTATCCAGGGATCCTTGCTCATTCAGAGGTTTCACTTTTAGACAAGCTTAACCTTTGACTTTAACAACTAACCAGTGCGAGAACATATTTGTTGGGGAGGAGGGGGGGGGGGGGCATAAGCTACTTCGTTTCAGAGTTTTTGTGTGATGTGCGTCTCCATTTCCGTGAATGTATACATCTAGCACTAACCACCACATGGTATTTTCTGACAGATTTGTGCAGGAGAACACAGCTGCCTCCTGTCTGGTCATTGCGGCCTTGGAGGCGGCGGAAACGCGAGCAATCTGGGCACCGATAGCAGTTCTAATCTCATTATGGACACTGTGTTGCTACCAAAAACAACGGGCCGATAACGCTTCATAGCTAATTCGACGCTGCAGCCTGTTGCTCTCATGTGCTTTCCTGCTCATCGTCTTTCATGTCATTTCTACCTCCATGCTGCTTGGTCCACTTAATAAATAGTACTGATAAAGCGCATCTTCGAGGGTGCGTGAAAAAGGGGAAGTCGGGTCGCCCTTTCGACCCCAACGTTTATTTTTGTTTTGTGAAGATTTGGGCCTATCGTAAGGCCTTCGTCATACCATCGCTCACCCCGAGCGATGCCTAATGATATGCACCCATATCGATTCCATCGCGCCGCCCGATCGATATGGGAGCAAATGGCCTATGTCATACCATCGCTCTTCGCTAGCGAAGGCGATGGACAACTAGCACAATTGGGGAAGGGACGGTATCAGACGTTGTGGAGGGGCAGATGCCTGTAGCAGTTGTCCGATCCACCGCTAGCGAAGCCTCGCTAGCGGGGTGTCATACTTTCGAGCGATACGGCATCACTACCGATGCGACCGCGTCGCTGAGCTGAGCAGAGCGTCGGCCAGCATCGGTAGCGATGCTACGACGCAGCTACACACAACGCTATTAACTGCGCGCCTATTCGCTGGCTTCACGCTAGCGAAGAGACTTCGCTCATCGCTCTGTTTGTCGCCTTCGCTCGGGGTGAGCGATGGTATGACAAAGGCCTGAAATTATGCAGTACCAATATGAAAGCAACATTATGCTGAGTCTTGTATTTCGTTGTCTGTACGAAGTGGGTTGTTATCAAATTCGGGTTGATATAAATCGAGGGGTCAATACAGTCATTATCCAAATTCGAACTTCGTTACACTGCAACGAAAGTACTTTGGAACAGTCGACTTCTAGAAAAGGAAATTTTAGGAATTGAATAGTGAAACATCGAGAAAAACTCTTTGTAGAAAAATTTCTGTTGAAGTAGGGACTTCGGGACGGCTATCTAATATCGTCAGCGGTGTTTTGAAATGCCGGTCGAAGAAAGGCAGTCCATAATTGGGCCCAAAAAGGCTACATAGCGATAGCACCGTAGTCGCCTTGGTGCACTAACATCAAGCTTGAAGGTGAGCGATGTCCGCAGATTCATCGCCCGGACTTAAGTGGGGTCCGAGGATGTTTCGAAGTCTCTACCTGTTGGTTCCAATTGTGGAGTCTATTTTGGTATATACGTAAATGAGGCCCTTTAGTGCTCTATTTGACTGGAGTATAACCGGGTAGCCAGTCACGCCCTGCGGTGCGGGCGAGGAACTCCGGGCAGCCAGCCGGACTGCTCGTAGGGATGGGGCGAGACTTTTCTCTCGACCTGAATCGCCTTACGATGAACTTCAGGGAGTCCATCCCATCTCCCACCTGTGTCTCTGGGCAGTTCACAGTCGCGTTTGGTTAGCGATTCATTCCTTTATCCACCACCCGAGGACGCGCCACGTATTTCTGCGACAAGCGGCCTGGAATCCCTCTTAACAAGAGAGTCGGAAGCCTCTCCAACAAAGGTACGTGCACGAGATTGGCAACCATCGCCCTGCGTGGCTGCAGCCGTAGTCTGCAAGTTATTCACACCGAGTCATTCTCAATATGATCAGCAGAACGCTTGACGAAGGACAGCTCTTGAGAGAATAGGCCATTGGAGCACTCTGGCACGCGACAGGGACGAATGGAGACGCTGCAGGCGGACGACAGGTGATACAGCCTCAACAGTGCTATTCGACGGGCTCTTTTCAACTGAATCTTCTTCAAACCGTTTTGTGTTCGAACTCTTCTGTGTTCGAATTCGTCGTTAATTGTACAAGCAAAGCCAAAATTCTTGGCGACAAGGCTCCTGCTTGCTTTTTACGTTAGTGTTCAGATTAGCGTTTAATGCCTCCTCACATCAGCTTTTCTGCCTTGGTAAATGTCCCACTAGACGTGAGGGATAAAGGACGGTGCTTCCTAACATCCTCCTGGGACGTATCACGCATTCTAGTTCTTCGGAACGTCATGGAGACCATATGAATGAGTATTAGCCCATACATTGACTTGTTGTGGGCATTATGTGGATAGTGGTTCAGTGGTTATCAGTGGTTTCCCCTCGACAGGTTCCAAGTTGGATCCATTTTACGTCCACAGAATGAAAAGCTTTGTTGGCCTTCCATTTCTTGGAGGTTCGAGATACCAATCTCGATTCGGGGCGCTTCGTGATACAGGGAAAAATCGGCCCAGAAAATGGTGGCAGTGGGAAATGTCTTTTTTCCCTTGACATGCGTCGTCTGAGGCCGCTCGCGAAAGCGACTGCTGTTGAGTCGCTCGAATTCACAGTCCGCGAATGGCCAATATGCTCGCTGGCATGTTTTCGTCGAACAGGGACCGGTTATGGGTCTGCTCGGCCCCGAAACGCTTTCCATTTCGTCTCCTACGCCCCCCCCCCCGTAGATGTCGTTCCACGCGGAAATGAAGCGAGCTCAACTCCTGATCCTTGACCGCGCTTCTTGACATTTGTTCATGCATAGGTATACTAGCCCACGGCCTGCATTCGTCCGTAACTTAAAGTTCGGCAAAGAATTCTGAGCAGTCATTACCGAATGCTATTCGTATTCAGCACTTCTCTGAAAAATTCTACTAGAATGTCTGACGAAACGAATTGAAAAAAGGAACAGAAATAAATAGAACACGAATGGACCGTTGTGGGACATGAATATGTAGCTGTGCGAAGTTCCTTGCATCTTCGTAATTTTTGTCTTCAACAGGCGAGGAGCAGTCTGATTCGAGACGATCATATTAGCTGTATATATGACGGAAACTGCATACGTAGCTAGGTCACACTCACAGTTTTCTTGCTTCCTGTGAAGCTTTGAGTACGCGCTAGTTACAGTTCTGAATGAATCTGTATAGGTCTGCGAAGATTTTAGGCGATTCTAGGTTTGAAGGAAAGACGCGTCGTGTAGCTGGAAGGCAGATTTTATGTAGTCCGAAGGGTTCGGACGGTCAAAGCAATTAAAAGAACATAGCACATGGTGAACTGTGAAGCTGCCCTCCCCTCCCTTAGCTAGACGTCATAAAATCTTCTGTTTTTATTGTCAGCAAGGAAGAAGTAGCTCGACAGTGGGTACCCCAAAAATAATATCTTTTGAATGAGCATGATACATGAATTTATAGAAAAGCGGAAACCGTTTTTCTCGTGTTGTCGAATGGAAAACGTAGGATTCATCCGCATCACAATTCTATTCCTGAGGAGAAAGAGGATAGCTATGCTCTACTCAGTGAGCATGGTTGGTCGAGGAAAAGGCGCCCAACTAGTTTGAGTACAAATGGCAGTGAATGCTCGCAAATACAGTGCTTGGAAATGCTTGCACAACAAGCGCTCTTTACTGGTGAGACGTTAGTCAAGTGAGGTGCAGTTCTTTCTCGCTCCCGCGACCTTGAGCGGTACTTTTAATACGAATGGTTGCAAAGAATGTCTGCTTGTTGGAGGTTTCGAACGTGCGCTCTACACAACTACATTGGCTCATCACACCTAATTCAACATGGAGGTTCTTTTGTCAGATGGTGCTGGGCACGATCACCTAACTCTAGAGTGAGTGTTTCTCAAACTATGAACAGCTTTCTCGTGCTGGCAAATGGCTCATATAAGCTGCTTTTAGTGAGTACTGGGGAAGTGGATAAGCTCCTCAGTTTCCACAAGAACTGATAGCGACTTGTTAACAAGGAGTAGAAAAACGCTGCTTGACAAAATTAGAAAGAACTGAACGAAACAAAGTAGCGTGATTGTTATTATTGTACATTGAAATGGCAACCTTCATGTTGATGCCTTGCATCTTTTTCTCTCGCTCACTTAAGACTGACCATGCAGTGGTATTATTTATCGTTTATCTATGTCCATACACTCATATCCAACTTCTCCCTTACACCTCTTCATGGCACATCTTCTGATTGCTTCGCTTCCTTGGCGAAACATCCTGTTGTCGCACAGGACCTCAAAAGCCTAAAGCAGTCCACCGTGCACGGCTTATATATCGATGCCTTGTCCGCTGCACAATTATGCAGCCCTGATCAAATACGTCGAACCCTGCAGAACAGCTACACGTAGCTCACTCCTTTTCCGGGGCGCAGCTGTGCCCGTCTGCTACGCATGACGATGAGTAAACAATGCTCGACGCTGAGCCAACCGAAGTTCCAGCATGCCCTCATTCCTTGCGAGACTCTGACATTTCCAGTGCAAAGCTGTTGCCCTCCAGATCCATTGCACCTATCGTGCGCCCAATTACTCAATCCTTCGCCTAGGGATGTTTCCACAACTCCACTGAACTCGACTTTTCTTTTTTTTGTCTACGCAGCTCTATCACCCCTCGTGACCCTTTTTTCTTCAGCATTTCTCGTGTTTTTTCCATCGTTAACGATTTAGGATCTTCCCTAATGCAAAGATGATTCGATCGAGACTTCCGAAACTGGAAGTTCCTGGAATTGCGTTCCACGATTTCTTCTTCAAGTTGACACGCAAATTCGCCGACGATCTTGCTATGGTGGGTGCGAGGAGAAGAGTTCTTCATTTCTGACTTATGGGAGCGAATTGTGGCCGACTGTGGTGACTTAGCGAGGGGCAACAAGTTTATCAACACTCGCACCAGATGTTACCGTGTTCACGCCCCGTTGACGGCGTGTTGTGGTATTCTTCTCGGCTCACCAATGATCACTTCGTTTCGACCTGATAAGCCCCGTGACGTTCCGCCTGTGACTGTGCATGGGCTTGCGCAACGAAGGGACCGACAATACTATGGTATAAGTCCCCTCTTCGCCGCGTAAGCCACGGCTACGAGTACCCAGGTGAGGGATTTTGAGGAAAGTAGGCTGAACGTATAAAACCAGCTCAGTGAGTTTCCCTGACCACGCACGTCAATTCACCCACAGAACGGAGAGCGTTCCTAGGCAGTTCATGCGCCTCTGACTCGTGCTGTTCGAACCACCACGCAGTCGTTGTGCATTTCTGTCGCGAATTTCTTTTTTATAAATCTTGACAGCAAATTGATACGGGCGCATGTGTTATTGTGTTATTCACGATATCCCAATATTATGCTAAAATTTTCTTCGTTTTCAATGATGCACTTTCTTTATACGCCACAAGTCGTTCGTCGGCCTAGCGGCCGCCTACGACTGGTTGGGGGCTTCGCCCCCATTCCCCGAGAATAGGATGCCATGGCCGCTACGGGCTTCCTATTCTTCCCTAGGCCTTCTGACCTTTATGTTAATCGAGCTGGATCGATTGATCCTACGTCAGATTCGTGTTCAGCGACCTCGATTTCCCCCAGGGCTGAAGTTTCGTGCCGCCGACGTGTTCGGCACGTCTACGGCTCGCCATGCACGGTTGCCGACGTGTTCGGCACGTCTATGGCTCGCCATGCACGGTTGCCGACGTGTTCGGCTGCCGCGCCCCAACTCAAGTGTGACGGACGGACAGTGTGACACACGCACACACGCACACACACACACGCTTGCTGCTTTATACATATAATAGTGGGATAGGATTTCACGTGAAATACTTTTGGACACTTTTCAACTCAAATCGGACACTCTTCTAAGCAAGCTTGACACCTCTAAAGTGAGGCGGAACATTTTTAAAGTTTAGGCGAATGTTGAGCTTCTTCCACGTTGCACTAGAGGCTCTTCAAGAAATTTAGAACATTTTAGTCTTAGTGCTTGTGTGCCACGCAGGTTTGTTATAGTGGAACAACCTATTCGGCCTGATGTTTCGACAACTTCGTCGTTTTCAAAGGCCTGAAAGAAGTTCGAAACCTAACCAGACACTCGTTCCGGGTAAGACCAGACACTCATTCGGGCAAAACGTCATTCTCCAGCTCTGTCAGTTCAATATTTCCTACGGGTCAAGCGGAATCTCACCGAAGCAAACCGAACTCACTGTTGTTCCACAAGTGCTGAGGGAATGTTCAGCTACGCGATCACCATTGAGCAACTGATCGTGAGACCTACTAACTGCGGGTCCATACTGATGTTAAGTGTATGGTTTGCACGGTCTCAGAGCTCGCACAGGGGGATGAACGGCGAAAACTCACTGGTGATCGAAATGCACTCACTTCGGTTATCCATTGCTGGATTACATTCGCGGATCCAGAAGGATTCCGGATCTTGCTGGTAAGGAAAAGCGTAGTTTGGTAACCGCACTCGGTAAACATCGAGTGGAAGTCCACCGCAGAGACGATTTTAATATTAAATGCACTTTGTTGCTTTGTGAAAGTGAGATCGGTTCCAGAAAGGCCCTAGAGGCCTTCTGGATCCGTGAATGTAATCCAGCAATGGATAACCGAAGTGAGTGCATTTCGATCACCAGTGAGTTTTCGCCGTTCATCCCCCTGTGCGAGCTCTGAGACCGTGCAATCCATACACTTAACATCAGTATGGACCCGCAGTTAGTAGGTCTCACGATCAGTTGCTCAATGGTGATCGCGTAGCTGAACATTCCCTCAGCACTTGTGGAACAACGGTGAGTTCGGTTTGCTTCAGTGAGATTCCGCTTGACACTCGTAGGAAATATTGAAACCGACAGAGCTGGAGAAGGACGGTTTGCCGGAATGAGTGTCTGGTCTTAGGTTGCGAACTTCTTTCAGGCCTTGGAAAACGACGAAGATGTTGAAACGTCGGGCCGAATAAAGTTGTTCCACTATAACAAACCTGCGTGGCACAGAAGCATTAGGACTATTCTGACAATATGCCTATTTTTTATGAAAGCAGAACATGGAGAACTAGAAAAGTTTTGTTTTGAAAAATATCGTATGTATTAGTTATTTGAAGTTTTTAAATTTCATTCACCCCAATAAGTGAATGGTTTGCAATTTTATTAAAATTTTCATTTTGTAGGGAAAATTGTGTTTTACAATCTATTTTAAAGTTTAGAAAAGAAAGACAGAAAATTTTGATAGTTAAAAGAAGAGAGCTCGGAATGCACTCGACTTCATCGTCGCGGCTTTTATTTGATTAATAGCCTCAGCAGAAATAAAGCGATTTCTGCAAACCTCAACGCTTTCAGGAAGGCGATCGACAATCTGTTAGATCCGTGATGACACCCATGTCGCTTAATAGCGGTGTAACATTAATAAGAACGTTCAAGAATAATATAAAAATGCTATCAGAACCACAATAACGTTTCGCACTTCGGCTGATATCATTTCCACACGAGATATCTCATGTAATAAATAAATATTTAAATATAGGATAGTGTAAGTGCAGATTACTTGAGGCAGTCAAGAAGATGAATTTGCGTCTATTTTTGAAGTTGCTTTTGTTGTACGTTTGCGTTACTTCAGGCGAACAGAATTTTCACTATCAGTCAAATAAAAATTGATTCTGCCGAGTTCATGGCATGTTCTCTCCTTTTAATACTCTAAATGATTGCTGTCGTTTTGCGCAATTTGATTTTTGATCTTTCTTGAAAAATAGGAAGATTTAGCAAAATTTCGAAGAGTGCAAACTCATGGGGACAGATAAATTGAAAATTTCAAAGAAAGTGGTACCAAATTTTTCTTAAACAAAAATTATTTTAACCGTCTCAGAGAGTCGGTACATTATGTTGGAGAAGTTCGTTTTGATTTGAGAGAGGATCAGTTTGACTTCAAAGGCGTAGAGACTTCAAAAGAGTGTCCAATTTGACGTATCTGTGCAGCTTCCAATGAAACACGTCATAATTTGCAATCACGTTTATGTCCCATCCTTAAGGAAAACAAGTAGAAGGTACCCAAAATCGCAATGAATATTTATTTATTTATCTATTTATTTATTCTATGCATAGATAAACATGCAGGGGCAAGATACAGCAAAGGAAAATAATTTAGTGTCGTTGTAAGTAGGAAAAAAGCAACAAGAATCAGCCTAGTAAAGACGAGAACTTCAATGCTACATCCTGAAGATACCGGTTGCATGGGTATGCACATTGAAGAATTTGTTTCGCGAAGTTAGTGAAGGGGTGGTGTTGCTATCATACCCATGCAGTCGCATCCAGAGTTTTCTTGTGAAACTGTTGGATATTCTGATATGGCATTAAGGGAAGCAGCGGAGGCAGCACTGCGACAGGTTGGCGGTACCATTGGGCTGCAAGGACGCTACGGTGCATGAGTGGGATCGAGCTCTTTATTCCTGCGCATTAGTTTTCTTTTGTAATGTTCACCTACCTCGAGGTCTGCTGAAGGGATTGCGTCCACACACGCGTTCAGTGTCTGCTGACTTACGACGTGCTTTCGCTCGACGTCTAGCACCTTTTTCAGTAGTGGTATACAGGGTGAAGTGCGTGAAAGGTTAAACCTATTCCAAGTACGGCACCCCACCAAGGCAACACTCTTTTCACATCCCCGTTCTCGGAGACTGCGCCCTTCAGAAAGGGCGTTTGCTCTGCTGCTCAAGACAGACGAAAAGCTTTATCACCGTAACAATGTGCATAGAGTAACAATTACATTCTTGGATGATCGGCATCTCACAATGGCTTGAACATTTGAAAGGGTTCTTCTTATGACAGCGCAAACAATGAGACGCTTTCTTTCTTCTTAACACTGAGATGATGAACAGGGCTGCTCAGAAGTTTCTCCCTGAGAATTGCCATTGAGCGACCAAGGGCTCCCCTGCAGAGTATGAAGTCTTTCTGGAAGTGTTTGTTGCGAGCAAATTTGAGCAACGATGGTGGTTTGGTTAATTCAGTCCATAACCGCATACGACTGCAGCTGCGCAACGGGATTTGTCGCTATGGAGGGAATGGAGGCTACGCTCAAAAGGCAGCACTATATCAAGTGCAACATAACATTTAATCTGCAGTGAGTTAAACATCGGGGAAACGGAAAGAATGCCATGAAAGCAGTTAGCTGGCAAGCGGAAGCGGAGCTTAATAAGCCCACTAGAGGAGGGTAGTCAGCGCAAGGAGGGAGACCCACAACGGAGACGATTTTAACGTCAAATGCACAACACGGCTGCGCGAAAACGAAATTGGACCCCTGGGGACCCTTGAGGCTTTCTGGATTCGTGAGCCCAACCTAACGGTGAACAAAGAAGCGACTGCATTTCCATTACCAAAGTCATTGCCCCCTACTCTAATTGTGAGCTGTGAGACGCTATCGATATACTTTTACATAGTGCATCTGCTTCACCTGGTCAGTGGTTCTTGTATAGATGGGCCGTTTTCGGGACTGGTAAGGCAGTGATGGATTGCGTTCACGTTAGAGCTGCTTCCCCCTGATACGTTCGATTTCCCGTTGCTGCTAGCAGGGTTGGAAAAGTTTAAGCTTTTGGTGACGTGACTGCACGGTATACAAAAATTCTGACATCTTTCAGACGTTTAATAACGAGGATGTCGGCGAAACGTCACGCTCAGTAAATCCATACAATACCACATCTAAGTGACATGTAAGAATTGAAATCGTTCTTTTTAAGCAGTTAACTTGGTGCCGTAACAGATTAATAACCTCGTATATAAAACCCGCTTGTTGTCCCTTATCGCAACATATCGTAGGTTACGCCACATGTGTACCTTGCAAGGGCAACGTTTTTTTTTCTGAAGAATGGCACTCTCCTAACAAAGGTGGTAGCGAGTGGAATTAATGATCCTCACTGATTTGCAACTGGTTCTCCTTGAGAAAAACACAAAGATACATTATACATTCAAAATTCAGTGGATTAGTATTTATTCTGCGCCAATGAAGGCAGCGATTTGAAGGCCTTTCTGGCTTAGAGGTCAAGCAAATATGTTACCAGCTATCAGAGCGGCCTCTCGGCCGCACCGACGGCTTCTCAACGGCTTCGCCGTAGTAATAACTTCTCATAATCAATTTTAGTTGCAACCTATCTCATGGTTTCGTAGGAAGAACATCTTAACTACGTCGATTGCGGCAAGTTAAAAAGAAACAGAAAAAATGAACGACATTTAAAAAAATTAACAATTTGACAAATATCGATTAATGGTGATCGATACTTCAAAACAAACCTCAGGGCCGTGTTCAGCGACCTCGATTACCCCAGGGCTAAAGTTTTGGAGCGCATGAACGACATCCACAGAGAGCCAATAATTTGATCAATATCGATTGATGGCGATCGATACCTCAAAAACAAACTCCAGATTCGAGTTGAGCGGCCTTGTTTGCCCCAGGGCTGAAGTTCGGGTCGCCATCAATCGCTGAGTATCGCCAAGACGCTGTGACCCCACTCCAGTTGTGACGGACGGACGGACAGAAGGACGGAAACACACACCACACACACACACACACACACACACACACACACACACACACACACACACACACACACACACACACACACACACACACACACACACACACACACACACACACACACACACACACACACACACACAACCCCTTTATATAGAGTAGGATTTGTCTTAAATGTTATGTTAACAATTTGCGCAGTTTAACAGAATCCGGCTTTGAGACTGCTGCAGCCGGTCTTTGTAGCAAAGGAATAGCGCATACACATGGAGGAGTGTTAGGGAATTCACAGTGATGGTTCCCGGCTGGTGCATAATAAGTAGACCTCACAGTCGAATAGGAAAACGACCGGACCGGACGAGGATCATGGTGCATCAGTCAAAAATTGAGACGGTTCAGCGCGGACCAGCCGCTCCTTCTGCCAGTAACCATGGCTTATGGGCATCTCGAGGTTGGCTCCAATGTCTTGACATTAGTTTTCCTTGCACTGTGGGCGTATCTCTTGACAGATTCTTGTGCACAGGGGTGTCCAGAGAATCGGGTTTAGAACACAAACTAAGCATGGAGAACAAAAAGGAAGTCGGGAAGTCTTGCATCATGTGCTGGTGCCAACTATGAGGTGGAATGTGGTCGCATCTTGATCGGTGCTGTTCTCGAAAACGCTTAGCCAAGGTCCATGCAACGAGGAATAGGCAGTGTTTTCCTTGACCCTTCACTGTTTAGATAAACAATGACACGAAGGAGCAGTTCAGGTTCTCTGATTTAGCCGCCAAAGCGAAATTCATGGGGAAGGCGCTCGTTGCGCTAGGCGTCGAGCGAGGAGAGGTAATGAAACGGGACGAGTTTCATAGCTCGGGGATAAACGACTGAATTTGTTCCAGGTCGTTATGTTGTGCGTGGACAACTCGCCGGAGGCCGTTTACCTGTTCTTGGCTGTGTCAATGGCCGGAGGCGTAGCCTGCACATTGTCGCCGAAGTTGCACGCTGGTTAGATTTCCAGACTTGCCGACGCCTTTCAGCATTAATGCAATTATTTTGTCAACTTTTTGTCAACTCTTTTTTGTCATTTTTTTCGCACAGAAATATCTCGTTTCGGAACAATTTAGACCGGGGGAGTTACTGGAGGGTAAGAAGTAGGACTGCTATTCGAGGCTTGTTGCAGATGAAATGCACTTCCAAATCGTCGAGTCCGACTGCCGAATAGTACTCGTGGATCCCAGTGGCCTTGCAGAAGTGCAAAGAGTGTTCAGCTCGCTCAACAAACCTCATCGAGTACGGCGAGATCGTTAATGCTTCAGCGCAATCAGAATTGTGAGAGCAATCTCAATTACAGATTATCTGCACTGGTAAACGTGATCTGGCCGAGGGCAATCCAACACTCGAAGATCTCCAATTTGTTGGTGATTCGAGTTCTGATCGTGGTCCCGAGCTCTATTCCGCGTCTGCCAACAGAACCTGCTTTCAGTAACGGATAACGTAGTTCTCCCTCGTCTTCAACCACGCTCTGACTTCGTCTACATGCCGTTCTCGAGCGGTATTCATGGCAAACGTAAGGGTATCCTCACAACTCACTACGTCATGAATGCGAAGACTACTATTTCTTATAAGTAGGTTCCAATACGTCCGTTTATTTGAGGAGCATTACCGAATGGGACCGTTCGTTCAGCCCCAGCTGTTACATTCATCCTGAGCGTCACGAGTACACGGCAGCAATGTTGCCATTTCACCGTCAGATGGGTCTCGAGGCGATCTTTGTGTCGCTGTTCGCCGGTGCTACTGTCGTTACCGTATCCAAGTTCTGTGTACATACTCTCATGACGTGCATCGACAGGCACAAGGTACGGCTTAACCTTCCAAACGTGCCCTTTGGGACGTCGTTGACAGGGTCGTAAGGCAAACAGCTAGAGACATTCATTAGAACTATTTGTTTATTTGTTTATTTATTTGCTCAAAGATTGTGCGCTAAGACAATCAATGAAACACTGTGGACATGATGTATAAAAAATCAGGAATCACTGAGCAAAGTAAAGCAAAAGACAAATCAACCTGATGTTTCAACCTTAATTATCTGATGAGAACAACCATCGACCAGTAGGAAAAAGCAGTCTCACACATCGATGTGAAATTATTAGGTTGTAACGAAATAAATGGCACTGAACCAATGTAAATTTAAACACTTAATATCTCGGCTTGTAGGCAAGTTTACTAATCGAAATAAAAACCTCCTGATTCTACACATCTTTGCCAACGTGACACAAGCTTTTTTATCCCAGTAGCATAAAAATCAGAAATTCTGGAATTGACGAAATCTTCGAAGGCACTTTCGGCATCCTGTTGGTATTTGAATATTTTCCCTGTCAAGAAGTCGCCAAGATGCTTGAAGAAATGGTAGACTGTTGGGGAGAGGTCGGGAGAAAACGGAGGATGTGGTAGAGTTTCAATGCTCAGCTCATTCAATTTCTGCAACGTCATTCGTGCTACCTGGGGGCGAGCATTGTCGTGCAGAAGGAGAACTCGCCTTCGGTTTACCAAGGCCGGCCGGACATCCTTCAACTTTTTCATCATTTCTTCAATCTTCAATGCAGTACTTCTCTGCCGTGATGGATTCACCGGGAGGGGGGGGGGAAGCTGTGGTGAATAATTCCCAGCGAGCACCACCATACTGTCACCATTACTTTCTTTTGGTGCAATTCCGGCTTCGCAAAAACTTTGGGGCTCTCATCGCTGTCCACCCACTGTGCCGATCGTCGCCTGTTGTCGTACGTTATCCATTTCTCGTCACAGGTTACGATGCGATCAAGGAATGGGTCCGTTTCGTTCCGTAGAAGCAGTGCGGTCGAGATGGTTTCTTTGCTCCTCAGACAGCTCGTGAGGCACCCATCTTTCCAGCTTTTTGGTCTTTCCAATTTCCTTCAGATGCCGGGCAGCTGTGTTGTGACTGACGCCAAGAACCTTCGCTATCTCCCTGGTACCTTTGTGTGGATCCTCCTCTACCACATCTCTCAGCTTGTCCTCATCAACATCACTATGCCTCCCACGACCCTCATGTTCTTCCAAGCTCTCATCTCCATTCCGGAACTTCTGATACCAACGATACGCCGTCCGAGTTGTGGAACATCCTTGACCGAATGCGGCGTTGATCTTCTCGTCCGCCTCCTTAGCTGTAGTGCCCAGCTTGAATTCATACAAGTAAATACCCTTTTGTCCATCTGCAAAAAAGTCAATAAAACTCTAAAGTTTTCCCACTTTTACATAGAAAATTTGGTACACACCGGTAGAGCAAAGTTTGCGCTTCTAAATGATATGCCGCATGTTAGGGTTCGTTCTTGATCAAACGCGTAAAGACGCGCCAAAAATGGCGCGAGCCAGTGCCATTTAATTCGTTACAACCTAATAGCGTCCACATAAGTATGGGCAGAGGAACCCGATGAAGACGAAGAGTGGCCCGCCAACACTGCAAGTCGCTAGGCAGAACGGCTCCGGATACCAGCTAAGTAGGTTCGCCGCCTCCATCAGTGCTCATTTGACCGCTGTATGGGAAGGGTAGGTAGGGTGGCATTAGATTTTCTGATTACATAGAACAGAAACAATAAAAAACAAGATGTCAGGAAAAGCAAAGCCACGCAAAAGCGTAATCAGATACAGAGATGTAGGAGACCGACATTACATAGCGAGCGTTGTAGGAATAAACACAACAATTCACAAACTTGTCTACTAAGGTGGGAACGGAAACTTACTTAGAAACGAGGAAAATAGAAATCCCTGAAAACTTGAAAAACTTGAAAAAAGAAATGAAACAGTTATTGTGCTTAGGATATGTCAACAATATGCAAAGCTGAAAGCAAGTCTTTTTCAAGTTCTTACGGAAATGCTAACGTTTGGAGCTTTTAGTAGACGTGCTGGTAACATCTGTAAGCAACGAGCGCCCCAAAAGAAAACGGATTGAAGATCTTTTCACGATTTTTCTTTTTGACTTTGGGATAACGAAAACAGTTGGGATTTCGGTGACCCAGTATTGGCAAAAATACCCAGTACTTGATTGCTCCGATTCACCTTTTAGCACCTCAAAACAGAAAACGAGATCACTGAATATGCGCCTGTAGAATAAGCTTTTAAGTTATTTTGCATAAGTCTTTCCTTATAACTAGGAATTGTACCAGAGTCAGCTGAGGACCGCATGCTTCTCTCAAACAAAATTTTAACGTTTTTTGCACCTTTTCAAGCATGGATTGGAATTTTTTGTGAATAGACTTCAGTTGTGGTAGCAATATTCCAATAATGGTTCGACATATGACTTGTACACAATACCGCTCACGCCGCACGGTCAAAAGTGGGCGAAAAAACGCAAAAATAGCGTCGCAAAGCGTCGCATGCTCATAACTCCTTCAGTTTCAGGTTTCGAAAAAAGGTTGGCACCCTTCGATTCGTCTCTTCGAGATCCTCACAAACATCTATACAACTTTACAGAACACCAACATTTTCGCCGCGAGTTGACTACAAATGACTGGAACGGGCTTCTGCGATTAGAGCAGCTTATTTACCAGGATATGCGTGCTTTCGGAGTACCTCAAGCATGGCGTACGTTGCCAGTGCTCTGTCATGCCACGAATGCCCCTAGAGTGTGCCGTGCACAACGCCTTCAGAATCGAACCTACCAATCGAGTGGGCGAGCGCATGTCCCCTGCGCTTCTATCTTCTCTTACTGGGAAATGCGAAATCCACAAGACTATTTCGAACCGTTTGGAGAATGTTATCAGAAATTTCCAGCCACCCCACTCAGAGTTAGCTCCAATCTGCCCAGCGAAACTTTGGTGTGCGCCGTGTACAATGCGTATAGAGAAGAACCTTTCAATCGAAGGGGGAGGGGGGGCGACCGCTCGCAAATTGCACGCGCGGGCGTGTTCGGAGCGCAATAGCTCTGTCAAGTTGGAACCTTTCAGGTTGCAGCTTGTAGGTTTTGTAGGCAGTCGAGCGATCTGTTAGCAAGCCGAAGTAGAATGGTTTAGCTTAGGAGGGGGCAATGTTATAGGGGTGCGAAAATGCAGGTGAGGGTTGCGTGACGCATTTTTTTCCGAATTCGGTGGACCACTGCGATAAGACACGACGAGCTAACGAACTAAATCCGTACGCGAAGAGAGCACTTAAGGTACTTACGGTGACGGGCTCAGAACTTCTCACCAGCTTAAATTGCCTTAGCCCCATCTGTCGTTTTAAAGCGGCGGACTCAGCGGTTGAAGTTTCCTGCCCTCTTACTCGCCCATGGGTTTCCGACACTCCCAATAACACCGTTTTGTACATAACGAAAAGCTCTATCGAATGGTGTCACTCTCGTCTAATTTCAAAAAAAATCGATTGTTCGACAATATCGAGGACATGGGCGCTCCAGGCCGAGCTACGCGGACGATGACGTCATCGAAAACCAGTGTTTTCGAAATTGTCCAAATTTCCTCGTGCAAACTTCGTCCAAAATCATTTAGGGGTTATTTGGGGCGCTGATTACGGATCCGACGTTCGTTTTTGAAAATTGCGCCCCGAACACGCCCGCGCGTGCAATTTGCGAGCGGTCGCCCCCTCGATTGAAAGGTTCGAATCTGTATGCATCGCGCACGGCGCACTCCAAAGGCTCGCTGGAAAGCCTTAGAGCAACTCCTGACTAGGGCGACTGCAAATTTCTGATAAAACTCCCCAAACGCTCTGCCTACAAGCTGTCCCTCCCCTTCCCCTCGATTGAAATGTTGTTCTCTATACGAATTGTGCACGGCGCACCCCAAAGTTTCGCTGGGCAGATTGGAGCTAATTCTGAGTGGGGTGGCTGGAAATTTCTGATAACATTCTCCAAGCGGTTCGAAATAGTCTGTGGACATGCGCTCGCCCACTTGTTGGTAGGTTAGATTCTGTGTGCGTTGTGCATGGCGCACTCTAGGGGCATTCGTGGCATGGCAGAGCACTGGCAGCGTGCGCCATGCTTGAGATACTCCGAAAGCACGCATGTCCCGGGAAATGAGATGCTCTAATCGCAGCAGCCCGTTCCAGTCATTTTTAGTCAAATCACGGCGAAAATGTTGGTGTTCCGTAAAGTTGCATAGATGTTTGTGAAGATCTCGAAAAGACGAATCGAAGGGTGCCGGCCTTTTTTCGAAACCTGAAATTGAAGGAGTTATGGGCATGCGACGCTTTGCGACGCTATTTTTGCGTTTTTTCGCCCACTTTTGACCATGCGGCGCGAGCGGTATTGTACGTTAACGAGGGTTGAGCTTTCAGCGTTTTTAATATTTCTAAGAATTAAAAACAAAGTGGAAAAAGCTTTCCGCACAATGGTATTTATATAGCTTCGAAAATTTAACTTACGATCCATGGAAACTCCTAAATCACGACCCTCAGATACAGAGTTGAGGACATAGTTGTTGAGATTGTGCTCCATCCTTTCTAAGGTGCCTATATAGAGGACAGAGGTTTTGGAGATATTCATAGGTGCCAAGCATCAGTCCATTCAATCATCATGTTGACAGATTGAGATAAGGGTTGAAATACCTGATCCTTTTTGCCACTATTGTATGCACGATATATTTTTATGCCGTCAGCATACATTTGCACCTTTACTTCGTTACCAACCGCTAATCTTAAAAGAAGATCGCAAGTGTACGCAAGAAACAGTACCGGTGAAAACAAACCTTCCTAGGGCACTCCGCAATTTCAGTCAAATTATCTTGGAAAGGAATTCCCAACTTCAACGCGTATATATCCTCCGCTCAAATACGAATGAATCTATCTCAAAAGAGAGTCCTGAGAACCAAGTTGGTGGAGCTTGAGCAGAAGCTCCTCATGGAAAACCCTATTAAAAGCTTTAGAAAAGTCGAAGTTAATGACATCAACCGAGTTATAGGCGGGAATGAGGAAAGTAAAACGGAATTCGGTTTTTTTGGGAATAGCCGTGATAACGACTCGACTCCTTCCAGGTTTCGGGGACTTCGCTCTACACCAAAGAAATATTAAAAATCATTGAAAGGGGCCTAAAAAGTGAATGATCACATTTTGAAACACAATTCGCGTGATCCCATCGAAAGTTGCTGAGGTAGAACTTTTCAACTGCTTCATAATTCTTAACACCTCACTGGGTGTTTCACGAATTCATGTACTCCGTCTATGTCGGATTTCTCAGCCGTTTTTGACTGCTTGAGCAAACTACTCAAATTCCTTGACATCTCTTCTGGTCCTGACGTGAAAACGGAAGCGAATTATTTTCTAGTGCTTCAGCCTTTTGGAGATCGTTTTTGAAAAGAACACCGGCGTTCTCTTTAAGAACAGGCAACTCTATGTGACCTTTCAGTTTATATCGCATCATGGAAAGCAGAGCCTCCTTATTGCGTGGGTTCAAGAACATCTTTCACAGTATGCTGCAATTCTACTCAAGTGATGATCCAGTTCCTGACACACCTTTTTGCATTGTGGATATGAAAGAGGATTTTTTACTGAGTTAAAAAGACGTGTTTTTTGGACCATTAGATTGGATATGTGCTTCGGATAATGTTCTACTAGGGACTTTTTGATTGAAATAGTACATGCATAGATAAGCCAGAGTATAAAACGCGATAGAACCTCTTATACAAGTCATCATTGTTTTGCTAACCTTGAAAAATCACCAATCCACAAAACCGAAATTATTTGCTTAACCCGGAGTTTGTCTTGATAAAGGTCGTAAGTAGTAAATCCCCCTTCCTCAGCAACGGCATGTGAATTTCAAAGGCGACTACGTTGTGGTCTGCTGCTGCAAAGGAAGGGAGCACAGAAATATTGTATAGGATAGGAACGGAAGTTACGATTATGTCAAGAACTGCATCACCTCGAGTAGGTCTGTTTGCTTGTTGGATTAGGCTACAACATTGGAAGAATTCCGTGCACTTTGCTCAGTTTTGCTCCTTAGGCCTTCGCAAAATTTTGCCTCTTAGGCTCTGCACCATGAACCCAATCAATGTCAAGATTGAAGTCACCTAATACTGTTAAGTGATTGATCGAAAGACGCAGTTCTATTAGTGAATCGATGGAAGCATCGTCTTAGTATGAGCTTGTGCTCGGTTGACGGTACACTAGAACCATTCTAAGTAATACGAATCGAAGGCATCAAGACAAAGAATATCAGAATGCAAGCCTGTAAGGCTATTAACAGCAGTTAAACTAGTCGCATTTTTAGCCAGGCAACAAATAGTCCTTGCTGTGCGGTCACTTCTAAAGAGCTTGTAGGGAGGATTGGAAAGGATTTCCGAATCTAGTATCTTGCTCGAGAACCATGTATCTGTATAGACAACAAGTCGGGTTCAGAGTTAGACAGAAAGAGATGAAGATGATGCACCTTATTCTCCAGGCTACGGGAGTTGAACATGAAGCACTTCATGGACCTGAAAGGTACACCGTGTCCAGTCAGGCGTTTCTGAATGCCCTTCGCTTGGGAAGGTCCTCAACCCGCCTTATCTCTCCACGGTATACCACCCAAATGCGATCGTTTGCCCGCTTGTTCCTCTTCCTACACCCCTGCCTTAACTAATATTGTTGCTGCCGTTCCTCAGAGGTCATGCTACTTTGGACTCTAACCTTGCTGAAGGGCAGTAGCCCAATGAGACTTCGATGGCAATACCATCCTCGCCTTGCAGATATGACTGCGTTCATGCCGACCCATGCGATGGACCTCTAAGAGACGGCACTCGAGATGTAGGCCATCAAAGACCTCACTTACCTTCGCCTCGAGATCCTTCAGTTTCGCTGAAGGGGAAGGTCCGTGGCAGCTTCAAGAAGCCATTTAATAGCGATGTTTTGTTCCTTCTTCTCCATCTCTATTCGCTCTGACATCTCCTGTGAAGGTTTGGAGATTAGTACATACATCATCTGCTCGATGATAGGGTCCTCGTTTCTCACCAAAACTGCGTTTCTAAGTTCGCTTACTGAGTACTTAGAAAAGTCTTCTATAATGGAGCAACTCATGCGCTGTTAACTTGTTCTAGGCTCTTAGCACAGACTTTTGCTGAGACCCAGTAGCCTTCTTATTGGATTTAATTCTCTGTGACATGTTGACCTATTGACAGCAGAGACGAATCAATTAAACGCATCGACAACCAAACTTTGAACAGCAAGACTACTAGTCCCAGAGTTAGTAAAATATCGCAACTAAACACGTATTAAATAGCTTAAAAAAGAGATCATTATGAAAAAACACAAATAAGGATAAATACAGCAGGAAAACACTTAGCTCAGAAATGCTGACGAAACGCCGTCGCTCACGGTGGTGAAATGTCGAGGATTTGACTAGATGTAGACTTCTTTTCCCAAGTTTGGAGCTTGAGCTTTGTCAATGAGGTTTTCTGCGTACTCATGCCTGAAACTATGATCCGTTAGTGAACTATTCGTTTTGCAGGCACACTAGGTAGCTCCCACATACATGCATCAGTGAGTTATACTGATTTCATGAGCGCCTTCGCAGGCGAGGACTCTCTACCTAAGTCCGATGATCATGTCGATGATGATCAACGAGGCTGAGAATCACGAGTATTCGGTGGCGGAAATGCACACGGTGATCAACGGCAGCGCCGCTGTGTCCAAAGAACTCTACGACGACTTCCGAGAGACATTCCCTCACGTTCGCAACATCATTTCAAGTCAGCTAGGCCCACTGCGGCTGTCCAGAGGTTTGGCTCAGGCGAGCAAAGTGCAGCTAACGTTTGGTGCTTCAGCTTACGGAATGACGGAGATCGGGTTGATCACAAGGACGGTTCCAGCTGACAAGTACTCGGCATCCTGCGGCATCTTGGCAGCGAACCTTTCATTGAAGGTATGCGCTCATACGCAGCTGTATCGTATTCTTCTATTTGGAGAGCAATGAAAACTACGAAATTGCAATTGGAATTTAAGCACTACAAAAAATGACATTAAAATCCAATTAAGTTTCCAATTGAATAAAACCGCTTCGGGCTGTTGCCGATCCATAACCTTTCTCTCAAGATCCAATAGGCGTACTACGTTATTCGACCAAGTTGAGGTGATGTTGTGTGGTAATTCTGTACTCCAACTAACTCCTGTCGCAAAATCGCTAGTTAGTACGCTTCATGCACTCCTTCCTAGCACTTTCAGCGTTGATTAACGTAATAGGCCCGCCGTTTGTTGTGACCTCTTCTCGCTCGTTCAGCGTTTTCTTTTTCTTTCACACTCGTCTCACCTGTCAATGTGTTACGCAGGTCGCCCCCCCCCCACAGTGGCAACAAATCAAGTCGAAATGCAGCTAATCACACCTACATGTATTCAACTTCGGGGGCGATGTTCTGTTCGTTGTTATTCAACCTCAATACACGCGGTTTGTCTATAATTAGCAGATTGCAAAGAAGCGAAGAATTACCCCTTGCGAAAATACCTCAATTGTTAATTGACTAAGAGAATGTGGAGCTGCTGGAGTGCAATTATGTTCTTTAATAAGTGAGGAGAACGCTTTGGAGTGACGGCTCCTAGCAAGTCACTCATTTCGTTTTCCATTTGCTGCACCGTATCCTTTCAATCTTATACACCTCCCGCTAGCCTTGTTCTAGAAGTTTTCTGGTTATCATACACAAAGCCTTCAAAGCATCATAGCTTGGTTCATAGCTCGGTTTGATTGAGCTTCTCCAAATTAATAAGCTGAATAGAATGTGATTAACATTGATGTTTCCACAACCTTTATGTAGAAACGGTGTCGGCCACTACTGAAAGACGTTCCCTTAGAAACCGAAAGCCTGCCCGTTGGGATTATACGGTGGATCAGCAGGAACTGTTTCACAAATTATGGCCGGGTCATTGAGAGTAGCTCTCGCAGCAGTGACAGGTATTCAAAAGAGGATACGTTGGGCACTGTTGACAAGGCGGTGATCAGAAAGGTGTCGAAATATGTAGTAGACCTTATTCGCAACAGTGCTCTGTCGCCCTCGAAGAGCATGGAATGATTTGATAACTCCTGCGAACGCGTTGGTGTCACTATTCGTGAAGAGAAGTGAACTCGTGCTTGTAGGGACCTGGAAGCGACCGTGAAAACTGTCGACATAGGGTGGTGCCAGATTATGAGAACGAGTTGCGCGCTCGACTGTTCGAGTAGGTCTCTCTATGTGACGCTGCAATGCCATGTGTTGTGGGTAGAACTCGTAGTAAGTGTTGGTGGGACGTAGTCAGGTGCTGAGGGGAGAACTGCAGTATCTACGTTGGAAGGAGTTCCTTGGTCTTCTATCATGTAGAGTTGACTTGACGTTGGGTTAAAGCTGCTTTTGGACAGCGAGCACGTTTGCTAGGTCCTAGTTCTGCCTATAAAGGAGGCAGCTGTGAAGAATGGGAATCAGAAGTTGATACGAAGACGTAGCGATGAGAGCTTTCCAACACCGACGGATTTTTTTCGCGTTAGTTCGAAAAGGCGATTCCGCGTCATTGCCGATTGAACTGTGGGCAGTAGTCAGGTAGCGAACTATCAAAGATAAGTGATTCCACTGACGCTCAAAATGCCAGGTTCCTGCAGTGTGTCTTCGAATTGGATGCTAACAGACAGTCATTCTGCGATAACAGTGAACTCAACTGGGATAGAAGAAGGTCTTTGTAAGGGACACTGCTTATGCAAATAAACAGGTTCATAAACGAGGAGCTGAAGGAGTGTTGGAGTCGTGCAAAGCGACCACTGTAGCACAAATCCGCCCATTGTATGTATAAAGAACCCTACTAGACGTGGCTGTCTTGCTGTCTTGTCGTCGTTGGAGATCGGGCCTGCACGATAGGGGAGCATGGGCCAGACTGATGGCGCAACGCTGCCCTCACTGACGCACTGAAAGCTGAGGTTTGCGGGACAAGCAGGCCGTACGATACAACTCGATCTCGCTATGGTGAACTGAGCAGGCCCTTAGTGTTTACGCAAAACGTCTGGTGCCTTTGTGGCAAGTGCTGAGACTGACGGGCCTTGTGCAGGACCGGAAAGAATCGCCGATTTTGTGAGGTGCTGAGCTTCGACTTCTCTTGACCTCGTCTGATCTCACTACTAACAGTGGTAGCGTTTTCTGGCATGCACCTTCAGCACAAAGTTTGAAAGAATGAAAGTGACCTGTGGTAACAGGTCTTAGCTATCGTATGCCTGTATTCGCTTCAAAGTGTTAGAACAGTTTCCCGTAGTTTTGTCACAATTTTCCTTAAGGTGTTCTGGAATCGTAGTGACGCTTCTTTTTTGGCCTGCAACGGAACTTCTCAAATTCCGAGTTCAATCTCTGCATGGCGCTCTCTATCGGTGTTATTCCAGGTGATTGACATAGTCAGTGGGCGAGTGGTCGGACCAAACCAGAAGGGACTGATATACGTGAGAGGAGCCAGCGCAATGTCGCCGTATTTGAACAACGACGAGGCCACGCGAGAGCAGATCAGAGGCGGCTGGAGGAAGACCGGTATGTCGTCGAGTGATCAGATTTCGCAAAGGATGCTGAACAGAAAGAAAGACGGTAGACGCGTCATGCATTTGCGTCCTGAAGCTCAATCCTAACCTGCTCTTAGTATTACGCCGGTAATATCAGTTAAGCCATTGAAGAAAAATGCTCACTTCCATGGGAACTTTCTTGAACGCTGGATGATCATAGGCAAACACTGCTGTTTTAAGCTTGTGCTAATTTCTGTGTGCCTTCTCATTTTTGACTAATTGTAAGAAGCATTTCGCGGGCCAATCACCACTGCTGATTACTGTGAGAGCAAATTTTCTACTGCTATATCCATCACCTGCTAGATATTTGCTGCTGTCACTTGCTTTTGTGTAATGACTTCTATCCACTCGACCGATACAGACTGGCTGCTATATCGAGGATAACGGCGTTGACACGTCTTTTTCGGAATGTGCCAGGCAGTCTATTTGCTCGGAGTATGGTGGAAGCACTTTGTCTACCACTACTACTTAATGCCTACTAATCCTACATAATCCATAGCGTGATTTGCGGTGGCCGGCGATAGGAAAATCAGCGCGCTGTGTGGTCTCACCGGCATTATTTGGGATGGAGGTTTCATTTACTTTGGCGAGAATCGAACTGATAGCGGATTCGGGGTGCACGCAAGACCAGGGCCCTTGCCGACTGCAACTCCCGCTCCTTAGACTGTCAACGTGCCATTTAAATCCTTTGGTTTGAGGTGACATCGGCTACTACGACGACAACGAAAACGTGTACCTCGTCGACAAATTCAAGGAAATGATTAAAGTGCACGGCTATCAGGTGAGCAGTAGATTGTCGTGAAGAAGGGAAAATCACCAAGAAGTTGAGTTTTCAGGTAATTCCTTCTGAACTGGAAGCGCTACTTGTCACGCATCCAGCTGTGATTGATGCAGTCGTTGTTGCCATCTATGATCAGGAAGCCGGCGAGAGGTTCGTATGTCCATTCCCTAATTCGACACTCTTCAAATCGAATTGGCCACTCTTCTAAACATTATTTTTTATGTTACGATTACTTCTGTGCCGAACGAGGTTGTAAAGTGGATCAGTATTTATTGAGCGGCCCAACGTTTCGACCCGTTCGTCGTCTTCGGTGGCCTAAAAGTGGCTTGATGATTCGGATGCTGCTATCTATCCGACCAAACGCCTCGACTCTAGCCTTTCGGATATCATCTTGAGGCATAACAGAAAACCCCAGGCCCATAAACGGCAAACTCACCCGCTGTCCACCGCTTGTGCGGAGCGACGCCGCTGCCGCAGCACCGCTCAATAAATACTGATCCACCTTAGAACCTCGTTCGGCACAGAAGTAATCGTAACATCTAGACAATGCCGAGGTTTTACGAAGAAAGAACTTGGAGGTTATTTTTTATTTTAAAGAAAAAATGTATTAAATTTTGCCATAAAACGCACAAAAACAAAATAATTTGGTGTATTAAAAGGAGTGGCGCCACGGGCTCGACTAGAACGTGCCACTTTTATTTGAATGATAGTGTAGATACTGTTTAATTGAAAAGGTGTGTTTTTGTGTTTTTTGTGATTGTTTTTTTATAACTATTCTTGTCTGATACTAATTTTTGGTCTTGTGTGTCTGTGTATGTTACTCCACACAAGCAGAATTTTTGCGTAAATTGAATTGTGGCGATCTGGTCGGGTGCATGGCGCGATCTCTTTTATAATATACCAAATGATTATTGTCTATCGGCGCCTTTAAGCGAAATTAGTTTTTTTCCAAAATAATTTTTTTATAAAATTCCAAACAGCGCGCTCACTTACTGGGGCAGGTGGATGAACAAAAATTGAAGAAAGTTATAATAAATTTTCCATAAAACAAAATTATTTTAACTTGTCGGAGACCTTCTAATCCAACTTAGAAGTCGCTCGTTTTTATTTGGACGATGTTAAGTTTGCTTTCAAAAGCGTCAAGCTCGCTTAGAAGGTTGTTCAGTTTGATTGGAAAAGTGCCCAATTTGGCGTGAAAATAGTGTGAAGCTCCACGACATATGGAAGGATGAGAACGCGTACATGGTCTGCGGACGGGAAGGTGGCTTAGAGTCCTTGATGGAGGAGTCCTTTTTGTTACGTACTCCATTCCAAAGTTCTAGAGATTGAACCCGGCGACAGAAGGCGTGCCCCCATGTTCTGTCTGTGAGACCATATTCTTTGTACTGTGCCTTTCAGACCGGTTGCCTTCGTCGTTCTAGATAAAGAGAACTTGGCCAGCCCAAAGCAGATAATGGACTACGTCAACGGTGAGTGGCACTCTGTCTGCGACAAGAAGCTGCACTATTACTTGCAAGTGTTTCGTGCTGCTTGTGGACATGCTTGGGGAAGCAGAATATGAGGGGGCTGAAAATGAATCGTGATCAGGTAACACCAGTGAAAATATAAGGATTTTTCATTCAAGCCGAATAATCAAAAATAGAAAAACGAGCGGTCAAAATAAGTTTGCAGTGTGCAGTCTTCATCAAACTTATCAGCCTTCGTCGACTGGTTAGTACCTCTTTAGCTGTAAACAGAACGAGGCGAAGTATTAGGTTGTCCGGAAAGTTCTCAGCGTTTATGTTACTTTTTATTTTTCATTCGTCTATTATTAAGTAAAAATTCAACTTGCATTGCGCATTAAAGCTCTATCTTACTAAATATGTTTCAACGTTGTCTTCTGTCCTTGAGGGGCATATTGAAGTATATCGAAGGAGCAATTCCGAACGATATTTTTTAATCCTTAAATTGGGACAATCCGCAGCCGAGACTGCTCGAAATCAATCAAGTGTGGGGGCCTAATAATGTTGGAGAAAGCACTGTGCGGTAGCGGTTCAGCAAATTTCGGACAGGAGATTTCAGCCTCGAAGGTGACACCCGTAGCGGTCAACCTAGGGCAATCCTGGACGACGAGACGAAGGAATTGGTGTAAACTGAACCATCCCAAACAGTTCGCAGCATCGCGGAAGAGCTAGTCGTCAGTAAAACTGCTGTTGCGGATGCTTTGAAACACCTTGGGAAGGAGTTAAGTGAGCGGCAAAAATTGTCACGTATCGAGATTTGTTCTTCTCTACTTTTACGCAACTGACCCTTTTGGGATCGAATCATCACTTGTGATGAAAAGTGGATTCTGCTGGATAACAGGAAACGTTTCGGACAGCGGTTGGACGCCGACGTACCCCCTAGGCTCTTTTTCCAAAGGCGAACTTCCACCAAAAAAGGTAATGGTCACTGTGTGATGGTCGGCGGCTGGTGTGGTCCATCACAAATTTTTGACACCAAGCCAGACGATCACAGCGGAGTCCCACTATAGGGAAATCGATGAAGTAATAATAGGGTTGCGCACATTATTGCAGGAGCTTAAGCATAACTCTTTAATCTTAGCTTCATTAGAACTGAGGTCCCCAACAGATGGCGGCACTCGTTGGTAAGACCCATCCCTAAGAAGCTGCTTCATACCAATTCGGCTAACTTCAGGTCCGTCTGCATCACGTCGTTGCTTGCACGATTATTCAAAATCTTTCGTATTTTTCGTATAAAAACGTATTGTTGCTCATCTTTACGAGAACTCAGTTATCCCCTCGGGTCAATATTGGTTTCGAAAAGGGAAATCCACATTACCGGCGGGCTTCAGAATTTCAATAAGTGGACGGCTACCTTAGGTGATCGCAAAAATGTGGATGTAATTTATTTTGACCTTGAGAATGTCTTTGACCGGGTTCCGCACCTGGAACTGTTACAAAAGCTTCACATTGTTGGTGCTCATCCTCGAATAGTTGCCTGGGCTGCTGCTTTTCTGGAGAAGCGGACCTTTTCTGTTCGCACTAACAATTTCATCTCTTGTCCTAGGCCTGTAACGAGTGGCGTACCGCAGGGCGGAGTTCTGTCACCGATTCTGTTTAATATATACACTCATGAGCTAGCTCAACTACTCAGCGTTAGCGGGTTGGAGTTTAGCGTTTTCGCCGACGACATCAAAATCTTCCGAGTTACAGAGTTCACTAGAGATTCCGAGGCTCTACAGAATTCGAATTCGATTACATGCTTGGACACCTGATTGGGAAATGGTGCTCCCAGAAGCTACAACAATGGTACTTCACTGAGGAGCGAGGAAGTCTGGAAATTCATATTACATTGATGGATACCCAATTAATAGTGCGGATAAGGTTAATAATCTAAGACTCCTAATTACCAGAAATATTTTTTGATAAACACTGAAATCGTTGCCAACAGGGCGACAATTGTAGTCTCTAGGTTGTTCGGGGCTGTCTCTACAAAGGACTCCACAGTCTTAATCACAGCCTACAATCGCACGTTAGGTCTGTTCTTGAATACGAGACTTCAGTATTCTCCTCTCACAAACCTTCCACTATTGATAGACTGGAAAAGCTCAATTTTGCCAGGACTCTTCTGATTAGACATCTGGATTTTGTCTATGACCACATTTTCTCTAACACGGAGAGAAATGTGAACTTCAACCTCCGAAGATTGTCAACACGGGGAGTACCTAATAATCTTCCGCTGCTTCATAAAATTATTTCCGGCAGCTGTGGCATTAAGCTAGAGAATTTCGAGAGCGTCTACCGCTAGGGGAGGGATCAGGAAACTTCAAATAAGTACTTACTTACTTTACTTTGATACTTTGATGGTCCTTTGTCGGCTGGAGGTCTTCTCAGCGGGGATCACAACTCTTCCAGACCGCTCGATCTCTGGCTGCTTGCATCCAGTGAGGCAGACTCCGCTCTCTGAAAGATCTTGAGAATGAGTCTGCCCATCGCGTTGGCGGTCGTCCCAGTGGTCTCTTATGGTCTCTCGGGAGCCATTCTGTGACACGGAGACTCCATCTATCGTCCTTTCGTCGAAGCAGGTGTCCGGCCCAGCGATATTTGGACTTCTTCATGTACTGCAGCGGGTCTGCTAATTGCGACTTCTCCCGTAGCTCCGAGCTTCGTAGGCCTTCTTGCCATTGCTGACGAAGGCTTGTCCTTAGAAGACATCTCTCCAGTGCACGATGCGTAGTTTGCATCGCTCTGGCGATTGTCTTGTTGTCGGGCCAGGTTTCCGTCGCGTAACACATCGCAGGCAGTACAGAGGCGTTGAATATCGAGGCCCTGAGGCCGGGATCCTTGACCTGATCGGTGACTTCGCGAATCGAACTGAAGGCTGCCCATGCTGCGCGTCTCCTGCGGGCGATTTCAGGAGCGAGGTCGTTATCCATGTTCAGCTCTCTTCCCAGATAGACGTAGGAGTCGACCTGTTGCAGAGCGACTCCATTTAACCTTACGAGTCCCGTGTCACACCACTGGTTGACCATAAATTGTGTCTTGGACATATTCATGTCCAATCCAATCTTCATACCTGCCACATTGAGCTCGTTCAGCATTTCCTCGGCTTCTGCCGTGCTGGTAGAGATCAGAACAATATCGTCGGCGAAGCGAAGGTTGCTGATCCGTTTACCGTCGACAAGGTAGCCTTTATCGTCCCAGTTCAAGTCTTTCATGGCATCCTGAAGTGCCGCTGTGAATAGCTTGGGAGAAATCGTGTCTCCCTGCCGTACTCCTTTCCCGATAGGAATTTTAAGCTTTCGATCGAACAGCTGGATGGTAGTCGATGTGTTCGAGAAGCATTCGTCGAGAAGTCGGATGTAGGGCGATGGTATACCAGCGTGCACAAGGGCGTTCAGAATGGCGTTGATTTCCACAGAGTCGAACGCTTTCCGATAATCCACGAAGACAAGAACAAGTGGGAGGTGGTATTCGCGGCTCCTTTCGATGAGCTGTGAGACAGTCTGAATATGGTCCATGCAGGAGAAATCCTTTGAAACCCTGCTTGCTCCACTGGCTGATATTCATCCAAGCAACGCTCCATGCGGTTAAGCAGTATCTTGGTGAAGATCTTGTACACAACCGAGAGAAGACTGATGGGTCGATAGTTGTTGATATCCTCCTGCTGACCTTTTTTGAAGATTAAAACTGTTTTCGACTCCTTCCATGAGTCCACAATCCTACCAAGTCGAAGGTAGTGGTTGAAGTGCTTGGCAAGAAGTGAGCAGACGGCACTGCCACCCGCACGAAGGAGATCAGCAGAAATGCCGTCCGGTCCGGGAGCAGTGCCCAGCTTCATCCTTCTGATAGCATGAGCAACTTCTGATTCCAGAATGGGAGGTACTTCCTCAGCTGGTGGCATCAAGCATTTCGGGACAGTGATGGAAGAACGGAACAGATCTGTGTAGAATTCCTGAGCGATGGCCTCCATCGCTCTTCGAGACGTTTGCGTTGTTCCATCCTTATCCACGAGGGCTGACATTATTGCCTTCTGATCGCAGAGATCTCGTTTGCAGCGCTTTATGCTTGAACCTTTCCCAGCCGCTTCTAACAGCTTCAATCTTCTGTAGGCTTGAATGGACTCCTTCACTGCAAATCGACAGGCCTTTGAGATGGTGACTTTTTCCAGATGGGAAGCATTAGGATCCAGTTTAACAGCTCTTCTTTGCTCCAAGAGTTTAATCGCATGTGCGTTGAGTCTTGAAGCAGACGGCGATGTGGCTTCGCAAGAGCTGCTAGCACATTTCAACAGTCCTTTGGAGAGAAGGTCGTAGTCTTCCGATGGATCTTCAAGAAGATTCCAATCATACGACTTTATCGCATATTCCAACTCCTCAGACTTGAATGTGGGGATCCTCACCGGTGCCGGTTTATGGGTGTCACGCTTGAACATCCTCTTTTTGAGAGTCAGCTTCGCACGGACAAGACGGTGATCCGAGCCGGTGTCAAATGAAGGCAGCACGGAGACGTCGAACAGACTCCAGCGTCTGTTCGTAAGAACATGGTCGATCTCCGAACGTGTTTCTCCATTTGGGCTTTCCCAGGTCCATCGTCGGTTTGAAGGCTTCTTAAACATAGAATTTCCATGGTAGAGACGGCACGCGGATAGGAAGTCTATCAGGCGCTCTCCGTTTTCGTTCCCTGAGGAAGTTCCATGTGGTCCTAGCCTCCATTCGTCGTGATCATTCGTACCGACGATAGCGTTAAAGTCACCAACGACAACTTTGTAGTAGCTCTTCTCGTCGTTGACAGTCCTTTCGAGCAGCTTGTAGAATTCCTCCTTTTCTTCATCTGTGGCCGCAGATGTTGGAGAATATCCATTTATGATGGAGATGGTTCCTTGATCTTTGATTTCCAGACGAAGAACAGCTACTCGCGGACTGATGATCTTGTAAGAGTCTACTAGGTGGTGCACTGTCGAATTGACGAGAAAGCCAACTCCGCCAATATTCTTTCTGTCCACCTTTGCTCCGATAATGAGAAGCTCGTTGTGGCCGGTCCTTCTTATGGTTTCCGTTCTGCCTTTCGTTTCCTGCAGGGCGATAACGTCGTATTTGATGTTTCGGCTTCTATAAAGCAGTGTCCGAAGATCCTGCTCAGATGCGATCGAACGACAGTTATAAGTGCAGACGAATAGGCAGTTTCCGTGTCGTGGTGGGAGGGAGTTTCCGGTAGTCCGATTCCAATGACGTCCTGATAGTTTAACTCCGAGATTAGATGGCCCCTCGCCGGAGGTGGATGCAACCGACGTCGTAGAAGTCCACCTCCGGCGCGTGGAGGACTGGGGCGCGGGTTTAGTTGTTTGAGCCGTACCGGTGGTCTGGTTACTCACATGTTCCTGGCCAGGGATACAGGAGAGCCGCCCATACACGACAAGCGTCGCGTACTGCGTGACCGTTTGTGCCGTTAGCCATCACAAAGTGATGTTCACCCCTTCACCGCGGTGAGGTGGCACATGAAGGGGAAATAAGTACTGCGAGAAGCAATTGTCGTCGCATCTTTTTTGCCAAATAGAAGTTTTCTGCTGTTTGAGAAAGAAACTTACTAAAAACAATTCAAAAGCATCAAGCTACGGCAAGAAACAAGAAACATGTCCTCAATAGCATCGCTCCTTTGTGTCCTATATAGTTTAGATTGGTGTTGTCAACCATTTTCCTTAATTACGTGACTTCCCTTTTCGGTTTCTCTTAGGATAAGGATAAAGGATAAAGGACGGCGTTACTCAATCCCTTCTGGGATGCGCCAGCGCATTCTACTTCTACGGGATGTCGTGGAGGCGACATGAATGCGTATTTGGCCATACAATGACTTGCGGTGGCCAGCCGATGAACAAGTCAGCGCTCTATCCTTCCCAGACAAGTATGGTACCAATTCACCGACCCCGGAGGGATGGAAGGCTTTGTTGGCTTGGGCGGGAGATCCGAACCAGGAACCTGGTATCGGGTGCACGCGACAGTCACGCCTCCTCCGACTGCGCTACACGCGCCCTCGGTTTCTCTTACTTCGTTTTATTTCATTTTCCCTACCGCTTGTTTTGTTCTTTTTTATTTTGTATTTCTCTTAGCAGTTCATGTAGTTGTTTAGTCACTGCTTTATTTTTCAGTGGATGTTCGCTTATTGGCAGTTAACGATTATGGGTTGAGAACGGCTTTGGTCTCTCACTACTCTGCATAAGTAACTACTCATGTAATAAATTTCATATCATATCATATCAAATACACCGAGAATTGCGTCAACTTCAGCACGCATTGTTCAGCAGAAGAGGCCCGATTCTTTTGCACGATGACGCCCGCCCACACGTTTCACAAACAGGGATGGGCGGAATTTCTGTTTTCTGTTTTCTGGGAAAATGGCCAAAAAGTTGGCCAGAAAACAGAAAATAGAGCTGCGAGCAAAATTATATCATGGAAATGCAATAAAAAGATATGTATTTATACGTGTGGCTACGGCCCATGTGCGTATTTGGTCATACAATGACATGCGGTGACCAGCCGATGAAAAAGTCAGCGCTTCGTCCTTCCCAGACAAGTCAGGTACCAATTTACCGACCCCGGAGGGATGGAAGGCTTGGTTGGCCCGGGCGAGAAATCCGAACCAGGAACCTGGTATCGGGTGCACGCGACAGTCGCGCCTCCTCCGACTTCGCTACACGCTCCCAAATAAATAAATAAATAAATAAATAAATAAATAAATAAATAAATAAATAAATAAATAAATAAATAAATAAATAAATAAATAAATAAATAAAAGTATCAAAAAGTATCATAGAATTATGAGTTTCGTTTCAAAATATGTTCCTAGAAAATTTTAAATTACAAGCATGTGGCGGTTTTGGATTTTGTCGTGTAGATAGAAATTGCGCCATACACTGATGAACTATGGCGTTTTTTTGTTTCCTATGTATAGGTGCTGCTGGCATGGAGTCCCTTCATAGGACATTTCTCGTCTTTCATATTTTGGCTGCGTATCCTTTTGAATTTCAACAGCACTTTGCACCAACTACGACTACTTACAACTTTATATTAGAGCTGCAAAACCTGTGTTTTGAAGCGCATTTAATTACCCTTCAACTAACCGCTTGTCCTATAGTAACTGTGGCTAGGATTCTTCTCCACCTCCGGTTCAAAAATTGAAAATTATTGGCCGGTCATCCCCAATAATTCCTTCCTGCAGATCCTTAGAGAGCCTTTTCTTTTCTAACTCTGAACCCTGCTCAGCTTTTTGCTAAGAAAAATCAGTAAGAGGTAGAAAAGTTATGGTTACCTTTGACTTCGCTGATCTACGGTAGTGATACACGCAATTTTTCATGTATCCTGTATAATGTGTCGTTCCGTAGTCATCGAGTTGCTCGAACGTGCGCCAGCATCGTCTCTATTCGTCCCTATCCCGTGCCAGAGTGCTCCAATGGGTCCTTCTCGCGCGAGGGAAGCGAATAGCGTTCAGGGCTTTTACCGGTAAAGTGCGACCAACACGTTGGTAGCCATCTCGGTGTTCTCTTTAAAACTCGTGGGTCCATTCGGTGACGGCTCTCGTCCAGCGGGTGTTTGCGAAGCTCATTATGTAGCCGGCCCACCTAATTTTTAACGGATTGACCCAAGCGACAACGTTTCTGATCTTCGAAGAACGATGAAACTCAGAACTCCGGAGCCCTTCTCTTACTTGCGTGAGCTGTGCATCGTCTTCTCGGTTCCCCGCTCTGCGACGCTGATCTAGCTTCCATATGGCTCAAGTCTCTGAGTCGTATGTCAGTGCAGGAAGAGCAGTGCAGCCGAATAAGTGGACAAGGATTCGGACGTTTTTCTTGTTTTTAACGATTTCTTCGACGCTCTTGAGAGCTCACCAAGCCGCTCGTTTCCTGCGGTTCAGGTCCGGCACTTGGTAGTTAGCTATGTTGACTTCACGACCCAGATACACTAGCTGGAGCACTCGAGGTACGTTCCGTCGAGACAGAATTGGACATCAGAAATTTGTCCGTTCCTCATGATCATCGTCTTCGAAAGATTCAGCTGCAGTCGAACGTCCAAGTCCAGTTTTGGGGATGTGGTATCCCCTCGCCGAACCTATCCCTTACGTTGATGTTGATGCCGTTGTAGCATGGTGAAATCTTGGCCGTGAATCCACTGTACAGCTCTCGAAGCACTCTGAAGTGCGGAGAAGGGACGCCCTGAGGGAGCACGACTTCGACGACCGCTTCAGTCTCGACGGCGTCAAATGCCTTCTTCAGGTCGATGAACATAACACAGCGGCAGTTTATACTCTCGCGACACTTCGATGTGCTTCGTAATGGTATGTATGTGGTCGATCGTGCTTTTCTCCGAAATCCTGTTTGTTCGCATGTCTGTCCTTCGTCCAGCGTTCAGGATGAATCGAGTAAACAGCTTGTTGACTACAGACAGCAGATCGGGCGATAGTTGCCAATCAGGGATGAGCGGATAATGAAATTTTAAAACCGGATAACATATAACGGATAATTTTGCCCGAAAATCGCCGGATAACGGAAAAACGGATAACGAGCAAACAACAAAATTCAAAACTCGTTTTAAATTCAATTTCAACAACAGATCAGGGCTTGAAGCGCTTTTAATTTATAAGTCATTTCTAGACGTTTTAGTTGTGTTTTTATACGTTTTGCAGTCGCCACACTAACGACGCTCTATGGGGTTTTCTGCCTATCCGTACGTGGACAAACGCACAGACAGCAACATACCCGCTTTTCTCCTGTTTCCAAGGAATTGGTTGGATTGTCTTATTTATCAGCCTTACTCTGCGCTTAACTCTTTTTTTCAATTAGAGCAGTTGAAAAATAGAATAGTCCTTGGAAGAGCAATTCCTCCGATGTCTCTGGAAATAAAAAGGAGGCAGGAGAAATCCAGCCAAACAAACTTCACATAACGATCTTGTCCTACACATGCTATGAACCGTTACTGTTGTTGCTGCTCGATAGCATCCCAAGATCCAAGGTAGTTCAACGTGGAATTATCTGGGATGGATAAAATACTAACTTTTGGGTAGTAGCTGCAAGCAGTTGTGTACGGCAAACAAACACTCGAAGAGTTATGACATCCAGGCCTTCTGGATCTGAGGAAGAATATTCGACCTAGCCCCAAAACGGATATGTTCCCTATGTTGCAGATAAGTTTCACAAAAAACACAAAAAACAAAGAAAATTACATGTCTTCAGCACCCAAGACGATAAGTTAGTTAAGCAGTTTAATGCTCCTCTAAAATTTTTAATGGAGAAGTTGCTTACTCTATGCATTTGGATCAATCCTATTTCTTTTGCTAGTATTCACTGCTGTACTGCAGTATTTTTGATAATTCACGACAGCACATGGCTAGAAAGGTACCGTTACCGCCTGCAATCAAATCGAGCATACGGCAATCGTGTAACCACAAATGATACGAAGGAAAGATCGGCGGTAAAAATTCTTCCCAGGATGCGGCTCTCCACTTTTGACGATTGCTAGTAGCAGTTTGTATGCCTTCTTGGTCAGCACATGACTTGAGATGAAAGAACAATGCTGTGCTAAGTAGGCCTCACATAAGTATGGTACAGGCTTAGCGCGCCTTGTGGAAGGCTGGAAGTTAGATATCTTTAAAACGATGTAGCCAGTTCCCAAGTGAGGAAACTTCAATTAACCCTTCTAGATTTGAAAACTTCTGTTGTTTCTGACGACCACTCTTACGATCGTGAAGGATCCTGTACATAGCCCACCACCACGTCCAAAGCTAAGATTCAGCTAATTTGTTGTTCGTTATCCGGAACAAAATCGCCGGATAACGAACAACAAAACGGATAGGCCAAAACACCCCGGAAACCGGATAACGGATAACGGATAACGGTTAATCCGCTCATCCCTGTTGCCAATGTCGTCCTCGTCACCCTTTCTGATAGTCTTTCTGATAGTGGTCCTGATAGTCTTCCACTGAGATGTAATATGATATTTATATACGATGAGTAATAATAATATGATGAATGGTATATGCTTGATCTCTATTCTATAGTTTCTTCGCATTCAAGAAAACACTTTCGCTTAAAACTGTCGTGCTGACAGCCCCGTAGTCACACCGGAATACTAGTTTTTTTTTACAACTGAGTTATCTAGCGAACCACTTGTTTTGTGGTTACACTTTCATTTTGGTATGTATCAATGAGCATTATATTTTACTACGAATGTGATACGTAAAATTCATTCTTTATAAGTCACTCTTTTTTGTTCGTCTCCTCTCTATCCCTAACCTGGAAGAACCAAAGAATTTATTATTCACAGAAACACTCATGGTACTGATGTATTCTTAGGGTGTCAGATGTGAAATGGAGCTGATGAGTAATGTTGCATACTTGAAATGACGAGAATGCTAGGATCTTTGAGTCAAGGTTTACAATTTGCTGACTGTATTCAATTTAGAATGTTGTAGAAATTTTTATAAACGTCTACGTGTAGAATAATTGGATCGTCTGATAATTTCAAAATTTCCTGTTTTGTTTTCTGATTTTCTGTTTTCTAGCGTTTTTGGTTTTTCTGTTTTCTGATTTCTGTTTCCTGACGAAAGCGATTTTCTGTTTTCTGGGAAAATTTTTAAAAATTTCGCTCATCCCTATTCACAAATCACTATTCGAAAATTCAACGAAGTAAGGGTTGAAGTTCTGCCTCACCTACCATATTCTGCAAATCTCTCATCAACCGACTATCACCTTTTCAAGCACATTCAGAACTTTCCCGCTGGTAAAACCTTAAAAATCAGGACCAAGCCAAAGCAGCCTTCGTGGACTTTGTACAATTTCGACCACCTAATTTTTCGCTGAAAAGAATGAAAGAATCGATTGGTGGCCCGTTGGCAAAAGTGTGTTGATTCGAACTAAGCCTATTTCGACCCGATAAGATTTGAGAAAGTTGTGGTAGTTCAAAGTGAAGCACCCAAAGCACTGAGAAATTTCCGGACCACCTAGAAAATTTCGGCATGACAAAGCTGCAAAAAACGGCACAAACGCAAAAAAAAACTGCGAAGTGAAAACCAAGCTCCAAAATTGAAGCAAACGTCGCAACTGTAGAAAACGAAAATAACAGTAAGCCATTCAACTTCCTGGAGATACAGGTAAACTAAACTAATAATTCTTTAAAGAATTTGCAAATTATTTTTCTTAGAAAACTTTGAAAACTCAGCAGCTGCTCGATTAGTGAGAAATGAAGATTTTGCATTCCCCCTAGCTTTCGTTATCTGGTTTTCCATTTTCCACATCTTGTTTTCAAGAAAGGGACCAAATATAATTTTTGGAGAGGAAGGCGTGCCGTAAATACCATCGAGCCATCATCCTATTGATCATGACTCGATGGTATTTTCTTCTGGAATGCGCAAGGGTACGAAAATTAAAGATCAAAAAGTTGGAGAAGATACGAAAGGTTATTTTTCATAGTCAGGTGTGCCAAATGAATGATATTGTAACTAAAGGATTACTCAATCCCTTTTCGGATGCGCCACGCATTGTACTTCTACGGGTTATCGTTCAGGCGATTTGAATGCGTATTTGGCCATACAATGACTTGCGGTGGCCAGCCGATGAACAAGTCAGGGCTCTATCCTTGCCACACAAGTCTGGTACCAATTCACCGACCCCGGAAGGATGGAAGGGTTGGTTGGCCTGGGCGGGAAATCCGAACCAGGAACCTGGTATCGGGTGCACGCGACAGTCTGCGCCTCCTCCGACTGCGCTACACGCGCCTATTGTAATTGTATCAGTGAATTCTTGTTCAATGCCTCCTTGTGGGACTGTTTGCACCGATTCAAATCTAGCGTCTTCTCGCCTGTACATATGTAGAGACGAAAACAGTGGCTGAAGTATTGGTTCAGGAAGATCAAAAACATTGAAGAAGAAAATAATAGGGGTGGGGAGCAGGGAGGGTAAAAACGGCGCGCAGCGGTGGTCTATTTGATGAAATCCTTTTCAGAAAGGGTGGTTCGGTACAAACGAATTGTGCACGTGAATGTGGCCCAAACGCTGCCTCGCTCACCATGCGGCTCGTTGCTTCGCCGACTTCTCGCTCAGGCGGCCGTCCTCAACGTCTGCAACATGCCGTGACCATGCTGGACATCACGTAGTCTTCGAACACGCGCAGTGCGAATCACCCGGGTGCCATCGTCTTATTCGCCATTGTCTCCGAAGAAAACCATGAATAACGTGCTTTTGTACAAAAATTTGTTGCTTGGCTGTCAGTAAGTGAGTTCCTCGTCAGGGTGCTCGTTCTCAGTTGACCTTGTTATTAAATTTATTGCTCAGGAATGTTCTAAATAAACCCTTTAACAACTACCTGGTATACTCAGATCAGCTAGAACGGCGGAGAGTCGTTGGATACACCGCCCTCAGAAAGGGGCAGGGTGAGGGGCGCGCCGAGGACAAGATATCCGGGTCCCTGCCTTCACATGGAGGCATCGCATTTCTAATCACTTCCCTTGGCTCTGCAGCTCTATCCTGAACTGATTTCGTTCTTGAGACAAGAGTCAGAATATTGTTCACCACATTTGGAGGAAAAGAGTTTTCAGCTGCAGCGCCAAGGCTTTCTTCAGCTCCCGCCACATTGCTCAGTACTAAGGCGTCGACTGCATTTTCTGACAAGTACAGCAACCTCTCAGAGAGATATTTCATGACAACAACGCGACCATCCACTAAAAAGTTCTCCAACACAAGGGAAATTGCCTGATCCTTGGAACGAGAGGACGGTGAGCCGGTTTTGCGCACAATTACGGGTAAGCCTTCAATGTAAAACTCCTGACTCGAATCACCCATAGTCTCTAGCTGAGTTGAAATTTAAAGAGTTGTGGTGAAAATTGAAAGAATCTAGAGAGAAGAGCGACGTTCTCCTTTCCTCAACTGCCTCCATAACCGAACCGACTGGAAGATGACTTCAGAGTTCCCCGAGATGCGCATACCAATCGTTTCCTATCAGCTGTTAGGTTTTTGAACGATGTCACGCCAGTTAACGACGATTTTTTCGTGCGTGCAAACTTGTCCAAATAGGGCGGCGCGGGCAGGGCGGGAAGTGGGCGGCGGGCAGCACGGTGTTTTCTTCACTAGTTTCTATCGCACATGATTGGCTACTGTCACCCTGCGAAATGCACCCTCTCGTGCAGCTGCTACCATTGTGTGACTGTCCACAATAGTTTTTTTTTACTTAAGCGAACAACTCCTCTGGTCTTCAGTGGTCAAGGAGGGCGGGAAAACTTTCCCAGCTTTGAATTACTACCTGCATCGTGCTCTTGATTTCATGTTTATCGAATGCTGCCATTGCCCTGCTTAGGCTTATTTCAGATGACGCATTTGTGTCGTGATACAAGAGAAACAGCGTAGTACGAAAGAAGTGTAGATTCGCAATGACATGGGAAGGGTCCCAGGACGCAGAGACACTTTGAGATGAGAGACTATGAGTTAGGACTATGTCATGGGATGCAATCGCAAACGCTGATTCTCAATATGTGGGACATTTCGGAGCGGAGTAACAGACAACCTTACTGCCTTAACTGTGCACACCTAGAACAACAGCAAACACCGAAGATGGCGTGGCTATTGTGGCGCATGGTATGCGCTGTCATGGGGTACAAGGAGTTCTTGGTTGGACTCCGTGGTAACGTAGCCGTTTTGTACTCCACAAAAAGAAATCTAACACAAGCAGTCGAAGCTTTCCATGTGAAATCGCAGCGAGAAACTCCGGATAGGAAATAAGATTCATTAGCACTACTTTACGTTCGTTTCGCATTCTGTTTCAAACGGCTTCCTGCCGTTTGAGCCTCATTGTCAGAGATCATAGTTTCAATGGACTCTGTAATCAGATTGCACCTAAGGCGTTGGGCGTGATGCATAAAGTTTGGGTAATGTCTGTCGACAAGAAAATAGTACAATGCTTCTTCGCACCTTCAAGGCAGAGACTACAGTACCGGACGCGTCTTTTGAATAGACGCCGCAAAAATCGCGATTTTGCGGCTTTTGCGTCTCTTTGATATAAGTCCCCAAAAAGTCACCCGTTTGAAAAATCAAGGGCAAATTTGGGCTCAGGAGCTCGAGCTCTATCGTTCGGTATACACACTTCATATGTAGCCATGAAAATGAAATTGAAAAGTTGCGTTCCACTGCGAAGGGCGGCCGCGGGCGAGTTGCCGGTCGCAAGCCGTTGAAAACCGTTGCGTGCTCACAATTCCTCTAATTTGTGGTTTTTTGAGAAACGGATGTTACCGTTCGATTCGTCTCTTCGAGTCTGCACAAGCATACACAACAGGGATGAGCGGATAATGAAATTTTGAAACCCGGATAACGGATAACGGATAATTTTGCTCGAAAATGGCCGGATAACGGAAACACGGATAACGAACAAACAACAAAAATTAAAACTCGTTTTAAATTGCACTAATTTCAACGGCAGACCAGGAGTTGAAGCACTGTTAATTTATAAGCCATCCCTAGACATTTTGATAGTACTTTTTAAACGCAGTGCAGTCGCCAGATTAACGACACCCTACGAGATTTTCTGCCGATCAGTAGGAAGGCGAACAAAGAGCAGCATTGCTGGCCTTCGTCTGTTTCGAGAGGGTTGCTTGTATTGTTCTATTTATCAGCCGACTAGTTCTTTTTCCAATTAAAGCTGCTGAGAAACAGAATGATCCTCGTAAGAGCAATTCTCCCGATGTCTCTTGACTTTTCCATGCTATGATGAAGGCGGGAGACGTCCAGCCGAATAAAGTCCACATAACAGTCTTGATCTATACCATTGTAAGAACCGTTATTGTTGTTGCTGCCCTATAGCACCCCAAGATCTAGGGTACCTGAACATGGAATTAGCTGGGATAGATACAATACTAACTTTGTTTCTGGTGATAACAGCAAGCAATTGTGTAGGCCCATCACACAGTTAAGGACTCATGACATCCAGAAGGGCAGAATCATCCGATTCCAAAATGGGAGTGGTTCCCTGTATAATAAAGAGCTAGAAAACTTCACTAGAAAACTCACAAATATAACGAATCTGCGTGTCTTACAGCACCCGCGATTTTAAGTTTATTTTGTTTAGTTTATTTAGTACAGTTTGTTGCACCGCTGAAATGTTTAATGGAGAAGTCGCTCTCCCAATGCATCTGAACTGAACCTATTTCCCATTCGCTCGTATGCACTGCTGTATTGCAGTATTTGTTTGGTGGTTCACAACAGCGTATGACTAAAAGCATACCTATACCGCATGCAAGCAAATCGAACACACTGCAATCGTGGGGGCACATATGACACGACGCAAAGGTAAAAATTCATTCTAGGTTTAGCCAGGCCCTGCACTTTTAACGGTCGCTAATAGCAGTTGGTATGTTTTCTTGGTACGCATGACTTAAAATGAATGAGCAACGCTATGCTTAGTAAGCCTCATGAATGTATGGCACATGCTTAGGACTCTGAAAGGATAGAATTGATGTATCTTTAAAGCTATGTAACCAGTTCTCAAGTGAGTAAATGCCTCAACTAACCCTCCTGGATATGAACGACTTCCGCTGTTTTTGACAACCACCCTTACGATCGTGAAGGATCCTTTACATAGTCCACACATCACCACGTTCAAACCTAGGAGTCATGTAATTTGTTGTTCGTTATCCGGCCCAAAATCGCCGGATAACGAACAACAAAACGGATAGGCCAAAAACCCCCGGAAACCGGATAACGGATAACGGATAACGGTTAATCCGCTCATCCCTGATACACAACTTTGCCAGATCACCGCGTTTTCGCAGTGGGTGGTCAAAAATGACTGGAGCAGACTTTTCGCGACTGGAGAATCTTATATTCCAGGGGTTGCATGTTCTCGGAGTATCTCAAGCAAGGCATAAAGTGCTCTGTCTGTCGTAATCCTCTGAAAGTGCGCCGTGCACAAAGCATGGGGGAGGACAGCTTGTTGAGTGAGAGTTTAGGGAGTTTTATGAGAAATTCTCAGCCGTCCTACTCAGGAATTGCTGCACTCTGTCCCGGCGAGACTTTGGAGTGCGCTGTGCACAGCGTACATAGGATCGAACCTATCAATCGACTGGGCGCGACAGCTCGAAAATTCCACCGCGGGCGTGTTCTGAGCGCAATAGCTCTGTCAAGTTTGAATCTTTTCGGCTGCAACTTGTGTGTGGCGTCCTGCTCCTTTATTGGAGGCTTTGCCCTAGGTAGGCTAGACGGTGGTTCATTGGTCTTTAATAATTATCTATTAAATGAGCTGCCACTCCGGACGGCTCTGATAGACGACACTGCCCATGGACCAGATCTCCGCGTTGCTGGTCCTAACATATGGGGCACAGATGGCGAGGAGTCGCGCTCTTTGTGCGAGACAAGGCAAAATTCTGGTGGCCCACATTCTTCAGTTTTTATTATCACATTCTCTTTTGCCGTCTTTATGCTGACAGTCGTATTAGTATTATGCGGTGACGGTGGCAAATAAAACAACAAGTTTTCTGCCTTGTATGTAAACCCTTTACATTTTGTTCCCAGGCAAACTTGAAATAAACTGGGAGCAGTTGGGGTATCAACTTTCGCCATGCCATTAATGCATTGAATACGCCCATCGACGTACGCTAGAGTAGGATTGATTGCGCAACAGATGACTGCTACTATTGCGAGCCAGTGGATATTAATGCCACCAATTCGCCTCCTACATTGATGCTGTTCTTCCGATGAGCGCGTATTCAGAGCAGCAGTGAAATTTTGGCTGCTTTCCTCCGCGTTATCGAGGTCTCCTTCGAAAGCCTTTACCACTTCGTAGGCCTTTTTTTGCTTTGCCTTGGCAAGGAGACCCTTTTGCTTGGTTGAATCACATTTGTACTATTTCCTAGTGATGGAGGGTTTTTCTCCGTAGTTATGTCCTCTACTTGTTCTGCGACCGAACTTCGTATTTCCAGTGGAAATATCTTATTCATAGGACGCAGTAGAACTTTGCGATTTGACATGAGAACTTTCTCTGTTCTCGTAAGTCCATCTGCACTCATAACTACATCCACAATTTTCCCGTAAACCCACTGTCCTCGTGGCAGGAATTCTTGCTCAATTAGCACAATTTTTCCCACTTGTGGAAATTTGTTACTTTTATGCCGCGGCTGCTTTAGTAGAGTTTTTTGGCTATCCCGCAACGCTGTCAAATATTCTGTGTTCCATCGCTCCCAGAATTTCGTCGCAATTAGTTCGGCGGTCTGAAGCGCTTGATAGGCTTGACTCACAGTTTGGAGCAAATCTAGATCGAATGATGGATCCTCCAAATTTGCCCCCACTGGAGGAACAGAATATTTCAGATTTCCTTGTAGAAAATCTATTGGTCTGAGCGGTATTTGTGAGATATCAGATGTGCACAGTTTTGTGAGAGGACGTGTATTGATTACTGCCTCTATGCGCGTCATTACAGTAGTCATTTCTTCTTATGACAGCCTTTTCCTGCCTACTGCCTTATGCAAGCATCTTTTCACCGACCCCACGAGTCGTTCCCATACTCCACCCATCCATGGGAAGATGGAGGATTGAAAATCCATTTAATACTCTCTGAGGCACTATAGGACATCACTGAATTTCCAGAGGTTTCGCCCTCCGAAATCATGAGATCGAGGATTTTTTGTCCAAGTTTGAAGTTTGTGCCGCAGTCCGTTCTTATCAAACGGGGAACGCCTCTGCGAAATTTGAAGCGAACAAAATTGTTAAGAAACGCTCCAGTATATAGGCTTTCGACCACTTCTAGGTGTACTGCTCTCGTAGTAAGGCATGTATAGAGGCAAACGTACATTCTTTCCTCGTTCTTGGACTCAAAAGGTCCCATAAAGTCACATCCGACGTTTTCGAATGGTTTGCTCACCATTACCCTATCCCGTGGTAGTGGTGCCATTTCTGGCGCACCATATGGCAATCCTTGCAACTTTCTGCAAGTAACGCAGCTTCTTACGAATTTCTTGATAGCTCTGGATGGCGAGGAATCCAATATTTTTGCCTTGCCAAGGTTAACAAATGTTCTTTACCACAATGAGCATTTGATCTATGTATATCACAGATAATTAGTCTGGCGAGATCCGAGTCGTTACTCACGTAGATAGGCGTTCTGGCGTATACGGTAGTGACGCGTTTTGTAGGCGAGACTGATAACGAATTATCTCGAAGTTATCCCTAATAGCTTTCTGCTGTGAGAATTGCTTGGGCAACTTCTCCAAGTCGATATTTCTGTGTAGCGATTGGATTCTCAATTTCAGTATTATATCATCACAATCAATTTCCTCTCTGGTGCTGAATTTGTCAATTACCATCACTTTGATTGCGGTAGATCTTTTGTTATTACAGCTCAAAATCCACTTATGCAGTACTTTTCCTACTCTTGCTATAGTTCGCAATGCTGTTTTGTAGCGAGAGAATCTGCACAAATCGATTAGAGATTGTTCTTCCTCCAGTTCAACATTATTGTTTTCTTGAACTTCTGCTCCCATAGCAATCACCTCGTCATCTGCGATTTTCAGCACTTCTTTTGCTTGAATGGAGCGTAGCAGTTGCCACTTTTGCTCATCGTTTTGGACCCATTGCGGTCCCCTCACCCAGTCGTGAGTGTTAATTTGAAGAGCTGTTAGACCTCTAGTACCCGCATCTGCAGGATTATTTCGAGTAGGTACGTGCCTATATTTCACGGTTATTCCTGAACTTTCAAGGAATGACTGAATTTTCGTTATTCTATCCTTTTGATTCGTTACAAAAATTGGCAGCTTCCTTGTTGATTTTAGCCAATATAAGGCGATTTCGCTATCGCTTACAATATTCAGCTCTTGAGTAGCCAAATCTGCTGCGTTGCAAATAGTTTTCGCCGTTCTCATTTCGATGAGAATTCCCAACAATTCCAATTTAGGAACGGTCTGAGGAGTTCTTTTTGGCGTCAGTTTAGTTTTACCGCTAATTAGTTGGCTAACCTCTTTTGTACAGCCATTTTGTAAATATGCGCAAGTTGATATTGCTAAGTTGCTAGCATCACAAAATAACCATAGAGCTGCCCTAACGGTATCGCCGTGGGGCTGACCCTCTTCCATGCTAGACTCTGATGTCTGAAATCCTGCGCGCGGCGCGGTCACCTCTGATGTGCGAAATACTGCCCGTGGCAATCTAGCGCGTGCATCTCTGACCGACTGACACGCTACTTCCCACCTCTGTGTTAAATTATAAGGCACTCTGTCATTCCAACCAATATCTGTGCTGTAGATATCTCTCATCAATGATTTCAAGTTGATCCTCAGTGGAGCTACGATTCCCATAGGATCGTAGACGGAATTGATTTGGCTCACTATGTCCCGCTTCGTAAGATCAACTTTTGATGGTATACGTACTTCCACAGTAAGTTCGTCATTTTCGACATTGTATGGAACACCCAATATATTTATCGGCCCAGGTGGAGCGCGATCATCTTCTGCGATAGCACTGTCTATCTGTTTGGAATTCGATAGGTATTCGCGTAAATTCATACCAATGTTTGAAAACAACGTTTTCGATTCCTTGTACTTTTCCAAGGCTTGCTCCTCACTGTCGGCTTTCAGTAAGATATTATCTACATATATGTTTCTTGCGGTCTCCCTTGACAGGGGAGTATTCACTGTGTTTAGTTAATGCGATATCACCATGTTCAATATATTCGGAGATGCCGTGTGCCAAATGACAGACCGTTGAAACGATAAATGACCACATTGCCTTTTGTCGGCGGGCGCTGTATATCTTTCACCCAGAGAAAGCGACAAAGGTCTTTGTGAGTGTCTATCAGCCTGATCTGTGTAAATGCGGCTTCGATGTCGCACAATAAAATAAATTTACTCAGGCGGCAAGATACAAGGATATCTTGAATTTTGTTCACGAAGGATTCACCTGTGTGCATCACATCATTCAACGACAGGTTGCATCTCTGTTTTGAAGAGGCATCGAATACTATTCTTAGCGGCTTTTGCTTGGATGGTTTCCAAACTCCTGAATGAGTCATGTAATAAGTGCCAGCTGCTCCTTCAATTAGGACATCAACTTTTTCAATAATTTCCTTGCTAGCATACTCTCGCATGATTTTGTCATACCATTTCCTTTGATCTGCATTGTTTTGCAGATTTCTACACAATGATTCCAATCGGCGGTATGCCATTCCATAATTATAAGACAAGTCTGTTACGTTATCCTTTAGAGGAAAGGGAGCAGTGGCTACTCCGCCTTGAAATGATATATTTTTCGAGTAATTGTTGAAGTATTCAAAGGTTTTCTCGCTGTAGGAAGCTTCCTCTGCGGTAATTCTGAGACCGTCAAGTTCGAAGATCTTTTCGAGCAGTTCCGCTTCTGATTTCTGCTCTACAAGGGTGAGACCGTGTAGTATTTCTGAGCTCGGACATTCCTTCGGTAAGGAGCCGCGACCGTGTAATGTCGGGCCGAATACTGTACGAGCTACGTAAAGGCCGGACGGCAGCCGAGATTTGTTGCTGCTTAAAATGAGGTCATAGTAATAATCTAGACCGACCAATATGTGAGGGATATTGAATTCCCCTCGGATTCCTGGGTTACACAAGCAGATATCATTATCTTGCAAGAACTCCACATCTTTGATAGATTGCCGAGCTGAAGGGAATCCATCGGTGATAACTGTCTTTCTTTATACATTTAGCACTAGTTCTTTCCCGAAAGCGGTGCTTATTTTCAATGAGACAAATGTTGTCATGAAACTTTCGGTATGGCCGCCGATTCCGGAGATTATGCAGATTTCGCTCCCTTTTTCGGAAGGTCTAAGTCGTCTACCATATTTTCCTTTATAATTGTTCTTTGTGCTCCAGTATCAAAGAAAAATAACATTTTCTCGAAGCGGCTTGTTTTACAGTTCCAGACTTTTCCTTCTACTGTCATGAGAACCACTTGATCCTTTTGTTTACCCTTATTTTGGGTGTTTTCTGTGGTATCGCTTCGATTCGCTTTCATCGAATGCATATTTGTATTATCTTCCATTCTACGAGCATCGTTTGGTTCTATTCTACGAGCGTCGTTTGGATGGCGCCATTGACTTGGACCGCTTCGACGCGCGTCTCCGGGCGCCCTCGGTGGCATCCCTCTATTAGCGGTTAGTGCTGGGTTACTGTAACGAGGTGTACGGGAACCATTTTGGTTGGATCCTTTTTCGGTACCTTTGCTATTAGCGAAGCACAGACTTTCGTGGTGCATCCGCTGGCACAGTGGGCAATTTTGTTTTCCGCACTGATTACTTGTGTGGTTGTCGGCGAAGTACTTCCAACATCTGTTGGAGTCTGCACGATCCTTCGCTTCGCCTTCGGATCGGTTATCGATTGGCAATTAAGCGAGGAATGGTCCCGGCTACAGAAAACGCAACCCGATCCTCGTCTCGGCTGATCACACCGTTCAGAAAACTGTGGATGTTTGTTTTGGAAGCCGTCCATTCTTGGACGATTTTTTAGGCGAGCTTCTATGAATCGCTTTGCGCTGATTTCCTTTTCAATTTGATCCATTACGTCCTCCACCGGGCTTCTTCCTTTTCTTGAATGGAAATTAGGACGTTTTTCACGATTTCGTACGGAAATTTTTCGAGTATCTTCTCTGTCCACATTGCGTCCTGCATATTGGGTATATCTTGGCCCGCAGAGACCATGTGGTTAATTAACATTCGCACTTTGTCGAAAATATTAGTACAGCTTTCTGCGTTGTTTTTCGCCATCGGTAACTCGATCAATTTTTGAACAATTTTTGCCCTATTTGTTGGTTTATTACCATACTTTTTTTTTAGTGTCTCAATCATCCACGTGTAGTTTTGTGGGATGAGTTGTATACCTTTAATGGTATTTTCAGCGTCCTCTTAAGCTATCTTTTAGCAAGAGCATCTTTTCCACTGTACTCAGCACTTTGCTTTGGTGTACTAACGTTTCGTAAATAGCCCAGAATTCAGTGAACTCCTCCTCGTCCCCGTAGAACCTCGGGAGTTTGAGTTGACTGGGTCTTAGTGTGCGGCAGGTCTGCTCTTCTGCAGCAAATTCACCGCTGCTGACAGAGTTGTCTTCTGACAGCCAAATTTTGTCGCTAGGATTAATAAACTCATCTTCTGCTGGATTAGTGACCGCATTTTCCTTTGGGAGTGGCACACCCAGTTTTCTGGCCAACCTTTTACTTTGGCATCTGGCCTCGTTTGCTCTCGATGTGAGAATTAATATCATTTCATTCGCTTCAGCATTTTTTTCCGCGAACTGGGTGCTTTTTCCGATCTCTTCAGCTTCACTCGTGAAATCCTTTTTGTTGCCTTTAATTTTGGCTTCGTCGAACTCACACTGCAGTTGGTCGACCAATTTCTGTACAGAGTTTCGGCTCATTTCTACAGCAGTAACGCTGCTGTTGATTAAATCAGCGCCTACTAAAAACTCCTCGAGTTTTTCATCATCTGTACCGGTAGGTTTTACTTCCTCCGTGTATGATGTAAACTTCTCCAGAATTGTGTGAAGAGTTTGCGCGCTTAGCGCCATGGGTTTCTTAAGAAACATGAGCGACATTTTTATTGTCTCACAGTCAGCTTGCTGTGGGCAGCTATGGGTGGGCTGCACTTTAACGGCTTTGCTTGGCCGATGCACCAAATTTGTGGTGTCCTGCTCCTTTATTGGAGACTTTGCCCTAGGTGGGGTAGACGGTGGTTCAGTGGTCTTTAGTAATTATTTATTAAGTGAGCTGAAACTTCGGACGGCTCTGATAGACGACACTGCCCATGGACCAGCTCTCCGCCTAGCTGGTCCTAACATATGGGGCACAGATGGCGAGGAGTCGCGCTCTTTGTGCGAGACATTTTGGGTTTTATTTATTTCTTTCTTTATTTATTTGCACCAAAATTGTGCGCTAAAACAGGTAATGCAAGGGGCACAGTGGACACAATGTAAGGAAAATCGAGAATCACTAAATCTCGATTTGTAAAATAAAACCTCAACAGATCAATCAAATGCTTCAACCATAACTATCAGATGGGAATAACCCTCAATCAAGAGGAAAAAGCAGTCTCACAAATCAAATGAAATTAGCTTTTAAAAATGACGGTCTGGGATAGGGGAACTTGATGAAGACGAGCACTGGACCGCCAACACTGCAAGTCGCTAAAAACGGCTCCGGATACCAGCTTAGTAGAGCCGCTGCCTCCATCAGTGCCCATTTGACGGTTGTTTGGGAAGGGTAAGGTAACATCAAATTTTATGGTGAAATAGAACAAAAACAATGACAAGAAGAACGAAGAAGAAAGACAAGAAGAATGACAGGAAAAGCAGAGCCAGGCAATAACGTAGTCAGGTACAGACACGTAGGAGACAAGCATTTCATAACAAAACATTACATAGCTAGAGTTACTATAAAATAGGAATAAACGCAATAATTCAAACTCCTTCAAGGTAAGCACGCAAACTTAGAAACAGGAAAAAAGAAATTTCCGAAAAAAAACGAAAAATAGAAATCTCAAAACAAAAATTCAAAATTCTCAAAAAAAAGAAAAAATCTGAAAACGCGAAAAAAAAGAAATGTAAAAAAATGTAGAATGTGTGTGTTATGCTTAAGTTATGTCGACAATGTGCAAAGCTGAAAGCAAGTCAATCTTTTCAAGTTCTTACGAAAAATGCTAACATTCGTAGCTTCTAGTAGATTTGCGGGTAACATTTGTAGCCACCGGGCGCCCCGAAAGAAAGTGGAGTTGAAGATCTTTTCACGATTTTTCTTCTTGATTTTGGGATAGCAAAAACAGTAAGGATTTCGGTGACCCAATGTTGGTAAAAATACCCAGTACTTGCTCGCTCTGAGAATTGATTCCCTTTTTAGTACCTTAAAACACAAGACGAGATCATTAGAAATGCGCCTGTAAAATAGACTTTTAAGTTTAAAAAGCATAAGTCTTTCCTTATAAATAGGAATCGTACCAGAATCAGTTGATGACCGTATGCATCTGTTAATCAAAATTTTTGTAAACTTTTTTGCACCTTTTCAAGCTTGGATTGGAATTTTTTGTGAATGGACCCCAAACCTGGAAGCAATACTCAAATAGTGGTACGACATATGACTTGCATAAGTTTACCAGGATTGAGCTTTCAACGTTTTTAATATTTCTAAAAATCAAAAACAGAGTGGAAAAAGCTTTTCGCACGGTGGCATCTATATGACTCCCAAAGTTTAACTTACGATCCATGAAAACTCCTAAATCACGAATCTCAGATACAGAGCTGAGGACATGGTTATTGAGATTGTACTCAACATTTTCTGAAGTACCAATATGGAAAACAGAGGTTTTAGATATATTCACAGGTACTTGCCAAGCATCAGCGCAACCCATCATAATATTGACAGCTTGAGATAAAGCTTGACATATATGTCAAGCTTTATCTCAGGTATACCTGATACTTGTTGACACTGTTGTATGCACCGTATATTTTTATGTCGTCAAACATACATTTGTATGTACCTTCACTTGGTTATCAACCGCTAATCTTGAAAGAAGATCGCACTTGTATGCAAGAAACAGCATCGGTGAAAGTACGCCTCCCTGGGGTACTCCACTTTTGCAATCAAAGGATCTTGAAAAGGAATTCCTAACTTTAATGCGCATATGTCTTCCATTCAAATACGAATGAATCCATCTCAAAAGAGAGCCTCGAACACCCAGTTGGTGGAGCTTGAAGTTTCTCATGGCAAACCCTATCAAAAGCTTTGGACAAGTCAAAGCAAATGACATCAACCGAGTTTCCGTTATTCGTAGAAAAATTCCAATCAAAGACAGAATCTGCAAGCTGAGTACTTGTAGAAGCACCTACCATAAAACCGTGCTGCTCAGTAGGAAATAATCTGTTTCTCGACAGATGAGCTACTATTCTATCTCGCACAATTTTTTCTAATATTTTAATTGGTGTAGGTGTTATGCTTATAGGCAGGAAGGAGGAAAGTAAAACGGAATTCGGTTTTTCTGAATAGCCGTGATAATGGACTCCTTCCAGATTTCTGGGACTTTGCTATACATCAATGAAATATTAAAAATCATTGAAAGGGGCCTGTACAGTGAAATGTGCGCATTTTTGAAACACTATTTGCGGAATCCCATCAAAAGTTGCTAAAGTAGAACTTTTCAGCTGCTTCATAATTCTTAACACCTCACTGGGCTGTATCACAAATTCACATACTCCGCCTACGTCGGATTTCTCAGCCGTTTCTGATTGCTTGAGCAAACTATTCAATCCATTTGACATCTCTTCTGGTGTTGAAGTGAAAACGGAAGGGAAATAGTGCTTCAGTCTCTTGCAAGTGCTTCAGTCTTTTGGTGATCGTCCTTGTAAAGAACACCGGCGTCGTCTCTTAAGATAGGCAGCTCTGTGACCTTTCAATTTAGATCGCACTAAGGAAAGCAGAGCCTTCTGATTACGTGGCTTCAAGAACATCTTTCACAGTATGCTGCAAATCTACTCAAGTGATGATCCAATTCCTGACATACCTTCTTGTGTTGCGGATGTGAAAGAGGATTTTTTACTGAGTTAAAAAGACGTGTTTTTGAGCCATCAGATTTCAGATAATGTTTTACTAGGGATTTTGTTGATTGGAATGGTACATATTATATGATGAGCCAGAGTATACAACGCAACAGAACCTCTTATACAACTCGTCAATGTTTTGATAACCTTGAAAGACTGTCCACCAATCCACAGAGCAGTAGATAGTTCAAGAAGTCTGCTGAAACACAGCGACGTAGCTTCTGACTGAACAGCGCTACAGCGGTTCGAAAATACAGTTTAGCCTTGTGTGACACGGTTTTTCCCGAATTCAGTCGACAACTACAGGAAGGCATGCAGTGAAAATGTTAGCTTTCCTTGTCTTGCGGACGAGCACGAGACTGGAAGTACTTTACGATGACATGCTCGCAACTCTCCAGATGCCTAACCTGCTTTCGCACAATCTGCCATTTTAGAGCGGCGGAGGGCGACCGCGAAGTTCCTTCCGCCCTTACTCGCCCATATTTGAGTTCTCGACGCTCCCATGGGTACAATTCTGTTCAGCTCGGGAAGCTCTATCGTATGGTCTCAATCTCGACTAATTCTGGGAATATCATTTTTGACAATTTCACATTAAAGGCGAGGCGGCTCAAGGTCGCGGCAGAAGGACAATCGAAAATCGATATTGTTGAACCGTGCCAAGTTTGAACCTGGAGTCGTGTGGAAGTGCCGGGTGCCACTTGCACACGACTCCAGGTTCTTGGTTCGATCTCTCGCTCATACCAACTAAATCTTTCGTCTCGCCGGGGTTGATGAATTAGTGTCAGACTCGTCTGAGAAGGATGAAACATTGACTTGAAGATCGGCTGGGCAGCGCAGGCCACTGCATAGGCCATACATACAGATTGCCTCCACGACATCCCATGGTAAGAAGAACGTATGGTGCGTTCCAAAAAGGATTGATTCATTTCGTTATTTATCTTTTTAATTTTCAAGTTAGGGTCGATTATGATACGTCACGGTAGGCATGGGTCAGTAAAGGCTGTTGGGCCAGTAGCATCGGTTTCGCCCAAACTTGGTCCAGGCGGGAATTTTGGAACGCTGATAGTCACCAATATAGTATACCATTTTAGCTACATGGTGCAGGACGATAGCAATGCAAAATGATGTACACGCCCGGCATTCACGAAGCCTATGCATGTTAGCAGAGCAGGTCTGATTCTTCTATGCCATGAATCATGCTCGTGATTAGCTCTTTGAATAACTTCATCAGGTAGGTTTTGGGTAAGAAAGGTGGTCCAACCTGGGTATGCCGATTCCTTCTTAAGCCACAAACTTTCCTCATTTACTGTAGAAGCCAGAAACAGTATTGCTCAGCAATGCAAAATCAATCTGTAACAAAATTCTAAACCTTCAATTTTTGCTATCTAGGAATTCCCTGATTGTCAGTATAGCAGAGACCTGGTGTAAACCGGATACTATTCACGATTCAACCTTATCCCAGAATTCAAAATAGGAAGTCTACAAGTGTGACCGATTCAGAGCTATTACAGATGGTGTCCTGGCTTTAGTGAAGAATACTCTTCCTCATCATCTCATTCTCTAGAAATTTTCCATCATATTGCCAGTGTTTAATTCTTTGTATGCTCTCAAAACCATTGCTCTCATATGTAGTCACTATCTACCGCAGTTTACCTTGTAATGCTCGTTCCTTCAGCGATGCTCTAGAGGCGGCTACCGCATCAATCAGTGAAAACTCCAACTGCAATAATGGATGATATGAATTTCCCAGAAGTTAACTGGACAGCTGAAATTCATCCGTCTACGGCTCTGCTCGTGTCTTTTGCGACTTCTGTTCTAGGCGTGCGTTGACTCAACTCCTACACACGGAGGCAACATACTTGACCTGCTTCTTACGAACAACGTTGACAGTCTAAAAGGTGTACTTGTCCTTTCTCCCTTCTCCACATCGGACCACGGAGTTTTCTGTCTTAAGTTCGGTACCTACATTTGTCTACCAAGAGTTAAGTCTCAGCTTCAGGACCTCATGCATGGTAACTACAATGCACTTGTGAAGAAATATTAGGTTGTCCCATAAGTTCCCGCCTTTTTTTTCCAACGAATCATTGCGGATTTCACCGGGGTCTCTTTCCTAGCGCTATACAGCTTTCGAAAGATAATGATTTACTTTATTAGAACCTATATTGCATTTCTTTTTCGTCCAGAATTTTGTCAATTTTTAGGACGTTAAAGTGAAAAGTGAAAAAGGGAAAAGTGGCCATCTGTGACAGCTCCTTCTCTCTGCTTAGACTTGGAATTTTTTGAGCAGCTTTTCATACCATTTGGAAGACAATGTTCTGTACACAAGAGAATACGACGTGTTGGTGCTATTTGCCCATTTGTCCTTTATCGATTTTTATATCATCAAATTGAGACGTTCGAAAGAGAGATTTATTTTTACCGACAGCCCCTGCTCTGTGTTTGGGATTTTTGCATGTTGTTATATGTCGTTCAAAAGAGAATGTCTTGCTCTATAAGAATTTGTGTTGCGTTTATTGCCCCATGCTGACATTTGTCCAATATCAACAACTGAACAAGGAGAACGATTTGTTGGTGAAGATGATTTTTTCTTTTTGGAATTTTGTTGATATCCGACACAAAATCAGCATGAGCCAATAAACGCGACACAAATTCTTATTGAGCGAGACCTCCCGAACGGCATGTAACACCAAGCAAGAAATTCTACCCCGGAGCAAGAGCTGTCAGTAAAATTCGGACGGAAAAGTCGGACGTCCCAATTTGATGGCCCAAAAATCAATAAGGGACAAATGAGCAAATAGCGCCAGCACGTATTCTTGTGCCCCAGAACATTGTCTTCCAAACGCTATAAAAAAACTGCTCAAAAATCCCGAACCTGAGCGGAGAGAAGCGACTGCGCAGATAGCCAATCTTCACTTTTCACTTTAATGAGCTAAAAATTGACAATGGCGTCTACAGTAAATCAGGAAAGCTTGTGGCTTAAAAAGGAATCGGCATACCCAGGTTGTTTTCACTAAGGAGATAGCTATGCGGGATAAAATAGGTTGGTCCATTTATGGGCTAGGCCTGGCTGATATGCCTATATGCTGGTCGCGTCCAGTGCGTCCTTTGACGGAAGGACGTTTCACTCAGCTCGTCATTAGAGGAGGAACTCTGCGTAGCATCATTAATAAGCTGACGCCTAGGCAGCTCACTATAGTTGTGCTCTCCCAAAAATTTCGAATAACCGAATATGTTCGAATAGCGACGATTTTCGATTATTCGAAAATCGAATACTTCCGAAAATCGCGTTTTTTCGAGCACTTGAATTCGAATATCGAATTCGAGTGTTCGAATATTCATTAGGGCGCAACTAGCTTTTTGGGAAGCATGATCATTTCATCAAAGCAAGTGTAGGGTGTCTCAAAAAAATTAATACACTGTTTGAAAGGTGATAACGTTGCTGACGGTAAAAGTACTGAAGATGTAAAGAGCTTGTAAGAAGATAGAAATTTTCTGACATATGAGCGGCATGAAATGCGCCATGCACTCGTCTGAATTCTTGCATTTTGCATTCGAATGATTGTGTTCCACTTGAATACTTGTTATAATTTCTCTTGCAAGGAACCGTGTAGTTTGATTTGTGCTTCTTTTAATGTTTAAAACTTAAAAATACACTATTGGCTTGCGACAAGTGCAGGGTGTCCTAAAAATGCAGGTACTAATAGAAAGATCCTAACATTGACTCTAGTGAAGCTTTTGGAGTGGACAGAGACTCATATTAAAGCACAGAGTAACGAAATTTTTGCGGCGTGCAAATAGTCAAGATTGCGTCATGCTCCGCCTGAAAACTTGCATTTCAGACTCTATTGATTGTGCGTGGGTGACGTGAGTGGGTGGTGCTTTTCAGGAGTAGTCGCTGAATCGGTTCTGCCTTCGACGATGTTTTCGATCTTTCAATAGCACTTCAACATAAACTTCTTCTCGAAGGAAAACCTAGAGCTGAGCATGACTCTTGTGATGGGTCAGATAGGTGGAAAGCGCTATTAGAGCGACAGCGAGAACGGCAAATTATGCAATAAATAAACTCATATGTTACGTGTCTTTCACGTAACTGTCTGGTTCTAAATGTTAAGAGGGGCACAGCACAGGTTAAAGTGGCCAAGAAGTAATAAGATTCTAACAAGCATTCAGCCCATTCACTCTCAGTTGAGTCTGAAATGTAAGGATTTAGACTGGTGCATGACGCATTTGCACGTTACAAAATTGCCGCTATCTTGTGCTTCAATATGAGTTTCAAACAGTTTCATATGCTTCACTATCAGCAATGTTAGAACCTTTAAAATATTAGGCTGGCCAAAAAGTGTTGAAACTAAATTTTGAAAAGAGTCCTTGAGTTTTGAAAAGAGAAATTCTGAAAAGTAAAGAGAAAAGAGTTCAGGAAAAAATCGAAAAAAAAACTGGTCAGAAGGATCGAGTAGAAGGTTCCAAAAATTTTCGCTTTATATGAGTATATAAGGGCCCGCGCACGTCATTTTGGTGACATGTCGAACATGATTATCCAACAACGGCTTCGAAATGTCATCCTCTACGGATGGTGCCGAGCTCCAACGCAATCACAACGGTCTCTAATATCACCGATGCATTTGGATAGGAGACTGTAAGTCGCACCATGGCACATCGTTGGTTCACTATGAACCTTGTAGAGGGATGGCGCAGTGGACGACCTTCCGCTATCGATAATGGGCTGCAGCTTGCTATCAAATCCAATCCAGAGGTAACTACGCAGAAACCAGTAACAACCTTCGGCTGCACCCACTCCTCCATCGAGCCTCCTCGATCTCGGCTATCGAAAAGTTTTGACAAGACGGATCCCTCATTGGCTGACCTAGGCAAGTGCGAAAGAACATATGCCAGTCACTCCTCGCACAGCCGCATCGAAAGAAATTTCCTGAGGATCTATTGACTGGAAATGAGAACTGGACAGTCTAGGAGAACAGCGCACGTGATGCTCTCACGCGACGCGGCAGCACCAGCCCAGCCAAAGCCAGACCCACACCAATGCAAATTTTACTCTGCGTTTGGTGGGATGCGAAAGGGCCAATCTACCATGACCTACTGGCTGCTGGAGGGACGGTTACCGATTCCATATACGTTAATTGACTTCAGAAATTGGCCGATGCAATGCGAGATGAAAGGCGAAAAAGACCAAGTGTCACCTGATGCACGACGACAAGGCATGCCCACACGTTGCATCGGTAACATGTGAGAAGATAGCTGAACTTGGCTGGCATCCGGTAGCCCGTCCGTCGGATTTTGCGCAATAGGACTACCGAGGCAACATTTGTGAGGGAAAAAATTTGAAAGCTATTATGACCCCAAATGAAAGTCGACAACTTCTTCAAGTCGCATTCCGCTGATTTCTGTACGAAAGGAACCAGCGATTTGCCGAGCAGATGGGAGAAGGTTGTATCACTCCATGGTGAATATATTGTTGATTCGATATTTGTATTTAGAAAACTATGGTTGAAATTTTTTTTCGTTTCAGGATTTTTCGGCCAGCCTAAAATTACTTGCATTTTTTTAGGATACCCTCCATTTTTCGCAAGCTGTAACGTGTTTTTAAGTTTTTAACTTAAAAAAGCACAAATTAACGTGGCCCTTCAGAAAGAAACTACAACAAGTATTTAGGTGAAACACATTCAATCGAGTGTAAAATGGAAGAATTGCGAGTGCATGGCGCAATTAAATTTCTACTTTTAAAGCTTTTATAATTGCCTTTAACCATTTCACTACTTTCATTGTGTTATCACGTTAAGTTATCACCTTTCGACAGTGTGTTCATTTTTTGAGACACCCTGCATTTTGATGACAAATGCCCTGACCCAGCTATACATGGGCTTCGCACTTGCCCGCCTCACTTGATGTCCGACTTTCGTTTCGCTGATATATTAATAAGATTACCCGCACTGGGAAAAATTGTATCATCCAATCCATGAAGTTCTTTTGGTGTGGCTAACGTTATGGCATTACCGAAAATGGTTCGTTCGAACTCGTTGTAAGCGTTACAAAATTCAGATTTTAGGCAAATAGACTTCTCAGTGCAATTTTCATGACATCAGGTCTTACCTATAAATGGCAGCTTCCTCATGTCCCCTCCTTTGCTTCTTCTCTCTTTTATACTGTATATTCACGCCACGGTGAGCAATCTTCTACGAAGCATCGAAGGAATAACACATCTCGCCTTTCGCCACCCCTCTAAACCTCATTTAATATTAACGGCCGTTGAGACCACCACTAATGCTTAACCCTTGCCGCTTATAGTCCCAGTTGTGTGTTATCAGGTTGGTTTCCGCAGTGGCAAAAGAAAACCACCTGCACGATAAAAGAAAACCACCCCTGGAGACGTCCTTGGGATTCAGAAGACGTCCCGCAGACGTCGTGTAAACTACGACTTCAGTAAATCGATTCCATCATTCCCCTGCATTTTCTATAGAGGCGAGCGACCGTTTCGTAAGATGACGCATGCCTAATGTTTCGATAAACTTTAATGGTAGGAAGGAACGGGAAGACAAGCATAATGGAGAGGAGCAACAGACAGAGTAGGTTCCTCTCAACTAGGATTACATCGCAAACTGTATTACAAGAAATATGACTCAAAACAGATAGCTAATTATGAAAAGAAGACAGCCAAAGGTGCAGTTATAGAGAGAGTTCACTCTGTTAGGAATGTTGCACTATGCGTTGCACAAGCGCGCTACTCTGTCTGTTGCTCCTTTCCATTATGCTTGTCTTCCCGTTCCTTCCTACCACCGCGAACACGTGACCGAATCCATTGCAAGGAGAATGTGTTTCTAAACGCGATCTCCTCGTAGGCATTCGTCCTGTACGCCTGCGATGGCACACTCAACAAGCGGGTTTTGGTGCAGAGGATAGTGGCGTTGCTTCATGAGAGGGAGGTCGAGGGTTCGGTTCTCCTGCGTTGAGAGATTTTTACATTTCAACTGAGTGGTTGAGATTTGAGGAATTTTCATGTCTACATAATTCGCTGGCGTTTTCTGCTCATTTTCCAGCTGTATGCGATCGCGTTGGGACTAGCAGCAGCTGGGTGTCCGTAATTGCACAGAAGCACACAAAAATGTAAAATTCCCATTTCATTAGTCAGATAGTAACTACCAGCAGATGTTTTTCTCTTCCTTTCTCCCTTCCTTTCCGCAGAAGGAGGAAGAAAGAGCGCAGAACCCAGGTGCGGCCTCCCCCTGAGCGACGAGGACAGTTTCCACACGAGCAGCTTGGATGCAGCGGTCCCTAGCACGGTTCTACGTACAAAGGACAAACGACCTCTGAGTGCCCGATGAGGGCTCACACTTTTACAAATGATTTGCTCATGGGATGCTTGAAGCAGGAAAGATAGATTATTTTGTTGGATAGCAGGTTTCGTAGCAATCGAAATTTCGGAGGCGAATGTTTCGAGCATTCGAATTTGAGCATTCGAATTCGAATACATTCAAAATTCGCGTTTTTTCGGACGTTCGTATGCGAGTATTCGATTTCGAATAGAATTATTTGAATTAAAATGTTCGAATTTTCATTCGGGCACATCTCTACAGCTCCGTGGCATTTTCAGTTTGCTTATACTAAAGTCACGTATAACTTATGCCAGTTCACTTAGCTTCTCTGGCGCTGTGGTCCCTAGCTTCCTTAAACAGCGCTCTGGTGACCGCTCCATAAGAAGAGAAGAAGAAGAAGAAGAAGAAGAAGAAGAAGAAGAAAGAAAGAAGAAGAAGAAGAAAGAAGAAGAAGAGAAGAAGAAGAAGAAGAAGAAGAAGAAGAAGAAGAAGAAGAAGAAGAAGAAGGAAGAAGAAGAAGAAGAGAAGAAGAGAAGAAGAAGAAGAAGAAGAAGAAGAAGAAGAAGAAGAAGAAGAAGAAGAAGAAGAAGAAGAAGAAGAAGAGAAGAAGAAGAAGAAGAAGAAGAAGAAGAAGATAGAAGAAGAAGAAGAAGAAGAAGAAGAAGAAGAAGAAGAAGAAGAAGAGAAGAAGAAGAAGAAGAAGAAGAAAGAAGAAGAGAAGAAGAAGAAGAAGAAGAAGAAGAAGAAGAAGAAGAAGAAGAAGAGAAGAAGAAGAAGAAGAAAGAAAGAAAGAAGAAGAAGAAGAAGAAGAAAAGAAGAAGAAGAAGAAGAAGAAGAAGAAGAAGAAGAAGAAGAAGAAGAAGAAGAAGAAGAGAAGAAGAAAAGAAGAAGAAGAAGAGAAGAAGAAGAAGAAGAAGAAGAAGAAGAAGAAGAAGAAGAAGAAGAAGAAGAGAAGAAGAAGAGAGAAGAAGAAGAAGAAGAAGAAGAGAAGAAGAAGAAGAAGAAAAGAAGAGAAGAAGAAGAGAAGAAGAAGAAAGAAGAAAGAAGAAGAAAGAAGAAGAAGAAGAAGAAGAAGAAGAAGTAAAGAAGAAGAAGAAGAAGAAGAAGAAGAAGAAGAGAAGAAGAAGAGAAGAAGAAGAAGAAGATGAAGAAGAAGAAGAAGAAGAAGAAGAAGAAGAAGTACACACTTCAACGGACAACGCCATGTGAATGGCACTCAAACTACCAATCTGGTAAACATCGCGACTCACCGAACGAGTGAACGATCTCAGCATGACATTTGCACTTCGATTTTTACTTCCTGCCACTTAAAAGAGGTTGCTGGAAAGCTAATTGTAAGATTTTTATGATCATTCATAACATTGTTACTGTTAGTAATATATTATGCCACACGGGTTTTTTAGATGGATTCCTTTATTCAGCAGGAACTGTGGCTTCGATGTTCCAATGTTTTCGTGTGGCATAGTCTATTACCAGCACTAACAACTAACAAAGCCGAG
>OX375868.1:48137742-48395137 GCA_947359475.1 Heligmosomoides polygyrus bakeri | reverse complement strand
GAACAGCCAGATCTTTTTTTATTGATTTTTTTCGACTCCATATACATGGCAATATTGCATGTCTTCATCTTCAAAACGAATAACAACAGTCCGTCTATCATCACCAACAAACTAAACGAGAAAAATGATTAGGATTCTAAAATCATAAAAATATATAAATAAAATATATAGCACTATAGCAGGGCTCAGAGTTTTTGACCGTTTTCATTGTTCTGACAAAATTTTTACAGAATTTGCGGTCGCTAAGTAGGCTTTTACGGCCTACCATACTTCTACGCCACTAAATTGTTTCGGAAAACTGCAAAAGGTTTTAATGAAGAACTCAGGTCGAACAGTCACCACAGCGAATGCTGGACCTATCCTAGTCGGAGGGGGCCAACCCTAAAGTGCTAATTCCTTAGGTCATGCCATGCCACACAACCAAATCCATTAAAACTAAATGAAAGCCATTCTCGTAGAAGCTCATAGCAAGAAATGGGAATGCAAAAACAGCATGCGCCCCCTCCGATTAGGGATAGATCCCAAATTCTTTGGTACAGTTCACCTTTGGAAGATATTTACGAAGTCTATAGATCTGCCTGTTTTAGAGAATAGTCGCTTTTGTCCAAAAATGTCTGTTCTTACTGCAGAAGACAGCAGAGAATCAAATAAACGGCCATGGACCGTTGACCAAACTTTAATCGAATCGAATTCTAGTGCATTGTGTAATACTGTCTTTGCAACCCAAGTAACGTTTTTTTTTGTTAAGCGTTTTCTCCTCTGCCTTCTAAAAGAAATGCAAAGGGAACAGTGTTCCACCTTGTCCTTATCCCTCTAACTTCTCCAAATAGAATTCGCCCTATCTGTCACTCTTTTACGACTTTTCAGCAATTGACCACTCTGATTTTCTTCTTGAAGCACCTGGTTCCACACTTTACAGCACATTTACTTAAGGTTCAACTGTGCTTTGGCTTTCTCAATTCCTTCCTAATTTTGTGGAACACATTTTGGATTGATGAATGGTATTGTAGTAAGTTCGCGAATTGGGCGAAAGAATCCCGCAGACATAAGAGAATTTCTTACTAGAGCCAAAATTGCACCTTCAGTGATGAACCTTTCTCGTCGAACTCTGCAAAAACCGTTATGCAATAGACCAAAGTAAAGCATCAGTGTTTATACAAGCCTCTTATGTAATAACCGACTAAGAGTGGTCATAGCCTTCTTTCTTGATTAATTTTTTTTTGCTTTCATGTAGATATGTTCACTGGTTCATTCTCATTATGCTTCTTCAAACGAAAACTGCCAAGAGGGGTTTCTAAGAAGACCGGACTCTTGAGCAAAATCGTTGGCATGCACGACATGAGATCCATAAAAAATAAAAGAGGAGCAATGACAACACCAGCAGCCACGCTCTATCTACATATAAGGCGGTGTTGCGTGTGCCTTGCCGTAATCCAGCAGTCATCATTTGGTGCTGCACGAAGAACCCGTTCTATTTTCCGGAAAACTTGCGGAGAAGAGCGAAATGAGCTTTTCCTTCCATCGTTTCGCTTTTTATCCTTGTTGTCGTGCATTATTTGTGTTTTCATAGCGTTTTCTTCGCGTTTTCTATGCCCTTCCGAAATTACCTTTGATCAAGTATCACAAGAAACTGTGAAAAAATTGACAGCTTGGTTGGTATAAAGAACTAATACGTAGCAATCAAACACGAAAAGCTGTCTAGTCCAAAAGCGCGAATCTACAGCAGAGAAAAGTGGGGCGCACGCAAATAAATTGGTCATTTAGCAAAAAAAGTGCCAACAATTATCGAAGTACGTGACGATATTGATTGCATATTTCAAGTGATTCATGTAAGTAGAGAGTTTCCCGGGTATCGCAACGCCGGCAGCGGCGGCTCGTCATAGCCGTGGTGATCTTGCGAAACCTCATCCTGTGGGTGTTCTTTGGTGGTCACCCGGCAGTGGAGGCACTGTAGTAGTCAACACAGTGGCGGCCTGCCACGCTGTCACTGTTTACCCCTTTGTACACGTCCACAGAAATGCCTCCGTTGACCGTCAGTGATTCATGCCTTTCCGCTGTATATTATAGTATTCGCCTAATCCGCGAGTCACGTTGTCAGCCACGGGAAAGAAGTGAAGCCAAGAGACGCCTATGACTGTGCGGCGTATGGCAGACGGTTTTTCACTCAGCTTAACCATGCTAGATGCTGGCGAACCTATAGCCTCGGCGGTGGATCACACAAGTTTACGATATATTCAGCAGGCAACGCGTCATGGTAGGGTAGTGGATCAAGTGGAGAAAGTAGGGATTCAGAAGACATGCCGCAGACGTCCTACAACGTGCGCAGGGTTTCAGAAGACGTGCCGCAGACGTCGTTCAACCTGCGCAGGAATTCAGAAGACGTCGTCCAACGTGTCGGGATTCAGAACACGTGCCGCAGATGTCCGATTGCGTAAGGATTCCTTGTAAGGGGACCAATAGGAGGGGGAACAGTGCAGAGGGGACCAGCTAAGCGGGACCAGTATTGACCCTCAATACGTCCAGTGTGCGTTGGGTTTCTGAAGACGAGCGTCATAGACGTCGTGGTAGCGTGGTGACACGTGAGTCGGGACTCGGTGTCACGTGTGTGTGCGTGATTCTCACCGTTTCTTTGTCAGCACCTAGGTAAGCAAGTACTAGCGGGGAGGAGGGGAAGGGAAGAGGTAGGGTGAGTGACTATGGGATTAGGAGGAGTATTATTGCCGTCGGACAGTAAACGGTGTGGACCTGTCGACCAATATCCATTAATTTTAATTATGATTCTGCAGATGAAGCACTTCGGACTGGGACTCGCATGATCTGTTTCTCGCCGTGTAGTGAACGGGCACTTCGGAGAATATATCGCGTACTTTGCGATAGAGGGTGGAAGGGCTTCACAGCAGTAGTGGAAATTCTGCCCTACCACATCCCGCTCCATTAATCTGTATAGTAAAACCAGTACCAGTTTACTGTAATAAAAGTAAGAAGGCCTAAAGAAAAAGGAGGAACGCGGCGCGGCATCACGATCGCCATAGATATCGATTATTCGCGTCGCCCCGTCGATACCTATTCCGACCATGGTGCCGCGCCATACAGCGGCGCAAATATAAACTGGGCTTACGCGGGTATAAACCAGGGATGAGCGGATTAACCGTTATCCGTTATCCGTTATCCGGTTTCCGGCGGGTTTTGGTCTATCCGTTTTGTTGTTCGTTATCCGATGGTTTTTGGCCGGATAACGAACAACAAAATCTGGCACCCTCATGATTATTTAGTTGAATATAAGGACAATTTTTAGAAATCGTTTTGTGTTTTTTCCACTGATAGTCGAGATAGGTTTGCAATGCTAGGCCGTATGATATAGTATCCTTTGCCTTCTTTTAGTTCTCAATGGTCAAACTATCAACCTGCTCATAGCGCGTTCTGAAATGCAGAACACTGCCTTGCTCATTACTATTTGTGGGGTTTTCACCAAAATTCCTTCTAGCATAATGTACTGTCTGGAAAAAACCTGTCGGTTAGAGGAGAAAGGAGTAAACCTTCATACGAATCACTTCGTTTTAACGATGTGCCGGATGTTCGTCCTCTATGTACACGATCTTTTAGCGCACTGAAACTATTTGGGCATAACTTCCGAGTGGTGGGTGGAAAGTCAGTACTTTAATATACTATCTTATCCTACTACATATAAAAGCGTTAGTCCGTCTGTCCGTGTGTGTATGTGTGTCACAAACCTGTGTGAACCAGTGAAACATGTCAAACGTGTAAAGGTGACCCGCGCGTGCATGTAAAACCTGTCAAGGCTATCCTCATGTGCAGTGAATGGAAACGTATCAAAATTAGCGGGAAATGACCAGGTTGGACAAATGAGTGGAAGTATTCGAACGGACAACCACTATTGATCGATAGTGTCAATTTTCGATCGGAGTTGTCGTTCAACACCCCGATTTGACCAATCGGGATGCGATTATGATTACGCCGGATGAGGAGACCAATATTAATCGATGGTATCGATTTTTCGATCACAGTTATCGGTTATAGCCCAAATTTGACCAATTGGAGTGGGACTCACACGACATTTTCTTCGAGAGAATTACTACCGCTTGCAGGAAATACCCCAGTATAAAGAGATTCAGAAGTTTCTAGAACAAGATAACAGTATCGATTGACTGAATAGCCGATCGACTATCAATTTTTCTGCAGATTAGACACTTCAGAGTGGGGATAGCGCTAATACGGTGGGCAGCGGACAAGGCTTACGTCAATCGTTTTGAGCATCTTCCCTTACTCTATTCTATGTGATAAGCAAGATTAGTTTTAGGGTCAATAAACCGTCGTGTCCAAGGCGTTTTGTTGGGCCGAAGTCCCAACCAGACGTTTTGAGGCCGATAGGTTTACGGGTAGTTGCTGAGCAGTAGAAGCAGCTGTTGGCGAGCTGCGGGTTCAATACTGTTATACATACTTGGCCAATGACTTATGGTGACCAGCCGATGGGCAAATCAGTGCATTAACGTTCTCGAGCAATCCTGATGCCTAGACTGGAAATCCGAACCAAGAACATTGAGTCGGAGTGCATGCGGAAGTCGGCGCCTTCTCAGAGTGCGCTACTTCGCGCCTCCAAGAAAAACACCGATAAGATAGTTAAAAGTTGCTCATTTGACATGTGACGTGGACAATATTACAAATCCCGACCTACTATTAAAGACAGAATGGTTTTAAATCAGTTTTAATTTTTGTTGTTTGTTCGTTATCCGTTTTTCCGTTATCCGGCCATTTTTGGGCAAAATTATCCGTTATCCGTTATCCGGGTTTCAAAATTTTATTATCCGCTCATCCCTGGTATAAACCTATGTAACACTGTTGCCGATGTCGCCGACAAGAGCGTCGCCGAAGTATAACATAAGCCTTAGCTTCGCAGTGGAGCCCGTTTCTTTGGTTTCTGCTTAACTAACTTTAGTCGCACTGTCAAAGACGGGTCGTTGATTAGTCAGAGTTTTTCTAACACATTCATTTTCTATGCTGCTTGCCCCAAACCGAGTGCGCCGGTTTTAGGTTACCATTTCCGTTTATAAATGAGTGTTTTACCGCCCTGCACTTTGGCTCATTCTAAGTAAGAAGGAAAAGGCTAACAGAGGTTTGAGAAGTGTGCATTGCATATTCACCCATACAAATGTATTTATGTTAACTGTTCTTGCCATGCCTCACCCATGAAGAAAGGGTACAAAGGATAAAGAACGGCGTTAGTCAATCATTTTGCGGATCTGCCACATATTCCATTATATTGTGGCCTAGGAGATAAGAATTGACTTGCCTCTCAGCACGCAGAACGAAAATACTACAAGAGAAGCATGAAGCAGAGGGTGCAGTCTGCCTCCGTGCATTCTCCATCCTTGACGCTTTATGGAGTTCTTAATTTGATCGTTCACTCCACAGCGGAACTGACGCCGTTTATTCTGTGGCCTCTCCTCATAAAGATGGGCACTTAGCGTGAACGCATGGTGCTGCTCAGCGGTGCTTCTTGTAAACTCGCATCAGGTCTCCTCCTTCCTCTTTGAAATGTCTGAGTGGTCATTTATCGCTGCGGGTGATGCGCAGCTGCCGCCTTGCACTATTGTTTCTACGCGTTCTGTGGAACTTGGTTCACGGGCAGAGCTCGTTCTACGAACGAGGCGGGACTTCCTTGATTAATTAGGCATTCTCGTCAACGCGTCGATCGGCTTGTCGTCATTCGCTCCTCTTTGTGGTGCACAACAATGAGTATCTGCTTCAGCGAGTCGGATTTGGGTGACTGGACCGGGGACTGTGAGAGCCTCGACGAGACCCCGCTTCCTTCGACGCGGAAACTAGGTGGACGTTCCGGTGCCGACGTGATTCTACTGGCGACGTTCCCTCCAGCGGGCGTAACACTGGCTGAGCATCTCGTCAACTGTCGTCACCTCGAGATGCCGCGCCGTGTACACGAGCAGGTTCTGGAGGTGACGAAGACGGTCACGATGATGGAGATCGTCAACTCTGCTCCAGATAAGCACCCGCGCTCGTGCGAAGTGACCATCACGAACATTGCATCGGACACTGGCCATCCGATTTCTCTAAAGATCAGCCACTTGCACACGATGCAAAACGTAGACCACCGCGATTCTGGGACGCAGACACCCGATATCGAGGTCCAGGAACAGACGTGGGATGCGATACAGCGAGCCCCGGACGGCACGAGCCACATCGAGCAGGAGCTGGCGACTCGAGTCGAGCGGTTCCGACCGCGCCGGGCCGCCTCGGGCACCACCTTCAACCTCCTGACGGACAACCTTATTGATCTGCAGTTCACACAACCTGTTCTGTCCGAAACACATGATCAACAGCGACGCTCAGCTGCAGCTCGCGTCAGCAGCCAGGGAGGCCCTGCCGTCCAGAAACTCTACTACCGGCCCTTCGCTGAGCACGACGGCTCGGAGCACTCCGTCGCCGATCCGCCTGAAGCCGTGCGTCCCACGCCTCAGAACGACCGCCGTTCCGTTGTAGACGAAGCAGATGTGAGTTGGATCCATGATTGCTGCTCTCTCCTCAGCTTCTGCTTAACATACGCCTACAAACGAACATTTTTTGCTCCTCCGAAGCTAGACAAGTTATACAAAGCGACTATTTCGACCTACAATTTCATGAATGGGATCGGTGAATACAGCTCATGTGAAAAGGGATGTAGCAAGTTATTTGTCAAGTCACTGTTTGCACACTTTTGTTTACAAAAAGTGGTCAATAGTGTCATGAAGATTTGGAATGCATTGCATGCAAAAGCGTTTTTTTTTCGAAGCCCGTTGCAAAACCAATCTCATAGAAAAGGCCTAGCATGGTCTAAATCTGGTGGCAAAATCACTTCTTCACACTTTGTTTTTGGGTCTAAAGCGCTTCTACTTCTATGTACCACCGCTTTCTTTCACTCTTCTAGCTATGTTCCGCTGAAACATAGAAATTTTTGAATTTTACCCCATATTTAACATTGTCATATGACAGCGTTTCACTCAACGTCAAAGAATGCCTTACTTCAGTACAGAGACACATTTTTTGCAAATTAAGTACACTTCTATTCTTCTCGCTTAGGTACCACTGAAAAAGCGGCAGCCTTTGTTTTCCAAAAGTTACTAGAAATAGGGCAGATGTGAGAGATCCAAAGTTTTTTTTTGAAACGGACTTCTTGAGAGTGGTGAAGGCAAGCTGGATGCTGTAGAATGTGTGTTTCAGCTGCAGTCAATGACGGCCAGCGTCGCCTCGAGCAGAGACAGTCTCATCATCTACGTGGATCCTCGTCCACGAGGAAGAGCCTCATCGGCTGAAGGCTACTTCATCACCATACCTTGCAAGTGAGTTGAAGAGACCACCTTTCAATTCATTTCACTCCTCCGGCGTCGTTTTCGTTACCTACTTTTTGTTCTTTCTTTTCTTGTTTCTTGATTAAGGATGCTCGAACTGCAGTAGCCCTTTTCCTCCTGATCGGAAGCGGTAGCGCCTCACTTCCCCCGCCAGATCGTATTTCATTCCATCGGCAGTAGCCTTGCTGGCCTGCTGTCTCTGCTGGAGACACGACTTCCACTGATTGCCATTAGAGCGCCAGAGTGCGAAAATCCCAGCATGTTAATCCCAGCACCCAAAGCGCAGCGTTAGTGTTTCGCTCTCTGCTGAGTATCTGTACGCCGCTCGCCACTTTCTGCATTGATAGCCGGCTGGCAAATGACCTTGTCCTCGCGGTTCCTCTTGTCCATCATTCCTTGCGGTCGGAAATTCCACTGCGACTTCTTCAAAACAAGAGTGACGCGTTGACGGCAGGAGCATGTTCGCAGATTGACTTTCAGCGAAAAAAGAGACCGTAACTATTCACTATATCGCTCACAGCGTATCACGAAGCTCTGTGCAAATGCGACAGTCACCACCCATACTTTTTTTTCAAATGAATAAATTATCGGTGTTTAATTTTTATTGCAGCGCACAGTTTCTTAAAACAAGAATCACTCTCCAATCGCTATGCTTCGGCTGCACTCTGCTTTCTCTTCTGGTCAAATTTAATGCGAACGAAGCATACAGGGTAGTTCGCCTACACAAGCCTGCCGGGCCTTTACCACACTGTAGGAATGGGTATATTGTGGACACTGTTGTGTTGTGTTCACCATTGTGCTTTCTTGCTTCACATATGGGATATTCTGTTTTTCCGGGACAAAAGCGTAATAGATTTGATTAAAAAGGACTGCGCTTCAGGCATGCTCCTTTCATGCGATGCTCGTCTTGCTGACGGTTTTGACTATAAATGACTAATCACCATAGAGCGTACGATACATAAATACATCCTGGAAGTGTACAGTCTACTGAAGTTATAATAGTTACCATGGCCTACCTTCAACCAACATTTCGTGGCGTGTGCTAGACTTCACTTTGGTCAGAGTCCCGAGGAAGTGCTGTGGAACTTCTCGCCTCGCTCACCCTTCAATACTGGTACTTCATGACTGAATTAACGGAGTAGCCGGCTGCTAAACCCGCAGCTCAGGATTATCTGTGGTCGCGTAGGAATTCCTGCTGAGTGATGGCCGATATCGCTCCAACCACGGCGAAAATGCGCTCAAAAGAACAGCGACCTTGATCTCTGGTTTAGCATGCGATCATCGTTCACAGTACATTCATCGGGATTTTTGCCATGGACGGTATTGGCCAAGCTAATCACTTCGTGAAGAAGTGGAGGCGCTGTCCAGGCAGACGACTCCTTATATTAAGCGCGGTATGCAGTATTAAAATGCGTACGGGCCTTGTAGATGAGAGTGCAGAATCCTGAGGTTTCGCATCAACGACAGCAACTCGCCGAGTAGTTTGTTCAGCGTAGCCAAGATTGGTAAAGGATAAGGATAAAGGATAAAGGACGGCGTTACTCAATCCCTTCTGGGATGCGCCAGCGCATTCTACTTCTACGGGATGTCGTGGAGGCGACATGAATGCGTATTTGGCCATACAATGACTTGCGGTGGCCAGCCGATGAACAAGTCAACGCTTTATCCTTCCCAGACAAGTCTGGTACCAATTCACCGACCCCGGAGGGATGGAAGGCTTGGTTGGCCTGGGCGGGAAATCCGAACCTGGAACCTGGTATCGGGTGCACGCGACAGTCGCGCCTCCTTCGACTGCGCCTACACGCGCCTAGCCAGGATTGGTACAACTATTTATTGCGGCTCACGTTTCGGCGTTGTCGCCTTCTTCAGAGCCTGGAAAAGTCGAAGTCACCTGAGAAGCTACCCTCCCAAAGGCCATTTCATTCTGCAGGAACCCATCCAAAAGGCTAAAGCGGCTTCCACACTGCCGTTGCTGCTGTTGCTCAACCGACGCCGTAATGAAGAAGTATACCTCAGAGACGCAGAGGAACAACAGCGGCAACAAGGGGGGCTTTCACACTGCTTCACACTGCTGTTACCGCAACCCCGCATCAGCAACACCGGCATCGGTTGCGCAACGGTTGCGCAGCCTCAGCCACAAGGAATGATCGCCATCATTATATTGCTGATGCGCGCCTACGGAGGCATATCATAGGTCTTATCTCATTATCTTATCTCACGCGTTGCAGCTGCAGCAAGCATCGAACTCCACCCCTTTTTCGCTGCTCGTTGCTGTAACAGCAGCAACGGCAGTGTGAAAGCTGCTTAAGAGACTGCGAAAACGATGCCGTAGAAGGTCGCAAAAAATGGCTAACCTTAGATGTGGACTCTCCTGTCCACATCTAAGGTTAGCCATTTTTTCGACCTTTTACGGCATCGTATTCGAAGTCTCTTAGCCTTTTGGATGGGTTCTTGCAGAATGAAATGGCATTTGGGAGGGTAGTTTCTCAGGTGACTTCGACTTTTCCAGGCTCTGAAGAAGGCGACGACGCCAAAAGGTAAGCCGCAATAAATAGTTGTACCAATCTTGGCTACGCTGAAGAAACTACTCGTCTACTGTAACATCGAAGATGCTCATCGAGAGTCGAACATGGAATGACAGCAACTCGCTTTGACACAGCTACCAAGCTCAGAGTTGTTGCAGTTCAAAGTAAGGCTTAGAGCTTTTCCAAGACACGACGGAGAGATGTGAACCTCGTGTGGGGAAGTTCCCGTTTATTGTCGAGATGGTATTCGCATGGTTGGAAGTCTTCATCACCTACGCCAATGACGTCAGGTCTTTCCTATTCGCAAAGCAAACGAGTAGAATGTAACCATACAATGCTTCTATTTTGGTTTTTTCTCCAATATGGTTCGTAACTGCAGATGTTCAACTGCGCCGTCCAAGCCTGTCATCATACTTCGGCCCGATGGTGCGGTCAGCTTATCTTTGCTTCTAATAGTCATTTCTTCCATCCCTGTTTTGTGGTCGTCAGCACGGGAGCTCCGAGAAAGCAACAGTCGGTGGTTTGACATCCCATAAGCATGGAATGGCTAACTGTGATCGCTCAGGGTTATTTTAGGTGTCCACAGAGAGAGATGCAGTTGAAGAAGACATTTAACCCGTAATTAGGCCGTTGTATCAATTCCTACGGTTGACACAACGTTAGGTCTCAACACGTACAAGTGTTTACTAGACTTGAGAGACTTTGCGAACGAGGACGGTCACTCTGCTCTTTTGCATCAGTTTATCCCAACAGTTTCAAAGGTTTATGTGCGCGATAGGAAGATATAGCATACAGCCGGGAACGTTGTTAATTTGAAGAGAGCTGCTCATGTTCTAGCGGACGTCGCCGATTGCACACTTTGCGTACTCGGTGCCAAAAAGGTCTCCTTTTAAGACATTAAACGGTGGAGGAGAAAGAGCTGACCAGGGAACTGTCTCAGGCGTATGTCTAACGGCGAAAATGCATACTACTATGAGAGTCTCCATCCTTCACATAGTAGAAAAGTAGGTACCATTTTGCAAAGTCCTTGAACTCAAGTAGCTATGGGCCCTCAAAGTTTACTACGGGATCGCTTCCACACGTGCTAAACTACCGTAAGCTCGAAAAATGAATATCGTATTCCTGATCAGCACCCCAGATGACCCCCTTAGGCAAAGTTTAGGTGAATCTTTTTTCTACCCCTTCTCTACCGAGGGGCTAAGGGTCGTGGACGTTCAATAGTGCCGCTTCAGAGTTACCCATGACAATCCCATAGTCAGGAGGGTGTACACTCATATCACGGCGAATGATCGTGATCAACTTTTTGAAAAATATCTCTGACCCGTATCAAAAATAAGAAATTTGTGTATATTTAAAAAAAATTTAAGTGGTCGGCTCACAGTAAAGTTTCAGGACCAACATGCCGCCGTCCAGCGGTACGCTAGAATGTGACGGTGACCTATATTCGCTAACCTGCTGGGGCTGCAGTAGCTACATGCTACCGACATCACAAGTGTATGTACATAGTTGTACGCCTTCGACGGATAGTAGGGTACAACTGGACTTGTGCAACTATCGGCTGCCTTTTTTTGAACATGTGAGGCACATCCTGGGTGAGATCGACTGGACGCCCATTCTCGACTAGTGGACTGGTTCAATCATATGCTCTTGTAGCTGCTTTATTTATGCCTAGCTTGGGAGGTTCATTCCGCTTGTAGTCAAGGGCCCTATCAAAAATCTGCAGAAAGAGTGTAGTATATAGGGGGGGGGGGGATGGGGAAATTGATGAAAAGCTCTTATGGACCACACACTCGGCAGCCTGTAGTGGAGCATATGCGCAGGAAAGTTGGGAAGGTGACAGATACCAAACAAGGAATGAACATGCAAAAACGCGAAAAATCCAAGGCACGTGGATCGAACACATCACCCTGTGTCTTTGATTCAGCGCCACTTCCCTCTGCGCCACCCAGCTGCTTGCAGCGGTATCTTTCACTACCTCTCTCATCTCCACGGAGGGCGCACACAAACGTGTCAGGAGCGTACTGACAGTTAAATACTAGACATCCAAGGGTCCCTAACTCCTTAGGTTCAAGGACTTTGCAAAAATGAAACACACCTTTCTACTATGTGAGGGGCGGAGATTCTCGTGGTGGTATTCATTTTCGCCATTCAGACATACGCCTGAGACAGTTCCCTAGTAAGTAATGAACATGTTTCCTACTGTTGTAGTCGTTGCTGCCGGTTCTTTCACAATATTCAACAGTTCCGGAAGAGAGTATAAGACAAATTCCTTCCAAGGACCTTCTGTTGGCACTATGTACATGTTATGCGACAGCCGTTTTTGTGCTAAATTCGGAACCCTTTGATGTGAAGCGGCCGTTGTTTATCTGAAAGATCGCTGCCTCATAGAAGCTATTAATGCAAATTCTATGATAAGCAGTTCCTCGTAAGAAATCTGCTATTGTTTATAAAAATTAGGAATCGTTTTAAGCAATTAGCAGCATTTGTTGGCGCTGCTTTCAAGCCAGCCTTCCTGCTCTTCGAACACTCATGACCAAACGTGAAAGAAGGCGTTCATTTCGACGACGCTCCAGCGATTTCGCTTGATGGCGTTAAAGCTGAATTCTGACTTAGGAGGGAGCGAAGCACTGTGTGCTGAGAGACCATTGCGCCCCTTTCTGAGCAGATCGTCTTTGAGCTGCCTTCCAACGTTCTTTTTCAAGCTCGCGAAATATATATTAGGTCGTTGGATATGAAATAGCCAATTTTGCTACCTCAATTTCTGGTCGATCGGCCGTGGCTACGAATGCTCGCGTTTCATACACTGTACATAGTTTATGTAAGCGCAGAGTCTCCGCCTTCTTATTATTTACAGCTTTTGTGGCATAACTGCTTCCCGCTGAGTTCTTGATGTCGTTTTTACAGCATGGATCAACGTGATTTTCGGGTGGACTACTTATATTAGTGGAAAAGTGAACTCAATGCCGCGACCACAGTTCGTAACATCAGCGTTGCATTTGGGGAGGATTTCGTTATGAAACGCACCATTTGACGCTGGTTTAAAAGGATTTGATCTGGAGATGAAAGTCTCGAAGATGAAGACCGTGGTAGGCCGCCATCACTCAACGACGACGAGCTTAAAGCCATGACGAAAGCGGATCCGCGTCAAACTGTAAGAGAGCTAGCACAGCATTTCGGCGTTGACGGCAGCACTATCAGAGAGTCACGTTTCGTCGGTATCACCTTCTTTAGAGCCTGAAAGCGTTGTCGTGTCTTCGAAAGCAGCGGTGAGTTGCGTTCGTATTGGAGTAATTTGTATTGATACTCTTGGGATCCCATTAGTGCCAGCAGGGTTGGGAAAGCTAGAGAAATTAGAGACGTGAGTGCACAGTCTACTAGTATTCGAACCTCTTTCAGGCCTTTGATAACGACGGTGCCATCGAAACGTCAGGCTCAGTAAAGTTAAATTTTGAAAACCTGCGTTTCTCAGAAGAATTGAAGGTTCTAATAAATTCTCAGATTTCTGGTAGTCCTTCATGGAAACCCACATTGTTTTGTGAGTGGGGGTAGGGGGGGGGGACCGAAGGTTTACTATGGAACCGCAGGCAGGATCGCTGACGAGCGCTAACTTAGGCCCATGTTATACTTCGGCGACGCGTCGCCGACCTTGTGTTGCACGGCCTGCTACGCACAGCGTAGCACTGTGGCCGACGTCGCCCACGACAGTGTCGCCGGAGTATAACATAGGCTTTAGGCCTATGTTATACTTCGGCGACGCGTCGCCGACGCTGCGACCCGTGACCGACAGCCCGTCACCGACGTCGCCGACGTCGCCGCAGAGGTAGCCGACGTCGCCACAGACGCGTGGTCGACGTCGGCGACATCGTCAACAAATTCTGAGGCGGCGTCGGGGACGACGTTGACAAGAGAGCATCGAAGCGCATTTTTGGCAGCGTGTTTTCGGAGCGGGTTTTTCAGTGTCATCATTATGGTAACCAGTCTGCCCATAGAAAGGCTAAGTGATCACATCTGCCTCGAATTTGCATACATTTTGAGCCTTTCTTAATCTTCAAAAGAAATTTTAATTCTTAATTCTTCTTAATGCTTCAAGACTTGATGGTGATTTTTTGTTCTGTATGTACGGTAGTCTGCTCAACCACAGTTGATCTGCCGAATTTTCTCTTACTAACCAAATTTGGCCTTTAGAAGGATGGATAAGTGTTCAAAGGTTTCACTAGCAGCAATGCTACAATACCGCCCGCGTCGCGCGGTCAAAAAGACGGTTTGCGACGGAAAAATCTGTCGCAAACCGTCGCCTGCTCATAACTCCTTCAGTTTTGAGTTGTTTCAGAAACTGTTAGCACCATTCGATTCGTCTCCTCGAGATCTACAAAACCATGTATGAAACTTTACCAGACCACCGCGTTTTCGTCGTGGGTGGCCTAAAAAATAACTGCAGCAGGCTTTTGTGTTTGGAGCACCTTGTTTTCCAAGACGTGCATGTGACAAGCAGTGTTTTCGGAGTATCTCATGCATGGCGTACATTGCCAGTGCTCTCTCGGGCCTGGAATGCTCCGAGAGTGCGCCGTGCACGATGTATATAGGATCGAACCTATCAATCGAGTGGGAGAAAGCATATTCACTCCGTTTCTATCTTCCTTTACTGGAAAATGTAAAGCCTTCAAGGCTACTTCGAACCGTTTGGAGAATTTTATAAGAAATTTCGGGTCGTCCTACTTAGGATTGCTTCAGTTAGTCCGATGAGCCTTTGGAGTGCGCTGTACACAATGCTTATAGGATCGAACCTATCAATCGAGTGAGTTCGACAACTGGTAGAGTGAGCGTTTGGGGAGTTCTATCATAAATTTCCAGCCGCCCTACGAAGGAATTGCTCTAAGGCTGTCTAGCTAGCCTTTGGAGCACGCCGTGAACAATGCATATAGAATCGAACCTTTCAATCGAGGGGCGACCGCCTGCAAATTGCACGCGCGGGCATGTTCGGAGCTCGATAACTCTGTCATGTGTGAACCTTGCCGGTTGCAACTTATGGATTTTGTAACCAGTAGAAGGGTCAATAGGTGCGCTGCGCTCACAGCAACGTAGCTTATGACAAGACAAAGTAACAGCGGTGCGAATATGCAGGTGAGGCTTGTGTGACGCTATTCTTCCGATTTCGGTGGACCACTGCGGGAAGACCCGGCGCGCAAATGGGTATGAAATGCATATGCGAACAGAGCGCTTCATGTACTTCATGACGACGTACTGAGAACTCCTCAGCTTCTTATACTGCCTTAGCCTCAGCTTTCAGTTTAAAGCGGAGGAAGAACGCGATTAGAGTTTCTAGCGCTCTTACTCGCCCAGATTTGAGTGTTCGACAATCAGCATGATGCCGTTTTGTTCAGCATGAGAAGCGCTATCGATCTATACTAATTTCGATCGATTTTGGAAACATCGATTTTTTGACAGATTCGCATCGAGGACGAGGCCGCTCTAGGCCGCGGCAGACGGACGTTGACGTAATTGAAAATCGATGTCTTCGAATTGGGCCATTTTTGACACCAAAATAGAGCTTTTCATGCTGAATTGAACGGTGTTATTGGAAATAGGGAAAACTGTAATGACGGCGAGTAAGAGCGCGGAGAACATCGACCGCTTTTGTGCCAAATTGCACGCGCGGGCATGTTCGGAGCTCGATAACTCTGTCATGTGTGAACCTTTCCGGTTGAAGCTTGTAAGTTTCGTAGGCAGCAAAATGTTCTGCCAGCGCGCGGAGACATAGTGATGTATCTTATGAATGGACAATGTTACAGTAGTGCGAAGATGCAGGTTAGCCTTGTGTGACACGATTTTTTCCAAATTCAGTCGACCCCTGCGGGAAGACCCGGAGAGCTAACAGCCTAAAAATGCGCAAGCGAGTAGAACACTTAAGGTGCTTTAATACGACATGCTCACAGCTCCCTAGCTGCTTAAACTGCCTTAGCCCCAGCTGCCATTTTAGGGCGTCTTACTTAGCGGTTGAAGTTTCCTGAGCCCTTACTCCCCCATATTTGAGCTTTTAGCGCTCGCAATAACACCGTTAGTTTCAACACGAAAAGCTCTATCGAATGATGTCAATCTCGACCAATTTCAGAAAAATCGATTTTTTGACAATTTCCCGTCGAGGACGGAGGCGCTCCAGGCCGAGCCTTGCGCGGATGATGACGTCATTGAAAATCGATATTTTCGAAATTGGCCAAATTTCATCATCCAAAATCATCTAAAGGTTCTTTGGGGCGCTGATTACGAATCCGACGTTCGTTTTTGAAAACTCCGCCGATTGCGGTATGTTTTGGATTTCTTCTGGATAATTCGGGTCAGGATCACCGGTTTTGCCCAAACTTCGTATAGGGGCGGGGACTTATTCGGAGTGCCGAACACGATGCCGGAGTTCATTTGGACGATTAAGGCAGGGGACCGCCCATACCGATAAATGAGGGTGATCGATGATCCTGACATTACTAACCTCAAATGGCTGTAAAAATTCAAAATCGGTGGCATTCTAAAAAAACGGACGTCGGATTCGTAATCGGTGCTCCAAATAACCCCTAGACGATTTTAGACGAAGTTTGGACAAGAAAGTTTGACAAGTTTCGAAATCATTGATTTTTGATGACGTCATCGTCCGGGCAGGCTCGGCGAAGAGCGCCCTCGTCCTCGAGGGAAATTGTCAAAAAATGAATTTTCCCGGAATTTGCCGAGATTGACACTGTTCGATAGAGCTTTTCGAGCTGAACATAACGGTGCCATCTTTTGTGTTAAAATCTCAAATGTGGGCGAGAAAGCGCGGAAGAAACTTCACCGCTGCCCTCCACAGCCCTAAAATGGCAACTGGGAATAAGGCAGGTTAGGCAGCTGGAGAGTTATGGGCACCTCATCGTAAAATACCTTATCTGGTTTACTAGTCTACGCATTAGTAGGCCGCTAGCTGATCGCATGTTCCTACAGTGGTCGACTGAAATCGGAAAAATCGTGTCACTGCATATTCGCACCGCTGTTACTTTGTCTTGTCATAAGCTACGTTGCTGTAAGCGCAGCGCACCTATTGACCCTTCTACTGGTCACAAAATCCACAAGTTGCAACCGGCAAGGTTCACACATGACAGAGTTATCGAGCTCCGAACATGCCCGCGCGTGCAATTTGCAGGCGGTCGCCCCTCGATTGAAAGGTTCGATTCTATATGCATTGTTCACGGCCCGCTCCAAAGGCTAGCTAGACAGCCTTAGAGCAATTCCTTCGTAGGGCGGCTGGAAATTTATGATAGAACTCCCCAAACGCTCACTCTACCAGTTGTCGAACTCACTCGATTGATAGGTTCGATCCTATATGCATTGTGTACAGCGCACTCCAAAGGCTCATCGGACTGACTGAAGCAATCCTAAGTAGGACGACCGGAAATTTCTTATAAAATTCTCCAAACGGTTCGAAGTAGCCTTGAAGGCTTTACATTTTCCAGTAAAGGAAGATAGAAACGGAGTGAATATGCTTTCTCCCACTCGATTGATAGGTTCGATCCTATATACATCGTGCACGGCGCACTCTCGGAGCATTCCAGGCCCGAGAGAGCACTGGCGATGTACGCCATGCATGAGATACTCCGAAAACACTGCTTGTCACATGCACGTCTTGGAAAACAAGGTGCTCCAAACACAAAAGCCTGCTGCAGTTATTTTTTAGGCCACCCACGACGAAAACGCGGTGGTCTGGTAAAGTTTCATACATGGTTTTGTAGATCTCGAGGAGACGAATCGAATGGTGCTAACAGTTTCTGAAACAACTCAAAACTGAAGGAGTTATGAGTAGGCGACTGTTTGCGACGGATTTTTCCGTCGCAAACCGTCTTTTTGACCGCGCGACGCGGGCGGTATTGTAGTTTCACTACTATGATAACGAAGATATAAACATGAAGCTCAGGGAAACAACTGTCCTAAGAAAAATGTTAGAACCTTTCAAAAGTACCTGTATTTTTAGGATACCCTGTATTTTTCGCAAGGCATAGTGTGTTTTTAGGTTTTAAACTTTAAAAGAAGCAAATCAATCGATACGGTCACTTTGTAAAGAGATTATAGGAAGTATTCAAGCGAAACACTATCAATAGATTGTAAAATACAAAATAACAGACGAGTGCATAGCGCAGTCTATCCCGATCATACGTCAAAAAAGCGTGGGTTTAGCACAGACCTTTTTCGTTAAATCGTATTTAACTTAAATTTACGAAGTCGAAGTCGAAAGGAAAATTTAACTCTTAATTAGTAAGAATTCTATCTCGAAAAAGCTCTTCGCAGAAGTTTGCCATTTGAGAAAATGATTTGAGATTTGCGAGGAAACACTACTTATTTTCTACACAGTTCCATTTTTTCTAGGCCTATTTGCTCTACGAGGAAGCAAATAGGCCTAGAAAATGTGAATAGAACGGCTGAGAAGGACACAAAAAGGAAAAGTGACAAATTGAAGGGGAACTAAGGTTTAGGGTCCCACTCCCTCCCAAACACTCAGTGTTCTTATGAATTGTGCTTTTTGTGTTGGCAGGACGGTGCCTTTTGCACTTCTCAATTTCGTAATTCGAAGTGCGGTGGTGATGATGGCAGTTCCGGGAACGAAGAACCAACCCACAATCATAACACTCCATCGGAGCGCATTTTCTGCAACCCTTGGATGACGTCGGCGACGCTGACATCGTCGGCCCGTCGTCGGCGACGTCGGCGGCGGAAGTATAACACCCCCTGCGGAGCTCTCGGCGACGTCGCCGGCGACGCTGTGATGTGCGGGCTGCTACGCAGTGCGTAGCAGCCGACGTCGGCGATGCGTCGCCGAAGTATAACATAGGCCTTATATGCCGGCGGCCATGCAAATGTGTGTGTGTGTTTGTGTGTATGTGTCTGTGTACATATGTGTGTAAGTGAGAGGAATGTGTGTGTGAGGAACACTCCTATCTCGAGTGATGCTAGAACAGGTGTCTGTTCTACAATAAATACTTGCAATAATGGCTGTATCGCATTATCAATGATCAAAGGCAGTGGAGTTAAGCATTTTTGCTCAACAGGTTTTAAAATATGAGCGTGCCACTTTTGTATTACCACTTTTGGTCACATTCTTTCACCTATCACTACGGTCATACCTCTGATTGCCCTATCTCTGATAAGGTCACAGAAATGCCACTGAAAATGTTCCACTCTGCCACACCTAGCGCTTTCAGGCAACGTGAGGAGGGCTTCAAAAAGGCCGAGAGCGATGGTGCCATCGACCTAGTGAACTGCTCTCCAGAAGAGATTTCTCCTCGACCAAAACAAAACTACATCATCACCGCCCTAAGACAGTCGAAGACGTGAGTTGTGTCATGTCATCTTGGCTAGCTATGTATGGCATGTATTGTTTAGCGAGATGTATGCAAGCGGGCTTTATTTTCATTTTAATTATTTATTTATGCACAAAAGTGCGCCATAGCGAGGGAACCGAAACGAAATAGTGACCTAACAGAAATGCGACAGAAAGCAGCTACTAGATTTCACGACAAGAAGCGATTTCCCATAACTTACATGCTTCGAAAGAAAAAAAGCATGAGAAGGAATGTAGCAGAACACTTTGGAAATAAAAAATATGAAGAGAAAAAATTACGAAGGAAAGAAAGGGCTAAAGACAGATGACGCCCGGGAAAACGTCACTACCTGTCAGCAGAAACGGCGGATTTCTTTAGATCGTGTAACTGTCAGATTTACTACACCAATCGTGTTGCGGCGGATTATTTTACCGCAAACACTCGCATGCTCATATCTCCTTCGGGCAAAGGTTGATGAAACCCTGCAGGCAGCACTTTGTTCATCGAGGTGTACAAAACTATGTGGGACAGATGTGGCACAGATCCCGATCACCGCGTTTGTGGGTGGGCCGAAAATGACTTCAGCCATGCCGTTCGTTGTTATACGAGGTTTTGTTGCGATCAAAGCTTTTGCGCCAGGCGGTAATCGAACCTGCATCTCTGTTTTCCGGTCAGCCTCACTCCACCGGCGCTGCTTGACCACACGCAACGTCCACGACATCCTCGATGCCTGTCAGCATTTACCCGTGATAACGGGGTAACATTGTTACCTCAGAGATGATTTTTGCAGCCATAGCCACTCTGTTTAGGCTTAGCCACGTCATTCCTGAGTGAGAAAATTTCTTTTCTCTTCGCTCTCGTATTGGCATGGCACGAAGCTGCCCCACTCTTTCACGAATTCACGAATTTGACGTTTTCCGCCCATTAAGCGGCTTCTCTACCAAATTCGTACTGGCTACGGCCAGGTGAGAAATAGATGCCGCACCTAATGAAGCAAAGCCATTTGAGTGAGCAGCGGCCTCCAACTGTTCGATGGATCTACGCTGAATTTGAGGCGTTGAGGAGCGCCAAAGGAGAACAGGGCAGAGAAACCAGCAGCGGTGATACGAAGATGGAGCTAGAACAAACAAGAATGTTCGTTTCCTCAAGCGACGCCCAGGTTGGAGAGCATTTACAAGCCTCGTCTCAGCGTTCCGATACACTTCTTCACAAATTCTTCAGAAGACTTCTGCGCTCGATTCGGATGGCCGGATAGCCTTTAGTCTAGATTCTCACTCTGAAGCGAGACATCCTCACAACTCCACTGAAAACGAGATAATAACGCATCGAAGGGGGAAGTTAAGCAGGTATTTGTTCTCTTTCTTTCCCTTTGCTCATCTTATTAAGGTGATATAGTATTTCCCTACATTTATTATAAAACTTCAAACACCTGTAACACCTCCTCCCGCTGATCGACTTACTCGAGCGAGCGCCAGCAGCGTCTCCATTCATCCCTGTTGCGTGCCAGAGTGTTCCAATGAATCCTCCTCGCTCGAGGGACATGAAGAGCGTCATATCCTTCGTTCAGGGCTTTTGCGAAGAAATCCGACCCACGCGTTGGTTCCTGTTGTTCTCTTGACATCCCGCGGAATACAATCGGTGACGGCTCTCGTCTAGCGGGTGTCTGCGAAGCGCACTACGTGGGCGGCCCTCCTAATTTTCGACAACTTGGCCCACGCGACAGCGTCTCTGATCTTCGGACGTCGACGAAGCTCGGAACTCCGGAGGCCTTCCCTCACTTGCGTGAGTCGTTTCACTCCGAGCATCGTCCTCTTGATTCAGCGCTGCGCGACGTTGATCGCGTGTTCATCCTGCTTTCGTATAACCCAGGTCTCTGAGGCGTAAGTTAGGGCTGAAGAACAGTAAAGTCGAATAGGTGGGCAAGGATTCAGACGTTATTCGTCTTCTTCACGACTTCTTCGACGCTCTTGAATGCTCTCCAAGCCGCTTGTTTCGACCTGCTCAGCTCTGGCGCTAGGTTGTTGGTCATATTGACTTCGCGACCCAGATGCACGTAGTTGGAGCATTCGGAGGTTGTTCGTTCCGTTGAGCGAGAATGGGGCATCAGAAATTTGTCCGTCCCTCATGAACAGCTTCAGCTGCAATGCAACGTTCCCACATACACGATCGAATTAGGCCAGCATTCGCTCCGCCTGACTGATGCTCGGTGTTACAAGCACGATCGTCAGCGAAGCGCAGATGGTGCAGCTGTCGGCCGTCGACCTTCACTCCCATGTCTTCCTATTCTAGTTCGCGCATGACGTTTTCTAGGGTGGCGATGTAGAGCTTCGGGATATGGTATCCCCTTGCCGAACCCCTTCCTTCGATGACGACGTCGTTGTAGAATGGTGAGATCTTGGTTGTGAATCCAATGTACAGCTCTTGAAGGACTCGGATGTACTGAATAGGAACGCACTGGGTGAGCAGAGCTTCGATAACCGCTTCCGTTTCGATGGAGTCGAACGCCTTCTTTAGGTCGATGAACGTAAGGCCCAGCGGCAGCTTGTACTCTCGCGACACTTCGATGAGCTTCGTAATGGTGCGTATGTGGTCGATCGTGCTGAATCCTCTCCGAAATCCTGCTTGCTCACATGGCTGTCTGTCGTCCAGCGTTCTGCTGCTTCTATTCAGGATGACTCGAGTGAACAGTTGGTAGACTACGGACAACAGGCAGATCGGCCGATAGTTGCCAATGTCCTGCACGTCTTCCTTCTTGTACAGCAAGGCGGTCCTGCTGGTCTTCCACTGAGATGGAACATTGCACTCCGACAGGTATCGTGTGAAGAGCCACGCCAGGGTGTTGATGAGCGCTGGCGGGAGGTCCTTCAGGTGTTCGGGTCTGATCCTATCGGGAACGAGTGCTGAACGTTTCTTCACCGACGAGGTGGCGTGTCAGAACTGATAAGGGAGAACAGTGGGGTCATCATGGTTCAGACCGCACTTCACAGTCAGGCAGCAAACTCAGAAAATGGTTAAAGTAAGGAAATGTTGTAGAATTTAATACTGTTCAACTCAGCATTCATTGGGGAGGTCATTGGTTCAGAAAGTTTTCCATTGTACAACAACTTTTCTAGCCGAGTGATAGAGCCATTTCACGCTTTCGGCCGCTTGTGTACTTGTGCTACAACCCCACTACCAAGCGAAGGAGACCACAGGTTGGCGGTGACAGAGCAGTCTCGTGAACCTCTCATTATGCGGTCCGTCCTCTTGAAGGCGAGGTTTCCAACATGCACTGGACTCGGCAAAAATCAAATCTCTCACCAACAATTAACTCTGTAGGTGGCTTTGGCAGCCGATAGTTTTTGAACCGCTTTAATGTAATCGCTTTCTCTAAGTTATTAGGTTGATGCATAAGTTCTCGAACACTTGGGGCACGAAATATTTATTATCACAACATACGAACAACAATATTAAATCATTTGAAGTAACCACCCTTTACATCAATTGTCTTTCGCCAACGTGCTGGTAAGTCATGGATGCCTTTTCTCCAAAACGTGGCCGGTTGTGATTCGAAAAATGTGAGCAGTGCCTCCTTACATCCTCTCGGTTCCTAAATTGCTGGCCGTCCATATAGCGTTGAAGGCTTGAAAACAAATGATAATCAGAAGGAGCGAGATCTGTGAGTAACGTGGATGTGGAAGAACGGTCCATCCGTAGTCCGCCAACTCAGCCGCCGTCGCTCTAGCAATATGCGGCCTAGCGTTGTCGTGTTGAAAATAGACCTTCACTTGCTCTCCTCGTGTGGTTTGAAGGTGGGCCCTCAATGGTTGACGTAAACCTCTGCCGTCACTGCTATGCCTTCGTCCAGCAGCTCCCAGTATTCTACGCCAAGAACGCTCCACCAAATGCATAGCATCACCTTTTTCACGTGAAGGTCGGGTTTCGGAACGTCCTCTGCCTCTGCAGTTGCGTCACCCCATTGTGCAGGTGATAATTAGAGTAGAGTATGATAATTGATAATTAATAATTGAATCGCCGGTGATAATTAGAGTAGAGTATCCACTTCTCATCCCCGGTGACAAGGTTGCCCAGCCATCAGTGGGTACGTCTGAGGGTAAGGCCCCGTTTATACTTCCGACGCCGAGCGACGCGACGGCGTGTAAAATGGCCAAATTGATCGATCGCGTCGCTTAATACATTCGCGACAAGAGTGTTCTCGCGCACAATGCGCGCGACGGCCCGCTGCCTTGTTGGCGCGCGCGGGTGCCCACACATTTGTGTGGACATCGTCCCTCGCGAGGTGTTACTTTCTGTAAGTAAATTTCAATCGATCTTTGGAAGAAGATCTGGACATTGGTTTGTTACTATAATTCGGGAATTTGAAAGGAAAATCGAACAAAAACATCAAAAAAAGAAGTTCTTCCCAAAAAATTCCCGTCCACACATATGAGTGGACACCGTCCATCGCGCCCTCTTCGCTGTCCACTCATATGTGTGGACATTGTCGCGAATGAGTTAATCAATATGCCACCACACGTGGCGTCGCGTCGCTCGACGTCGAAGTATAAATGGGGCCTAAAGGCCGCCACAGAGTTCTGCGGCAGCGCCGCGGCCCTATGCTTAACAATAGGGCAGAGACGCAGAGCTCGCCGCCGGCGGCGTCCCTGCCCTATCCTTTACCATTGCGGCGAGCGGCGTTGCCGCAGAACTCTGTGGGGGCCTTCAGGAAAGACAGAACGACATCGGCTCTGCGATCCATGTCATGTTGTGTCAAGTCGTGAGGTACCCAGCGACCCAATTTTTGCACCTTGCCAATCGACTTCAATCCTCGAACGACTGTTGATTGACTAACACCAAGAGTGCTTGATAGTTAGCGAGTGGTTTGGTATAGGTCCACATCCACTCTACTTTGGAGGCCATCCAAATCCTGTGTCATCGAGCGCCCTTCTTCAACGGAGAATTCACCAATTGCAAACTTCGAGAACCACTGGTACACAGTACTTCGAGCAGGAGCACTCTTGTTGTAAACATCCTTCAAGCGACGATACGATTCGTTGGCATTGAGGCCAGATTGATGCAGGAATAACATGACGTGCCGAATATGCGTCTCAGTTGGCATGAATTGCTTAGCCATAATAGCTGACGTTAACAACGCAGAAGTAAATGTTAGGAACGGTTTTGTAGCCCTTTCCTTTCTCTATCGATCGGTCATTTACGCGTTGTCACATGTGAGAAATTTGGCGGGAAAATGCGCTTTCAATTCAGGAGATCAAATATCGCAGAACTTATGCACCAACCTAATATATTGCAGATTACCCTTAGTTCAGCTGAAAATTGAATTTTCAGTGCTCATGGACTAAATCGAGACCGAGCAGCGGCCCATATAATAGGAAGATCTCCAGACATCTGCTGTCCAAAATGAGAGAAATTTCGCAAAGAAGTAGATCACGGTGATCATAATTTTTTGCCCGCTATGAAGAAGTGCGTCACGTAGAGCGAAACCACAGATAGAAGACGAGAAATTTACTTTAAAAGTTGCTTTTTCTGGGCAGTTAAGGAGATATTACTGTGGGTGCAATTATCTCGCGCGATGGCTGGAGGTAGCCGCCGTCGAAGCTATGTACTGTGAATCAACTTTTTTAAGAACTACATAACGCTAGCCACATCATTGGGTAGATCGTCCAGAGCGGATTCGGATGGTTGCAATTATTTTCTGATTAATTATTTTGAAGGCAGTTATGGAGAAGCGGCGAAAGCGGCGGTTTTCTTCCGTCTATTCCGCCCAACAACCAAAAGACAGGGGCGGCATTGCAGTGACACCCCATCAGCCCCATCTGAATTTCAGGCCTTCATTCTATGACAGGCCTACCTCTTCTTGCGTTCAGAGAGTGATGGACCCCTCATATTAGTTGCTCTTTTTCACCTTCTCGGCGATGGGATCAGCTTCCATGGTGCTATGCTGTGATGCTACGTGTTTTCACGGAAAGTCTCTTTCATTCCTAACCCGTTTCAGGGCACTTCTTCGCACCAGGATTTAGTGAATTCTAGTCCATTTTCTTCCGCCAGCATAGATCCCAGACTCTCTTCGTGTTACAGACACCTAGGTCGTGGGCGGATTGGGAGAGCCTTCTCCGTCTTACCCATAACCTCACGCCGGATCCTCTCTTTCTCTCTTCGGATACTCCTCGCATGATTTCTACTTCTGTCCTTGCTACGGAGGGTGAAGTCCATGATGGTCTCCTCGAGAAACGCATTCTTTCGAGTTCCTTCTAGGACTTACATCCACCTGAACTTCATCAGCTCAGCCACATTTCCGGATTTTCCGATCCGCGTTCCCATATTCAGAACGCACGTCGAAGTAGCCACTTCAGTAGAAATCGTTCGTCCATATTTGGCTCCTACAATGATCACAAGGCTCGGGCGGTAGTTCTGCACGCCAGTCACACCCTAGGAAGTAAAGTAATTCTTTTTGCGCCTGTTGATTTTGGTTTGCGACGAGGTTTGTCCATTTCCTGAGTCTGTCAGCGTGAAATTGGAACTGTTAACTTTTTGCAAGGTATGGCGTACCGGAGCTGACGTAGAACCTCTCATCCATTCCTTGTGATCTAGAGAACTAACCATGCGACTAATTCGGCTTGCAGTCCAGCAATCTACGCATTCTTGTTCGCTTTTTCGAAAGTATTTGTACTTTTATGAAAGTTTCTGGTACACAAATGCGTAAAGTGGCACTCTACGTGCCTCTAAAAAATCTAACGAGCCCACCTCCGTAAAAAAATCACCCCTTTTAACTTGCCGCGTCGTTCGACGGGAACAGCACTATCCACTAACCGTTATTCAATCTGATAGTACGAAAGTAGACCCATCCTTTTCTCTGAAGTGTAAAGCACTGCATAAAAACTTCGGTTTGAGCGCAAGATAGACAAAAAAGATGACATTGAACTTGCTCTCAGCTCTCTTTCACGGAGTTACCTACGGGGGCAAGTAAGCACCTGATCTTGTAGCACCTTTCACTTGTTTCTATAAGCTCGCCACGACACCACTGCTCAAAAAACGTCTTTAGAACTTTGCCGAGTTCCGACACATTTATCTTTACGCTAATATCAAACAATGCCAAGGGTAGAAAATCGTGCACTTCATTTCTACAAAAGTGACTGGAAATTCGGCATTTTGACTAATGAATGCAGTTCAACAGAGCACTCCTAGCAAACAGTGGGACTGGGCAGGAATTAGGAAGCCCGGAATGTCAAGACATCGGGTAGGATCAGTATAAAGCCAATTTTGTATGGGAAATGCTCTACTAGTTGGGAATACTGGGAAGTGCTCGCCTAAGTGCGGTGGGAATTGCTTTTGTTCGAAGTGGTGCCAGACTATCAAGGCCCTCCATCCAGAATGGGCTGCCTAGTGACATTTATTATAGAATCCTCTGCCTTAGTCTTCAGATTCGGCATGAAGCACATTCAGATTCAGACATTTCTGACATCATACGCTTTTCGAGCCATAGCAGTTGGAAAATACAGGGGCGCAGGAAGCTGCATGTGCATTTTCTGGAAGCTGTTAAAAATTTGGGATCAGACTGATGCTGCACGAGTTTGGTTTATGTAGCTGCAAGCACACATCTCACACATCGACACTTCAGAAGGCTAGTTTTACATCCATTACTGTCGTAATGTGGAATGTGCCTGCATGGTTGTGCACTGATGCTGCACGAGTTTGGTTTATGTAGCTGCAAGCAGCCAGCAGGCACATTCCACATTACGACAGTAATGGATGAAAAACTAGCCTTCTGAAGTGTCGATGTGTGAGAACAACTGACCTTAGCAACAAAGTAGCCGGTACGTACATACATGTAAACGACAGAATAGATAACAGCGGCAATACTTAGTAACCATAACTTGTAGAAAAATCAGCGGAATCTTATTTATTTATTTAACAAGGCATAGACGAAAGTGTAGTGAAACTGCGTTAAAAACATCAACAAACAACGTACGATACTGCTGCGAAGTGTTGCTGGAGAACCTTGATTCATCAGTAGCATTCCGCTTCTCGAATGGAGCATGCTGCTTGCGCAACCTATTTGCCTCGACAGCTCATTATGGCACTGAAGTGCTATTGTTCTTCCTAGTCTGGAAGAGGGTGCGGAGTTTCGACTTGTCCTCAAGCCAGCACAACGGGTTGCCGTTGCAGTTGCCCGTCAGCGATGCGGGAGGATGTACCTGGACGCAGACGTGGCGATGTTGAGGGTAGCAGTTGCTCGACGCCACCGCTGATGACGTCGACGCCGTACACGACCCTGGAGAGGAGAGACAGGTCGGTCCCCTGCCCGGTCCAGCCCTCTACTGCCTGAACGCATGTCTCTAGCCGCTGCCTTTGTTTCTTCATTTCGGCAAAGAAAGAACGGGAGAGCGTGTGTGAATCAGCCCGAAATTGACCGCAATCTGTTCAGAATCCAAACGGAGATGCTTGGCGACGGTCAGGAACTGAGGCAATCGCTGTCCGGACCGACCATAGCCACCAACCACGCGGACGTGTCTTCCTCCGCCGCCGAGGTGATTTTCACGAGTTTATTCTCTAAAGCCCCGCCGTTCGGCCGCTGTTTTCCCACAGTTCACCGTTTTATTGATTCTTCTTCGCTGCCGTAGCATCTGGTGTGGGTGGCGATTATTCATCGACTACGGTTTAGAATGTGAAGACTTCCTTCGATCGCGTGCTCGCTACGAGTTCTTTAGTCATCTTGTCGGATGAAGATTTAGCAGGAACGGGGAAGAGGTGGTAGTTCACAAGGTAGCAGTTTTCATGCTAGAGCGCGGATGGATTCGGGGCCACATTGTCTAATATTCCAGGTAGTTGCAGAGGCCCATATTCCAAAATGGTTGTCTTCTTTTACGCTGCGGGCTCCTGTCGAGGAGAACTGAGGAATGGTTACGGCATTGCTAAAACCTTGCGGCCCTAAACGGAGCGAACAATGACTAGAAATCGAATTGGTTTCGACAGTGAAACCCTGTCAAGACTCCTTTTCTTGAAGTACTAGCAGCTTCGATATTATTCGTTGTTGCCTCAAAGGGATTCTGCACCATCTTTGAACATGGGTTCGGATCCATTGATTTTGTCGTAACCACTCTACCTCACAGTTTACGAAGAGGCATCTGATGTTATCTTTTGTTGCCTATTTTTTACTTATAACTGAATGTGGACAGGTGGTAACACACTCAGAGGGCATGCTGTCGCATCATCCGATTCCAGGTATTTTCGGGCTCCGTCTAGACCAACGAAGCCTTCATCCCTTCGGGATCTGCAAACTGATACAAGACCTGTCTCGGAAGTAAAACATTTTTCTATCGGTCATCCATCGCGAGTCGCGGCATAGGTCAACTACGAACTCTAATTGCCTCCACGATGTTCCGCAGAAGTAGACTGCGTGGTGCTTCCCAAATAGAGATTGGTTAATGCCATCCTCTTCCCGTTACCCCTAATCCCTAAACAATGAGCTTATGTCAGTCGAACTGTTAAGGAACTGCAGGAAATCGGATACTGCAAAGCTCGTTTCATATTACCAGGTTATCGAAGACGGTCGCTTATAGACCCCCTCGTTGAACAGAGTCATCGATATCCATCTTCAGAGATGTCAACGAAACCACTATTTCATGAGAAATGCTTTATATAATAGGATAGGATACTGCAGCTTCCGTTCCAAGGAAGCTGTAGTCAAAATCACAGGCGGCATTGCGTGGATTACTCTCCCTCGAGCATTCATCGTGTGACGCTGAAGCTTTGGCCCCGCCAAGTGTCGGATGGAGAGTTTTGTATGACCGATAGCTCTCTTCGTTGTAAGTAGAACAAAAAAGCTGTGGAGCTCCTCAATGTAGTATTCCATCGGTTTCGGCTTTGTACGTTGGAGAGGTAAAGGGGTATTTCATGAGGGGAAGGGGTGTTTAGCCCAGGCTTTCCATTGAAGGGGATCCCCCATTTGGTGCTGGCAAGAACTTTTCTAAGAACGAAACCTCGCAGTCGTTCAAAGCGCTTCCAACTCTCGCGTTTCTATGCTCATCTCCCTCCCTCTTTCCTTCATTTCCTAACTAAGTCAGGGATAGCAATAAATAAGAATTAGCTTCGGAGCTTATTTTGACAGAGCAGGAATTCGCGGATTCACGGCGGCTCGTTAGAATTAGGGCTGTCCAGAGTAAAGAGTGCGAAGCACCTGAATGTACAGCAATGTACTCCTGCTTATAGGGAAGCACCATTGCGAGCACTCCACCGGAACTCTCCGACAGGCCTCAGAAAAGGCTGCCACCCTCGCCGATTGTGGTCGTGAACCAGAGCAGAGCAGGCAGTGTGGATTTGGGCGACTCGGAAAGAAAGAGCCGCAAATCCACAGTGACAGACATCGATTGGTACGCAGCGTTCAACATGAAGGTAGGCGTAACCCGGGCTCTTGGAGTTGTTCGTTCGTTTTCTTTTCAACCATTCCACTCCCGTATCAGTTGGAAATCAGTCTTTCAAATCCGGTTGAATAATACATGGGTAATGGAACAGATTCCGTCTTCTCATTTTTTCCACTTATTAACCGATTTCAACCAGCATTATGTTCACTAGCTTAGTCCCTTATCATCCGTAACAATGCTCTCCTGGGGGCGGATTCATCAAAGTTACTACAGTAACTTTAACGGAGAGTGGTAAGCGAAAGCTCAGATAACGCGGCCTATCAAGCGATATGGTGAGCGATAAGCCGCGTTGTCTGAGCTTTCGCTTACAATTCTCCGTTAACGTTACTGCAGTAACTTTGGTGAATCCGGCCCCTGAATGTTCGCACGATTTTCAGCAAGCCACAAAGTTAGGCAGGTTGACACTCGTCTGTCCTTGTACGCAGTTGTTAGGGAATGCTGCTCCATCTGGGTACCCCTCTTCGCTATGTCATTTTTAAGCGTACGAATAACTGTATTTTGACTGTATCCAGAATCGTTTGAAACCGTCCGGGCGGGGAATTCCGATTTGTTTAAGGATAGACACGAATGTCGTCGGAATCCAGCTCCTGTGGGCGTTCGGAGCGCTCGTGATCTATCGGTTATCGTATCTGTGTCTCTGTATCTCTGTGTATTTCTGTATCACATTCTACGCAGGCCGATATGGTGAATCCGCCGTGACATGATAGTGGCGGTTGACGAATCTGGCCCCAGACTTGTTAGCAATAACTGCAGTGATCGCATTCAATTCAATTTAATTTATTACGCGGTATAAGACGGACGTCAGATAGTGCCAATCAGCAACGCATACTTCAAGCTCGTTTTGTTATCACGTACAATTCAGAATGCCACTAGTATGGTAAAGTAGCTTTAGATGCCACGCGCTTGAAAGACTGAAACTTCGTAGGCAGTGGATCAAGCTCGGTCCTCAGATTAACGTAGGCAGAGTCAGCGCGCACCGTGAAGGTGTGAGGTCCGACGCTGCTTTTAGGTTTTGAATAAACTGCTTTTACATTACCTCATCGCGTCCGCGATGTAACTAGGCTGTAAAATGCTGACTTGTCGACATCACAGATTCCCGAAATGTTCTTGAACACCATGCAGACATCTCTTATCTTCTTTTTCGAATGGAGTGAGTGAAGTGCTAAAAAAGCTGTTTCTGATTTTCGATTGCGGTATTCTGGAGTACAAAAATCCTCCATAACGGATGATCACCTCACACGAAAAAATGTTTTGCACTTTTTCTATAGCCTCTATATCCTTTATTTTGGGTGTGGCAAATACTGTAGTCCCACGTAGTCTCACACTACACATGTGGTGTTACGTATGCTATGTATGTTTTAGTCAAAATCTCCTTGTTTTTTGTGGTCAGTCCCCGAAAAAGCTGACAGATACGTGTACCACCCTTTCCACAGATGATTTTGCACTGTTCAGGGAAGTCTAGTTTACTATTATAAAAGAAACCTAAATCCACAACGCTTTCCACGTGAGGTGTAATGTCATCATGCACCGTATACCTTGTTGAGCATTCAGACCCTCATCCCCCGCCAGGCTCAAGCGTGGGGTGCGAGAATCGCAGAGAGGTCGTACTTTGACTCAAGGTGGGGGGGGGGGGGCGTTACTTCAACTTGGTTCGTCAGACGTCATATGAATTGCAGAGTTATTGTATTAGATAATAAATTTTTTACGCTTTTTCAAAACAGCTGAAATGGAGCGATTGCTGCTCAATTTCGCAGTGACGGCGCAACACATTTTTTAGTTGAGAGATGTAACTACTGAAGCCGAAAGTGGATCTTACCAAAATTTATCCTTCAATTTGTAGCAGGAAAAAATCAGACCTCTCCAAAATCACCTTTCACCCGATCAGGTGGAGTGGTTTTCCTATCCTGGATTTTTTCCAAATAAAATTCTGAACAAGGCTAACATTAGAGCTGAATCTAGAATCCACAGCAGTACTGCTTTTATTTAGCACTTCTTTAAGAAATCAAGTCTTTCCTAAGCGATCTTGCTAGCGATCGGGTGAGGTCATGCTCATTTTTTTCAACAAAAAAATTTTCTTCCTGAACGGAACGATGTCTAAAGTTGACATGTAGCTTTACATAACCACGATCTTTTATTGATACATGGCAAAAAACACAGCTCATCTGGAGCTGTTTTCGATGCGATCAAAAAGGATGATCACTGGTCGATCGCTCATCGATGTGATTGGAAGGTGCTAGACTTGCACTTTGTTCAACCGTTCGTAACAGTTTCAGTTTTGAGAGCTATGGAAATGCGGGTCTCACTCAAAATACTAGAGGAAATTCTCTTTCTTATGAGCATAAAACCACCTCTTAAAACATGCATCTTCCTGCGCGTCAGGGAGGGTGCGATTTTTGCTCGAAAAAATTGGAGTAGTTTTACAAAAAAAGGATATAACTCGGCATTCAGAAAAGTAGAGAAAATTATCCATCTTTTGAACGCAAAACCAAATTTCGAAAAAGGCATCTTCATGCGCAACGGGGGCTGCGAATTCTCTGCGATTTTTGCCGAAAAAGCGCGAGCGGTCGAGTGATCTAACCTAAGTGAGATACGCCGCATCTGATTTTTTGAAAAAAGTTTTTGTGATCATCAAAAAAGCATCTTTTGTGGTTTTTCGAATGCCCACCGCGTTTGCACATCCCTCAAAATTAAGTGAGTTGTGATCGTCTAAGTGCCGGCTACTTCGTAAGACCTCTCCTTCCTTCGAGGCCGCAGATTGCGGATGCCCGCACTTAAACGATCATAACTCGCTTATCTTTGAGAGTCGTGCAAATGTGGGCGGCAATCAAAAAACTAGGAGAAATGCTCTATCTTACGGATGCAAAATCAAATTTTGAAAAGGGATAAAAAAGAAAAGAAAAGAAAAAGGACGAGGGGTGCGCACCCCGTCGGCCGCGCATGATGACCCTTTTCCAAGGAGCGGTTTTGTAGTTATCAGGAAGAGATTTTTTTCTAGTTTTCCGAATGCCGCTCGCATTTGCACATCTCTCAAAAATGAGTATGTAATGTTCATTTTTGTAAAACTCCATTTTTTCGGACAAAAATCGCACCCTCCCTGCAGCGCATGAAGATGCCTCTTTTGAAAGATGGTTTTATACTCGTAAGAAAGAAAATTTCTTCCAGTTTTAAGTGCCACCCGCATTTGTATAAATCTCAAAACTGAACGTCGACATTGACGAGCGATCCATCCTTCTTGATCACATCGAAAATAACTCCAGATGAGCTACGTTTTTTGTTATGTATCAACCAAAGACTGTGTTTTCCAAAGCTACATTTCAGCTCTAGACATCGTTGCATTCAGGTGGAAAATGTTTATTTTTGAAAAAAAAAACATTTGAGCATGACCTCACCTGATCGCAAGGAGGATCGCTTAGGAAAGACTTGATTTCTTGAAGAAGTGCTAAATAAAAGCTGTGCTGTTGTGGACTCAGTTTCAGCTCCAGTCGTAGCCTTCTTCAGGAAATGTTTTTTTTAAATCCAATATAGGAAAATCACTCCACCTCATCGAAAGAAAGGTGGCTCTGAAAAGGCCTGATTTTTTCCTGCTATGAATTGAAGGTTAGATTTCGGTAACATTCATTTTCAGCTCCAGTAGCGACATCTCTCAACTAAAAAATGTGTCGCGTCATCACTGTGAAAATTGAGCAGCAAACGATCCATTTCAGCTGTTTTGAAAATGCTTAAAAAGATTTATTATCTAATAGATTAACTTTGCAAATCCAAATGACGTCTGCTTTCCGTAGAAGAAGCTATGCTCAGGATGTCGCCATGTCGTTGCCATGCTTTAAAAATCTCTTCACTGATTAATTTGCGTCAAAACTCTGTTAATTAAAAATTAATAATTACATACTTACTTAGATACTTGGACGGCTCATCCTCACTGGTCGTGCAGGCCCCAACGCAATCGCCATTCTTTCTTTCTCTCGCAGTCGTCATCCATGATGTTCGCATAGCGCGATTGGCACGACGACTACGACCGTCAGCCGATTCTGAATTAGAATTTGGCAACAAACGCTGGCTTTCGATGTTTTCTACGAACACATTTGACCATCTCGTTAGAGGTCTTCCTCGAGGACGCTTACACTCTCTTGGAATCCACTCCGCTGTTTTTCTTGTCCTGCGGTTGTCCGTACTTCGCATGATAGGACCGCCCCATCGTTGCTTTATCTTCGATGCGTATTCCGCCGGCTCTCTTAGTCGTGACATCGTGCGTAAATCGGAACTGTAATGACCAGCTCGGTGTTGTGATAAACGGCTGAACTTGAGAAGGCATCTTTCGTGCGCTCTGTGAGTAGTACGCAAGAACTTTGACGTGGACGCAGTGTCGGCCCAGGTTTGGGTGGCGTAGCAAAGCGCTAGGAATTGAACAGGTGGGCGCGGGATCCGAGAGTTGGTCGGTGGTCTCTTTAAAAGACTCATAGGCCGACCACGCAGCCTTCCTCCTTCTTAATAGTTCTTCCTTCATATCGTTGTCCATGTTGATGGAACGGCCCAGGTACACGTACAATGTTGTTTCCGTTAAAGGCGAGCCATCAATATTGATCTGGTCTCCTTCGCACCAGGCATTCTTCATGAACTGCATTTTCTTTTGGTTTATTCGCAGTCCGATTTTCATCCCTACTTTGTTTAGCTCTTTCAGCATAGTTTCATCTTCAGAGGTAGTCGTTGAGAAAACGACGATGTCGTCGGCAAAACGAAGACTCGGAAGGAACTTTACGTCCACACAAATGCCTTTCCCGTCCAGGTCGAGCGACTTCATCACCCACTGCAAGACGGTTGTGAACAACTGTGGCGAGATGGTGTCGCCTTCTCGAACGCCCTTTTCGGTGGAGATGTTGATGGGGCGTTGAAACAGTTGTATTGTCGTTGAGCAGTGGCAGTAACAGTCGGCCAGAGTTATTACGTAGGACGGGTCCACTCCCTGGTCGACAAGCGTTGAGAGAATTGCATTCGTTTCCACGCTGTCAAAGGACAAGGGGCAGGTGGTACTCCATACATACTTCGATGACCCTCGCGACGGTTTGAATATGGTCCACGCAGCTGAATTCCAGCTTGTTCTACCGGTTGCGCTTCATTCAATGTTCGCACAATGCGCTCATGAATGATCTTCGTGAATAGCTTGTAGAACACGCTCAACAAACATATTGGTCGATAGTTCTTCAGATCTTCTCTGTCGCCCTTGTTGTGAAGAACGACGGTGCGCGAGTTCCTTCACTGGTCTGGGATCCATTCCCTCTGAAGATAGGACATCATGTGTGCTGCGAGAACTGAGTGCAGGTGACGTTGTCCTGCTCGAGGAAAGTCGGCTGTGATGTTGTCTATTCCGGAAACCGTTCCTTTCTTCATGCTCTGTATCGCAGCTCGTACTTCCGAGGTGAGGATCCTTGGAGCTGTTCCACCAGCGGCGATAACTGCGTTTGGTACGGGAGTTTTGGAGCGGAACAAATTGGTATAGAACCGCTTTGTTATTGATTCCATTTCGAAGCGGGATATGGCGACGATGCCGTCCTCATTTTGTAGAGCCGTGAATGGAATACTGTGATTGGTGATGTCCAGACGACACCTCTTCATTAATAATTAATATTAATAATTATTCACCTGTATCACCTGTCGTCCCGTTGATCATCGACTTGCTCGAGCGGGCGCCAGCAGCGTCTCCATTCGTCCCTGTCGCGTGCCAGAGTGGTCCAATGGATCCTCCTCGCTCGAGGGACACGAAGAGCGTCATATCGGTCGTTCAGGGCTTTCACGAAGAAGTCCGACCAACGCGTTGGTGGGCGTCCTGGTGTTCTTTTGACATCCCGCGGAATCCAGTCTGTGACGGCTCTCGTCCAGCGGGTGTCTGCGAATCGCATTACGTGGCCGGCCCACCTAATTTTCGACGACTTGGCCCATGCGACAGCGTCTCTGATCTTCGAACGTCGGCGAAGCTCGGAACTCCGGAGGCCTTCTCTCACTTGCGTGAGTCGTGTCACTCCGAGCATCGTCCTCTCGATTCCACGCTGCGCGACGCTGATCGCGTGTTCATCCTGCTTTCGTATAGCCCAGGTCTCTGAGGCGTATGTTAGGGCAGGAAGAACAGTGGAGTCGAATAGGTGGGCACGGAGTCGGACGTTCTTCGTCTTCTTCGCGACTTCTTCGACGCTCTTGAAAGCTCCCCAAGCCGCTCGTTTCCTCCTGCTCAGCTCTGGTGCTAGGTCGTTGGCCATGTTGACTTCGCGACCCAGATACACATAGCTGGAACATTCGGAGATGTTCGTTCCGTTGAGCGAGAATGGGGCATCAGAAACCTATCCGTTCTTCATGAACATCGTCTTCGTAAGATTCAGCTGCAGTCCAACGCTTCCACATACACGATCGAAGTCGGCCAGCATTCGTTCCGCCTGACTGATGCTCGGTGTTATGAGCACGATGTCGTCAGCGAAGCGAAGATGGTGCAGTTGCCGGCCGTCGACCTTCACTCCCATGTCTTCCCATTCTAGTTCGCGCATGACGTTTTCGAGGGTGGCGCTGAAGAGCTTCGGGGATATGGTATCCCCTTGTCGAACCCCTCTCTTCACGTCAATGACGACGTCGTTGTAGAATGGTGAAATCTTGGTCGTGAATCCACTGTACAGCTCTCGAAGGACCCTGATGTACTGAGTAGGAACGCCCTGGGTGAGCAGGGCTTCGATGACCGCTTCAGTCTCGACGGAGTCGAATGCCTTCTTCAGGTCGATGAACGTAAGGCACAGCGGCAGCTTGTACTCTCGCGACACTTCGATGAGCTTCGTAATGGTGTATATGTGGTCGATCGTGCTGAATCCTCTCCGAAATCCTGCTTGTTCGCATGGCTGTCCTTCGTCCAGCGTTCTACTAATCCTATTCAGGATGACTCGAGTGAACAGCTTGTAGACTACGGACAACAGGCAGATCGAGCGATAGTTGCCAATGTCGTGCACGTCTCCCTTCTTGTACAGCAAAACGGTCTTGCTGGTCTTCCACTGAGATGGAACCTTGCATTCGGACAGGTAGCGTGTGAAGAGCCGCGCCAAGGTGTTGATGAGCAGTGGAAGGAGGTTCTTAAGGTGTTCGGGTCTGATTCTGTCGAGACCTGGTGCTGTACGTTTCTTCACCGACGAGATGGCGTGTCGGATTTCGGAAGAGAGAACAGAGGGGACGACGTATCCATCCTGCGGAAGATGGCATGAGGGCAGGTGGACGTGGCTATCGAAGAGATCGGAGTAGAAGTCGTGGATGACTTTCTCCATGGTCCTTCTGGAAGAGGTGATGGTTCCGTCAGGACGTCGGAGAGCGGTCATCTTGGTCTTGAAGTTGGCGAAGTTCCGGCGGGCATTGCGGATGCTCAGCTCTGCCTCTGCTGCTTCAGCCAACACTTCCGCCCATCTCTCTTTGAGATCTTCCTTTATCGCCGCTCTGCGTAGCTTTGCAAGCTCGGACGTCAGTTGGTAGTTGCCTGACGCTCGTGCTGCTCCACGCTGGCGTATCAACTCAAGAGTTTCCGGAGACAGGCGTCTCTTGGTGGTCTTTAAGCTCTCGGCTCCCTTAGCACTATCGTGGAGATGGTGCACGAAGCGGTCGTATTCCTCGTCGACGTTGTCCATGACGGCATCTTCCCAAAGGCCGACAAGAGAGGTGTAGAGATCCCAGTTGATGGTCGTTCTGGCATTCCTCTTCTTGAACTTCGCGGCCTTCTCTCCTTGACGCGAAAAGCAGAACCTCGCGCGAATGAGGCGGTGGTCCGATCCCGTGTAGAACTTGGGGACAACGGAGACATCGGTCAGGCAATACTTGCGATTGAAGATGATGTGGTCGATCTCGTTGTGGAACTGGCCACCGGGGGATTCCCAGGTCCATCGCAGGGAGGGAGGCTTCTGGAACTGCGATTTTCCATCGATGGTCTTGGTCGACATGATAAACTCAGACAGCCTTTCACCTTGCTCGTTCCACTCCAAACCGTTGGTTCCGATGTGAAGTTCTTCCGGCGACCTTCGTGGCCCGATCTTGGCGTTGAAGTCGCCGACGATCACCTTGTAGAAGGTGTGATCTTCCTTATAGAACTTCTCCAGCTCCACGTAGAAGGCCTCGACGTCTTCGTCGTCGTAGTCGGATGTTGGGGCATACGCGACGAACACAGTCAAGGCTGGCACGGAGCCACATCGCTTCAGTCGCAGACGTCCGATTCGGCTTGTCAGAGACTCGTACGAATCGATGTTCATGGCCAAGTGCGTGTTGACGAGGACACCAACGCCGCCTACTCCCCTGCTGTCGCATGTTCCGAGGAACAGTTCTTCTCCGGAGTCGTAGGCGGCGTGTAGGGGGTGGTGTCTTCTCGTCTCGGTCAGTCCGATGACGTCGTACTTGATCTTCCTGGCTTGCATCATCAGGTCCTCGACGGATGCTTCCGACGCAAGCGTGCGGGCGTTGTAAGTACAGATCGTCATCCTAGTCCTTCTCAGTTTGCGCAGCCTGGTTAGGCCCTGAGATTTTAGCAGCCTCTCCGTACTCGTCCTTCCCATCGCTGCAGAAATGGGGGCTCTTTCGGGGTCAGGGGAATGAGGCCCTTTAGTGCTGCTGTGTTTGACTGGAATACAACACGGGTAGCTAGTCAGGCTCTGTCGTGCGGGCGGGGTACTCCGGGCAGCCAGCCAGACTGCCCGAAGGGACGGGGCGAGACTTAAGGCGGCCTCGAATCGCGTTACATGTACTCCCAGTCTACCGAGTGCAAGCTTTTGGCCGAGCCGACACAGTTACAATCCGCACAGTCACGGACACATCCGCGCACACTGTGCACGAACATGCCGCTCCCACGCACAAGGAACGCATCGACCCGACACAGCAGGAGCAAGGAGTCCATCCCCTGCATCCCACCTGCGTCTCTGGGCAGTAAACGGTCGCATTTGGTTCGCGTTCAATTCCCCTATCCACCACCCGGGGACGCGCCACGTGGCCCTGCGACAAGCGGCCCGAGATCCCTCTTAACAAGAGAGCCCGAAGGCTCTCTATCGAGGGAGATCGTGGTATCGAGGGAGATCCGTGGAATGGAAATTATTCATTAATATTAATAAATATTATTTTTTTCAAAATTTCTAAAATTGTTTGCCAGAACATTTGTCTGATGTCTTCTGTCTTTCAACAAAGGCCGAAGGATAGACTCCAGTACACCTTGACACTCCAGACTGACCATGCGACACAACAGAAGACTAAGCTTCAGCATTCCGCTGTTGAAGAAGCCCACCACTGTCACTAACGAAGCGCCTCCAAAGTTGCGAGGGCAAGGACTTCTTGCAGGTCTCTCCAATAATGTGGTTATCCATCGGGGCCATCCAGATTAGATTTTTCCATTGGTAAAGACATCCAGATCAGATTTTTCCCGTTGGCAAAGATGAAAAATTTAGCAAAAAGCAAGAGCTGTAGCAAAAAACTAAACTGTTCTAAAAAAGCAGCTAGCACAGTTTTGTAGAGCAAAGAAATACTTTTCAATAAATAGATGCGAGGTGAGGAGGATAAGGTGCGAAACAAGGGTGTGATTAGATGAAATCCGAAATTTCGTAAATCGACGTTACGAACAACCGCTGTAAATCGTAAACCGTAAAGCGTAAATCGTAAGCGGTATCTAAGGTGAACTAGCAATATATTTTTAGAGTTTTTTTCGCTATCGGCGTTTAACGGTAAATGTAACATTTATTTACAAGTGCTCCGACACGCCTAACGGCGTGTCTCGCACTTGCGCGCTTCGCGCGACTTTGCACCATCACTGATCTAAAGAAGGTAGCTTTTGTCAAACTTAAAATTCTCTAACATCTAGGACCTGCTGCGTACTTCATCGGGCATCAAGCCGTTCACCACTTCGGTACCTTTCATCATAGACATTTTCTCGACACCGTCCAGTAACATCATTGGTTTGTGCTGCGCAGTACTTCGGCCCCTCCACTGTGTACACGTCTTCCGAATCCGGGCGCCAGCTTTCCCCTCACTCATTTCTTGTTTCTAGATCTAATTGCTGGTTCGCCTTTACTGGTCTTCCCCCCCCCCCCACCTTCCTGGTCCCAACCCCTGGCCCACTTCCTTGTTTTCACTATTGACCCACTACTGGTCTCTTCTTGCTGGCTTCCCCGCCCTGGTCCCTCCTTCAGGTTGTTCCTTTCCTTCCTGGACGCTCACCTGGTTCACTCTAAAGGGCCCTTACTTCCCTTCTCCACCACTCCTTAGTGGTCCTACCATGCTCAAGGCAGACGTCAGTGACACGTATTCAGAATCAAACGCTCAGAAACGCGCGCAGACGCCGCTGAGTCAAGCACGGGAGGGCTGCGCTTCCTCTGTTGCAACATCCCATGTTAAACGGCAATCGTTGCCCGTGAGAGGTACGCATAGGCGTATCTCGTGCAGGTGAAATTTTCCGTTCAACGTGGGATAATGCTGAATTCTGGATGCGGCTGTTCGTCGTACGACGACGGTGTCACCTCTTCTGACTCCAGATGCTTGTTGCGCGACGAAGGGGACCCGTATTCTGGATTCAGACGCTCAGAAGCGCGCGCAGATGTCGCTGCGTCAAGCAGGAGGAGGTTGTGCTTCCTCTGCTGCAGCAGTAAAGTTCTCCGTTCAACATGGGATAATGCTGAGTTCTGAATGCGGCCGGTCGTCGTGCGACGACGATGTTGCCTTTGCTTCCTTTATTTTCGCTTCATCTGACTCCAGACGGTTGTTGTGCAACGAAAGGGACCCGTCTTCTGAATTCAGGATTCGCTCAGAAACGCGCGCAGACGCCGTTGTGTCAAGCAGGAGAAGGCTGCGCTTGCTCTGCTGCAGCAGCAACTCATGCTCAATTCTGAATGGGATCCCTCGTCGTAGGATTACGGTGTCTCCTCTTCTGACTGCAGAAGGTTGTGGTGTGACGAAGGGAACCCGCCTTCTGGATTCAGGGACTCAGAAACGCGCGCAGATGTCGCTGCGTCAATAGAGAGGAGGCTGTGCTTCCTCGGCTGGAGGAGCATCTCATGCTCAATTCTGAATGGATCCCTCGTCGTAGGACGACGGTGTCTCCTCTTCTGACTCCAGAAGGTTGTGCTGCGATGAAGGGAACCCGTCTTCTGGTTTCAGGCACTCAGAAACGCGCGCAGATGTCGCTGCGTCAAGCAGGAGGAGGTTGTGCTTCCTCTTCTGCAGCAGTAAAGTTCTCCGTTCAACATGAGCTGAGTTCTGAATGCGGCCGGTCGTCGTGCGACAATTTCATGAATCAATATAAAAAAAACTTCTTGACAGGATGCAGCTTGGTAGTTTTCCTCTTAACTAGGTAGATTCTTGTTGCTTGTTTTGTTTTTTCCTGCTTACAATGACTTAACTAACTATTAACTTATGTTTTGGGGATGCGTTTGCTTTGTTTTACTTTTGCATGGTTATCCATGTAGAGATTACATAAATGAATAGATTGCACGAGCCTGCGACTATCAACTTGAAGCTGCAGTTAGGGGAAGAGGAAAACGTGTGCAATACTGCGGCCTCGAACTCCGCCCTTTACTGAAAAGCGAGCCGCAGTGATCGTTGCGTCCCGACGAGGCAGTGTTATTACAGCGGTTTGCTAACTAAGCGCTCCGAAAATTTTGGTCGTTTTCGCTGATGTACAATGGGAGGTATGCTCCATATACTCCAAGACCCTGCAGATTTTCGGACAAAGCTGCTCGGTGCTGCTGGGCTGCCTATCTTCCAGATTCGCCCGCTGTTGTGCAAATGCAGCGACTCGCGAACAGTTCTTTTGCATAATGCGATTGTGCACGATTCCTGCCATAGTTTCGCGAAATAACGACGTTCGTCTGGCCCACTTCGTCTGCAACTTCCAGCTGGACCATGGTCTGTGCGAAGCCTCCTCTCTTTTCCCAATCGGTGACTGTTTGAGTAAAGGAGAACAATTTTATAGCTACAAGTCGTTTCATGAACAGCATCCCTACGCTCGTGACATTTGTATGGATCCTCGCCCAGGAGAGCTTATGGCGAACTATCTACTTTATTTCTTTTACTTTCTTTACATCTTTGCTTTATTTTTTACTTTCTACTTTCAATTTTCTTGAAATAAGGCCTAGAATACTTCAAAGTGAGCGTAACATGAAAATTACGCCTAACATCTACTTACAAGGGATGGGTTTGAAGCGTATGTGTGAACAGGGGGAGCGAGCGGACGTGAAAGAAGGTCCACCCTCCAGTTATTACAAAACTGTTCCGTTTTAGTCAAGTCGTTATAACCAAACGAGTAGGCGACCCGAATTTACTATAGATTCTCAGCGTGGCGCTCAGAAACACTCACTTGTATGCCGGCGATACCTTGTCGGAAAATGCCTCGAGGTGGAGTAGGTGGCGTCGTTTCTTTATTGGATGGAGGTTAGGGGTTCGGTACTCGTGACTTGCAGAACTTTTGCATTCCACTTATCGGTTGAGATTTGAGAGATTCTCACGTCCAGACAGTTTCCAGGCGTTTTCTATAGAATTTTCCAGCTGTATGCTGTATGGAAGTGACTTTGTTGCAATTTGTTTGTTTTTGACCGGTTTTTAACCACAAGGCGATAGGCGATAGTATATTCTACATAATGATGTATGAACGTTGAATACCAATGATACCACAGGCATAATAGCATAACATAATATACGTGGAGTAGAAGCACCGGTAAAAACGCGGGCAGCGTTTGTAAAGCTACAGGCTCTTCACAGCGACATTGTTCCAGCTGTATGTTATTCATATGTCATGACGACTCAAGCTATACTCTCTTTATTTGAGCATGTCTTCGTCCGAAGATGCCATGCCCCGGCTTCTAGAAGTACGTGACGATTCAAGCTAATGTGCCCCTAGCAAAGAGCTTACGCATTCGGACTATACATACCTTTGAGCGCCACCGGCCACACTCAGTCAGCCGACGCAGGCTTCTTCAGTCACCTGTAGTCGCTTATGAAGCGATTTTGCTCCTTCTCAATTATTATGCACGACCCTCCTTTGCTCTGCAAAAGAGGGTCAACATTCTGAAGGTGTTGAAGTTGAAGCTGAAGGAGTACGGAGCTGTCATACTGATGGTGAAGGTCCGTCGCTGGTGCTCCTGCTTGCCTTGAACAGCTAGTTGCTTACGCTCGGTTCAAAGCTGGTTATACGACCTCGCATCCTGGCTTCTTTGAAAATAGGGGCAGGATGATTTTTCACGAAGTCGTTGGTCCAACTAGGGGAAAAAACTGTGATGGGCCTGTAACTTTCGCACGCTGCCCGTATTGTGAACAGTCCTTCTCTTTCAAGAAAATCATGGCTGTAAAACACTGGTGCTGATGGTTCGTACAACATTATTTTGAATATCTTTCTTGCCTTGTGGTTATGAGCCGGTCTGGAACAAACAAGTTGCAAAAGGTTACTTTCCATAACATACAGCTGGAAAAATTTTCAGAAAACTCCAGAAAACTGTGGGGACGTCGAAAAATTTACAGAAAGCTCCAGAAAACTGTGTGTACGTCGGGGCCCCTCAAATTTGAACAGATCAGTGAAGTTGCAAAAACACCGGGACGTAGGAGAACCGCACCCCCGACCTCCAGCCCTTGAGGCAATCCTATCCACTGGGCCCGAGCCGCTTGCAGGGAGTGGCATCGCAGGCGTGCAAGACACCCCCAGCGCTTGTGAGGTGTCGATTCCATTGTAAATTCATGGGCCCCCTACTACTTGGGTTTAACTACATGGCAAACGCGAGATTATTGTTTGAAGGGTGGAGATGCGGCTCATTTCCCCAGTTCAGACATACGCTTCAGAAGCTTCTTTGTCAGATTTGCCACGGAAGTTTGTTTTGTTGTTTGTGTTGCCTTGTTGTTATTAACAAATGTAAAGGAAGAGAAAAAATCTAAAGGATAGATTGCAAGAAACCAGTTTTGAAAGTTATTTCACCTTTTTTGAAAGCAGTCGTTCGCCACTTAAGCTGATTTTTTTGTTAAGGAACCAAGCTCGTCGAAATCTCCTGCACTTCCAAACGTGGACGTGCTTAAGGGAGCAGAAGATGCAGGCTCTCACTCACACTCACTTCCCGCACCCAGAAGGAGGTAGGTGCATTGCGAGTACTTGAGGACAGCTTTTTCTTTTGTTTTTCAACCTATGGAGAGCACATTCGAACACGAAAAAGTGGCTGGTAGTGAGCCAGACTCTGGGACACTGGTTTCGCTCAGAGTGATCCCGTGTCCACTATACCTTTCTCCTTTTCGATTTTCGAATAGTCGAATTTCGAATATTCGAATATTCGACTATTCGAAGAATGTCCAATATTCGAATTATTCGTTTATTCGAATATTCGAGAAAGTCCAATATTCGAATTATTCGTTTATTCGAATATTCGAAGGCTTCGAATTTCGAATAATCGAATTTCGAATATTCTTTATCAACCTCTTAACAAGTTAATGGCACTCCTCTTCAAAAACCAGGGAATTGTGACCTTTTGATAAGAACGATGTTTTGTTTCGCACGTTATTCAAAGTGGCCGAATTGTGTGTATGCAATATGACAAGGGAAGGGCCTGGAGTGTATGTCTGAACGGGGAGAGCGAGTCATACAGGGAGAATCCCCACCCCTCAATTAGTGTAAAAATGGGTTTATTTTTGACAAGTCGTTAAACACAAGGAGTATGGAGTCTGTTACAATAGAATTCATGGGTATTGTACGCCCGGCAAGTGGCTTGGAGCGCAGTGGATAGAGACGTTGTTTCATGGGTGGGAGGTCAGGGGTTCGATTCTCCTGCCCTGCTGCGTTTTTGCATTTCATATGTTTGGTTGAGAGTTGAACGATTCTGACATCTGCACCATTTTCAGATGTTTTTGCCTAATTTTCCAGTTGTACGCCGAGAAGAAATTTCTTGCCTCTTGTTTATTACTGACCTGTTTTTTAACCACAAACCAATGAGAAAGCTACTCAACGATGTATAAACTTTCACACCAGTAAGCCGTTACAACGATGTTTTGTTGCGATCAAAACTTCTAGCGCCAGGCGGGACTCGAACCTGCACCTCCTTCTAACCGGGCGGGAATGCCCTACGCCATCACACAACCGGCGCTGTTTGATCGAGATGAGCCGACCGCTGATAGCGGATGTTGCGTTCGATCAAGCGGCGCCGGTGGTGTAATGGCGTAGAGCATTCCCGTCCGGTCAGAGGGAGGTGCGGGTTCGAGTCCCGCCTGGCGCTAGAAGTTTTGATCGCAACAAAACATCGTTGTAACGGCTTCCATCCTCGGTACCAGCCAATTGAGGCTTCAAGAAACTGATTTGAATCGTTAAACACCAGTGATGCACAGGCCGAAAGTGCATGAAACAGAAGCACTGGTCACAATCGGGCAGCGTATAAAAGCTGCAGGCTCCTCACAGGTATACCAGCGTCATCACCTTCAATGTCATTATAACAAATCCGTTCTCCTTCAGCTACTAGCAGCTTCGACATCCACCTTAAGAAAGTTGTCCCGTTTTTGAAGGTCAAAAGCAGGGTCGTGCACAATGACGTGGGAGTGAAATCATTCCACTCGAAAACGTTATCATATGTCCTACTTACTGCTGCTGTTGCTGCTGCTGCTGACTGCTTACTTGCCTCTCCACGTCTATCAGTTCATCTTGCGGATCTCAATCTCCTTCTTCCACCACATCCAGCTGTTTGTCTTCGTCAACTTCAAGTTGACGTGCTTCGAAGTCCTTGAGTATGCTGGCCATCCGTTCGGCCAGCTTGATTTCTTCCCTGGAAGGTTCCTTGCCTAAAGGTGGGCCACACTTCAGCGTAAGCAGGTGGATCACCACTCCAGCATCGGCGGACATTGTTGGTGGTAGGTTTTAGGAAACCTTCAGCAGACCTCTGATTTCCAGTTGACAGGAAAAGATGAGGGAAAGAGTGTACCGATGGCCGTTAACGTCAGTTTTTGGGATCCACAGACCTCGTTTCTTCATTTGAACCACTTGCGACATCACTCTCTACTCCTGGTCTTTGAAAATCAGAGCAGGATGGTTTTTCCCGAGATCATCGGTCCATCTAGGGAAACAAACTGTGAGAAGCCTGTAGCCTTTATACGCCGTCCGTATTGTGACCAGTGCTTCTTCTTCATGCACGTTGTGCCTGTGTATCACTGATGTTGAACGTTTATACATCATTATGTTGAATACCACTGCATGCAGCTGGAAAAATTAGTAGAAGACCTCTAAAATGGTATAGACGTCAGAATCCATCAAATCCCAACAATTACATGAAATGCAAAAGTGCAGCAGCGCAGGAGAATTGAACCCTCGATCTCTCTCGCATGAAACAACGTCTCTATCCACTGCGCTGCGACCCGCTTGCGGCAGAGGCATCGCGGGCATACAAGACCGCCGAACTCGTGAGGCGCCGATTACATTGTAACTACAACAACCCCCTACTCCTTGGCTTTAGCGACTTGGCAAAAAATAAACACTTTTTATGCTAATTGAGGGGTGGAGATTCTCCCTATATCACTCGCTCTTCCCGTTGAGACATTCACTTCAGACACTTCCCTTGTTAGTCGACGCGAGGTAAGCGAGGGCAAACGCGGACCTCCGCTGCGTCCTTGCTTTCTTCGAACGCCATCGAGCGTCCTGCGGCCAGTCACATGAGTCGGTGAATAACAAATGAATCGGGTTATGGCTGTTCAATGACGCTTTTGCCTTCGGTATACTACGGGAGGACCTCCGTTTTGTATTTCTACCACAAGAACAACGACAGAACGACTAAAGCCGGAAGGAGCCTCGGTAGGGAGGTAGCACTTTCTGGAGCCTGGGAAGCTCCTGCTTTCTACCAGCAAAGACGTTAAAGAAGAGGGTAAGGCATATGTTATACTTCGGCGACACGTCGCCGACGCTGCGACCCGTCACCGACATCCCGTCACCGACGTCGCCGACGCTGACGTCACCACCGACGTCGCCGACGTCGCCACAGACGCGTGGTCGACGTCGGCGACGTCGCCAACAGATTCTGTGGCGGCGTCGGGGACGACGTTGACAGGAGAGCATCGGAGCGCATTTTTAGCATCGGATAGGGTGTTCAATGTCATCATTTGGTAACCAGTCTGCCCATAGAAAGGCTAAGTGATCACATCTGCCTCGAATTTGCATACATTTTGAGCTTTTCTTAGTCTTCAAAAGAAAATTTAATTCTTAATTCTTCCTAATGCTTCAAGACTTGATGATGATTTTTTGTTCTGTATGTACGGCAGTCTGCTCAACCATTGTTAATCTGCCGAATTTTCTCTTACTAACCAAATTTGGCTTTTAGAAGGATGGATAAGTGTTTAAAGGTTTCACTAGCAGCAATGTTAGAACCATTCAAAAGTACCTGTATTTTAGGATACCCTGTATTTTTCGCAAGGCATAGTGTGTTTTTAGGTTTTAAACTTTAAAAGAAGCAGAAATCAATCGATACGGTCACTTTGTAAAGAGATTATAGGAAGTATTCAAGCGAAACACTATCAATGGATTGTAAAATGCAAGATAACAGACGAGTGCATGGCGCAGTCTATCCCGATCATACGTCAAAAAAGCGTCGGTTTAGCAAAGACCTTTTTCGTTAAATCGTATTTAAATCAAATTTACGCGGAATTCTCGAAGTTCGAAGGAAAATTTAACTCTTAATCAGTAAGAATTCTATCTCGAAAAAGCTCTTCGCAGAGGTTTGCATTGCCATTTGAGAAAGCGAGGAAACACTACTTATTTTCTACGCAGTTTCATTTTTTTCTAGGCCTATTTGCTCTACAAGGAAGCAAATAAGCCTAGAACATGCGAACAGAACGGCTGAGAAGGACAAAAAAGGAAGAAAAGTGACAAATTGAAGGGAAGCTAAGGTTTAGGGCCTCACTCCCTCCCAAACACTCAGTATTCTAAGGAATTGTGCTTTTTGTGTTCGCAAGACGGTGTCTTGTGCACTTCTCGATTTCGTAATTCGAAGTACGGTGGTGATGATGGCATTTCCGGGAACGAAGAACCAACCCACAGTCATAACACTCCATCGGAGCGCATTTTCTGCCAACCTTGGATGACGTCGGCGACGTCGGTGACGGACCGTCGCCGTGCACAGCACAGCGACGCGCTGTCACCGACGTCGGCGACGTCGGCGGCGGAAGTATAACACCCTCTGCGGAGCTCTCGGCGACGTCGCCGGCGACGCTATGATGTGCGGGCTGCTACGCAGTGCGTAGCAGCCCCTACAGCAATGCGTCGCCGACGTCGGCGACGCGTCGCCGAAGTATAACATAGGCCTAAGGCCCGTTTATACTTCACCGCGGCGCGATGCGACGCCACGCATAGTGGCCATATTGATTGTGCGACGCGATCGATCGATTTGGCCTCATTGCGTGGCCATGGCGTCGCGCCGCGACGAAGTATAAACGGGGCCTAAGAGCAAGCAGAGTAAGAGCAAGCAAGCGCTAGGGAGTACAAGAGCCAGTAATACTCCGTTTCCTATGAAAGCGAGTCATCCACATTTCACGATAACACTACCCAAGTCGTAGTGTCTTATCAGATTAGGTTACAACCATGGACTTCGGGTCCGTTTGCTTACAAGCGAAGCGAAGCTCTTCAACGGAGCCAGAAAACAGACTGACATTCATGAGCCTCCAATGCGCCTTTTCCGCACCAGATCGCCTTTGTGTTACTTCTTCGTCCGTGCTAGCCATTCTTTTACCACCTAGAAGCTTCGGTATAACTAAGGAAAGGCAGTAAGCTATGGAGTAAGATCTATGACAATCTAGCTCTGCTTATCCAAGGTGTTTCTCTCTTCTCGGGGCACGAATTCTTAGGGAAGCAAGGGTGCTTCATTATAGCTTTGTCACCGTCTTTTGGTCTCGTGAAGGAAATGGATGGAGCAGCCTTCGCGGCGCTTGAACAACGGCATCTGGGCCTGGACACCGACTTCCACAGCCTCGGTTCGGTCCTCCGATCCTTTTCGCAATTAACCAACTGGTACAAGAGTAATGACAATCTGAAGCCTTCGTATATGCCGCTCTGTCGAACGCAGTTTGCAGTGGGTAATAAAAAGTAAGTAAATGTCAATCATTGGGTGACCAAAATAAGTAAGGTGTTAATTTGATTATCGAATATTCTACAATTTGAAATTCGATTATTCGAAATTCGAAATTCGAAATTTTTTCCCAAGGATAAAGGTATAGCGTCCACGCGGCGATTTTCCGGCGGTGCCATTGACGTAGTGCATGAGGTGGAACTCCCTCGCAGTCGAATGACCACATTCCTCACTTCCGCTATCGAGTAAAGTCTATGCCTTGACACCTTCGCGATTTGCGTTAATACACCACTTTCATAATGATTAAGCCGATTTTACCCATCTCGTCGGCTAGTTTAGGATCGCTTTAAAACAGAGAACCCTTTCTCTCGCTATCTGAAAATGCCTTGTGCATATTAGTGTATGACGTGACGTTCACCTTTCGGCCTTTTCGAGATTGGATACTGTTCATTATCTGGAAGGAAATTGAGCAGTTCTTGGCCCTTGAAACTTATTCTCTTTGTGAATAGGTCCTCGCCTATTGGAGTATCCAGCTGTTCTCGCCGTGGTGAACATTAGCCATGGTGAAACCCTGACCAGGATATCACATGTTGCTTTCTATAAGCTTTTTATGTTATGACATATGGAAGCTGCGTAGATGATCCGTCTTACCATGCTGATGGTGCCGAGTACTCTTTCCGTGCAAATCTACATATTTGTGAACACTTGCGTTTTTTGCTGTACCTCGTGAGAAATTTGGAGATAATACATATGTAATTTTGTGAGCAATTAGTCTAAAGGCGTTCGGTCTCAATGCACTTCAACTTCAAAATTTCCAGCACTTTGTGGGTTTTCTCGTTTCGTCCCTTCCAATCCACACAATGTTCACAACTCCAGCTAGTAAGCATTGTCAAAATGCAACGAAGAAAGCGGCTCCATCATCAATAAAAACGTGATTTGTAGCCCGTTGTGTGATAACTACCTGACGACTAAGGGTCGTCGACTCCAGAAGGTTGCTGACGGGGTCCGCAACAACATTTTCGCAATATCGCTCCGACACTTTTCTGAGGTCACATTTCTGTCATATTTTGGAGCTTTCAGTGTTCTATGCATCCTTCGCGGTAGCTGCGAATAAATATGACGCTACTTAGAATAGGTACCGAAGATTGTCTATGCAATGTTTGTGATCCATCCAGTTGCCTTCACCCCTCCTCGGACCAGCACCGGACCTAGTATATTTAAAATCGTTCACTCAGAATGGGAGGTTCTCATTCAAGCGGGACATTATTTAGTGTCTTCACTCAAAGTTTTGTGGCGTCGTTAGTGAAGTGGAGTGGGGAATATCTACTGGAGCACCACGGCACCTCACTGGTGCCATATTTCATTGTGAGGGCTTCCGGGAATATCTTGATTTCTGCAGGCGTCCTACATGACATGCTCCGATTGTTTCAGAGAGTTGGACTCATTTTCACTGCTGGGTACGACTTTTAGACGCATTCAGGGGTTAAGGCTTTCAACCCTCTACAGCACCCTCTCCCTTCCTGCTTTTGCTAGGTCTCCTCTAGCGCAACCACTCGCAAATGTCCCTTCATCTGCCAAGTTCTTAATGTTGTGCTGGAGAAAGTTCTACAGTTTTCGCTTTTGTCTGCTTCCACGGTTCCATGACGTCCACACGGTGAGTTCTTCATTGGGCGTTTGACGATCCCCTTATACCGGAGCATCACCTGCAATTCTGGCTTCATATCGTGCACTTACGGTTAACGACTTAATTAATCAATTAAGAACAATTTCCTCTAAAAATTTTTCTTAATGTTAAACGCAATTTTAAAAGCTGAAAAGTTAACATCGTAAGAAACAAGGCATCGAGTCCTCAATGAAATTGCCGGTGAAGCCGGCAACCAACACTAGGTAAGGAAGCATCCCTAGCATTGACCTCGTTGAAACGTGCACGTACTCCAGATTGATTCCTAACTTGGTACCACTCACATTGCAGTACAGCGCAACGTGAACAATGAGAGCACAACGCTAGACGAAGAATGTCCTCTCCGTCTAGAGTTGAGTTCACAGCCTTTTGCAGCTCGTTAAGCCTAAGGAAATGTCTGACATTTTTGTCCAGTCGCCGTGCTTTGAGCGACGAGGTGTGATGAATTCCATGGTGGTTTAGGACAACAATGCTATCCTCTTCTGTACATAGCATAGTATGGAAACTGGTCAAACCACTGCTGAAAATTGACGACCCTGGGGCAAGACTTGGTTAAAAACGTAGCCGTACCGAGCGCAGGTCCCAGCAACTTTCTTCGTTAGCCTGTCTTGGCCCGCCACTGAAAATTGGAGAACCTGGGCAGGTAGGAAAAGCGTAGTGACCCGAATAAATACACCCGCACCATTGGCTACTGATTTTGAGGGAGCGTACGGGAAGAATTGTATACGAGAGCCTGGTGTAGTCGAAAACGGGGGGGGGGGGGGGGGCGGGACGGGAACTTGATTTCCGCTGTTGACGAACCACTACAGGCAGTGACTCATGCCTTCCTCCTTTAGATATCGTGGGATTTTCTGTCTCTAATTTTCCTACCTCCAGTGCGTCAGAGAGAAGTTCAGAATCGCGTTCAAAAGTTCGATAATATTGATCGATATTGACCGTCTGATCAAAACTCCCATTCAGCTGTGGGGCGCTTCTGTCGGCCAACACAATCAGGCAACTCCCACATAGATCTCTATCTGTATTCATAAACAGTTGCGTATGCATCGGCCATAAAGTTGGTCTCGATGTGATCTTAATATTTGGCACTGCCCAATCTTCCAACAATTGTCTATGCTCTGTCTCACAACAGCATTATGAATTGCTGTCATAGCCATGTAGAAGTACTTTAAATGATTTCGCGAATAATGCATAGTTCCATTAAATATTGATTCACTTGCACGATGCTACGCTCTGCTATCGGGGTAATAAGCATCCAATTCATTTGCTACGGCAGAACTTTTCAGGTCGAATTGGACACTCTTCCACGACGTTGCGATTTTTATTCGATTAGCAGAAGTTGAACAACAAATACAGCTGCAAGGAACACACATATCCCCACTTTCTTGGTTCATATAAGTGGCATTTACACTTTCAATCGGATAAAAGCTGCGGTGAACTTTTGGAGTGCATGGCGCGATCTAATGTTTGATGGTGTAAATGCCACGTACATGAACTACCAAAGTAGGAATATGTGTGTTCCTCACTGTTGTCTTTGTTGTTCATCTTCTTCTAATCGAATAAAAATCGCAACGTCTTGGAAGAGTGCCCAAGCGATAAATAGGAAGCATGAGTGGGCGGGAGAAATTGATGCATGCGCTCAACTCAACGATCTTCGAATGGGAGAATCTTACTTACAGCCCACAGCTAAAAAGCATGCATACAGCGCAATAAAAGACGAGATCGCGCCGTGCACTCCAAAAGTTCAACGCAGCTTTTATCCGATTAATAGCTTTTATTTGATTGAGAGTGTAAATGCCACTTACATGAACCACCAAAGTGGGGATCCAAGCGATAAGTAGGAAGCATGAGTGGGCGGGAGATACTGATGCATGTGCTCAACACAACGAATTTCGAATAGGAGAATCCTGAACGCAGAACACAACAGATACAAAAAACCTTCCTCTATTATATATGGTAGGATGGTAGGGTTCGTATTGATATCATATTCATATCATTGACAAATCCTGGCGCTGGATCGCAGATCTAGCGACAAATCTACTGATCTCAACGTAGTCACAGGTGGAGGGAACTTTCGGTTAAAATTCACCGCAAAGAAGCATAAGCTGCTGAAAATCATTTATGTTAGGGCGAAATGGGACGCTTATGAACATGTGGGAAGAGGAGCAACCTTGTATTTTGCCACTTTTCGAAGCAGACTAGAGACGTTTGGAACCAAACTGAACACCTTCCAAATCAAAACGGACATCTTCCAAATTAAACCAGGCGTTCTCCGAGAAGATTATAACAAACCTCTGATTTCGATAATTTTTTGAGACTCTCTTGATTTATTATGTTTTATCTCTCCTAAAAGTGAGAACAGCGTTCGATTTTTTATTTTTTCTAAAATTGTATAATTTCTTAGAAAAAATGTTCTAGACTCATTTCAGAGTGCAATGAAGTAGCAGTTTTTGGGCGTCTTACTAGGTGCATCTATTATAACTGACGATGAGGCTACAGAATGGAGGCATGTATGGTTTGCGAGTTTTTTTTTTCACCGTTGACTAATGTGTATCTCCGCGCAAAGGGATTTTTTGGCGTGAATCAAGTGAAAATCGCAGCACGTTAGACGAGTACATATATGGTCCGGTCATCTTTTGCATTGCTCTGAAAAGTTGCCGTTTTCAGCACTTTGGAGCGAGTCAATTTTGTAGCTAAAAGATCAAAAATTTTACAAGGATTCAAACGCTGGTTGAGAAACGAGATTTATAAACTTTTGAAGAAATCCATTGTTATTCTTTCAAAGCGAACATTTATCTTGACCTTTCCAACGAACCCTCGTTTAATTTAGAAGATTTGCTTTGATTTGAAGGGTATTCGGTTTGATTTCGAAAGTGCTTAGTTCGCTTAGAAAAGCGTCCATTAACGTGAAATTGGTATACAAAACGGTATGTTAAGGATAAAGCATGAAGGACGACGTTACTCAATCGTTTCTGGGACGCGCCACGCATTCCACTTATCGTGGAGGCGAGTTGAATGCGTATTTGGCCATGCAATGACTTGCGGTGGCCAGCCGATGAAGAAGTCAGCGCTTTATCCTTCCCAGACAAGTCTGGTACCAATTCACGGACGCCGGAGGGATGGAAGGCATGGTTGGCCTGGGCGTGAAATCCGAACCAGGAACCTGGTATCGGGTGCGCGCGGCAGTCGCGCCTCCTCCGACTGCGCTACACGCGTCCTTACAAAACGGTATGTTACTCAAAATACTGATAAGCAGCTAACTGCATTTTCATCGAAATGTAACGTTAAAATTTCGGTCAGAAATTTGCTAAAAATGGTAACAACCAGACTTTAACGCCCATCTCTGGATTTCACCTAAAATGAGTTCAGTTCTTGGTCGATGATCGCAGAAAGAATGCGTTCGTTTTAACGCTGTTGGATGCGTCTTCGTCGTTGACGAAGGTGAGAACTAGGGGCAGAAGGTATTCTCTGCGGACTTCAATGACCCTCGACATCTAGATGTGATTTAATTGAATCCTTTGTGGAACCTAGCGTGCTCTACAGATTGGTCTTTATACTACCAATTGTTTCTCGTTCGAAAGGAAAGTAATGTTTGCTACCGTTTAAGAAAAAACAGTTTTAGTATTGTCGGAACCAGTTATATGTATGCATCGATAAGAACATAGAGATATCTTTTATCGAGTTCCGAGCGGATTGTCGTAAAGACTTTGTAATAAAGACGAAGATTAAAAAGGGGGCGGAGAAAGGTAGATGTCACCGAAATCGGTTGCTTGTGTCAAAATGTTTGCAGAAAAGTGTTTTCTTAATTACAGTGCATCCTGTACAGGGACCGAAAAGCAGAATTTTAATGTAAGTCAAATCATAAATATAAGTGTATTACGTCGCTTAATGCAAACGTTAGATGCAACAAGATGTGACCAAACACAAGAAAAACAAAAAAAAACAAGCAAATTTACTAACGAGAGTGATTGCTAGGAACAATGCGCGTCTATAAAAACACGATGAGAAGACGCTATGGCTTGCATTGTTCCTAGCAAGTTTGTGGTATATGGAGTCAGCTCTATGTATTCACGAAAAAAATTGCCCCTTAGTGAGGTTCTATCCCGATCGAATACAATTTTGTTCCTCACGCCATGCGTGGCTGACGATACAAACCTAAGCGCTGCGAGACATGGCCTATTCCTAGCTGTTTCCATTATTTTGTGCACTATGCACCCATCAAATAGTCTCTCCTTGTAATTATGGATGGAATAAAAGCGAAAATCGAATAGACGTTTCAGCAGCGGTTCAGATCGTCACATTGCCCCAAGTTGAACCGACCCCTCTCCTAGATTCTCCTACATCTCCTTCCCGGCTCGTAGTCTAATTTGAGAAGTGAAAAGAGTGAATCATTGGCGCTCAGTTGAATTGTTTCTTTTCCAGGCATTCCGACGACAAGTCCCTGAAGCCATGCGACATCAGTATGGACGAGATCTTCTGCCAGAAAGCATCCAAGGATAGCTCTAAGCAGTGTGCTTGCAAGGCATGCAATCTGTCGAAACTGAGCGATGAAGAGATAACATTGCTGAGGAGCCACTCTTCCGAACGGACTAGGCCGACTGTTGCCGACAGCAGAAGCCCCCAGCTGTCCCGTTCATCCAATATAACGAACCCGGTTGATATCTCCCTTGACGATGTTTTCATGACTAGCAACTCAAGTTCGGATACCCAGCAACAGGAAAGCAACAAGAAAACCGAAGTGGGTGAGCAAGGGCCCAGTTGGACTGAAAGATCTTCGGTTTTTCGGCAGACCGTTGGCGACAATGGGGAAGCCGTTTGTCAGCTTACGGGACCTTCGTTGCTGTATAGTAGCAGCTTGGAGAACGTGCTTCCATTGGAGAGAATGAACGAAGATTCACACGACGGAACAGACTCCGTATCAGGTAGTGTAGACGCAGTCCTAGAGAAGAAACGTCTACATGCCAACGGCCAATCAGAAGAGCAGAAAGACGATGCTAGGAGTCAGAGCTCCGAAACGTTGGACTGGGTGAAGGAATTGGTTGGTGAGGCCAGCGTGTACGAGGGTGCAGTCACCTCTGTCCCTATTAATCGGACTCGCTTCGACACTAGAAGTTCTGCGCAGAGTGAAAGCACTAGCTCTCCTAAGAAACCTGCACGATCACTTCGAACCGCTTCCGCTACAAAGGCGGAGCAGCAGTCTCCAGCCGAAGATGCGCGATCGAGCGGAGCAGCTGCTACAGAGGCACCTGGAAAGGCTGAGGAAAGCAAAGCGGAAAGTTCAGAAGCGTGGGTACGCTCGTTAGTCGGCGTTATGAGTCCAGCAGAGGATTGCGTTAATGGCTCTGAAGTGAAGGCCGCACCACGGAGGCAAAGACGTGACCCGGGACCGAGACGGGCCTCTTCGGAAGTACTGGTGCATGAGACCCGCGAAGAGGATGTCAGTGAGGATGTGCAGGTATGTGAACTGAAAGACATTTGCCGCCTTATATAACAAAGCAACGCTTTGCACGTGCAGCGCTTCTGCTAAGGGACAGCTCAGCAATAAGCCTACGTGTAGGCTAATTAACCTATTCGTCGACTGATAGGTCTGACCGGGATATCGTGAACTTTGCCTTGGAGCAAATTACTCAGGCGATGTAACGGGGCTAACACACATCGCCTGCCGCAGACGAGGGATGCAAATTTGAGTCCCTTGGCGAAAGTTTTGATTGAAAGAAACCGTCCTAGCAACAGCTTGCATCCTCACTCAGTAGCAGCCCCTGCAGGCCTAAATAAAATTGAGTTAAAAGTTAGTTCTTTGATGAAGATGATGCACGACAGCTAACCAGTCACAGCTCTTTCCACGTTTGTCAAGGTGTCCAGAGTATTTTGGGCAGCTAAACGCACAGCTCTGTACAGGTGAAAACTTTCCCCCAAAAACCATGAACACCCGCAGTTGCACCATAGCAACACAGCAGTGAGCTGAGACGAGGGATAATGTGCGCCTAGCACGGTTACTAGCGATGCGCGGCAGTTCTTTGCAGAAACAAAAAACCAGCGGGGAGCACGGAAAAGAAGAGCTGGGAAACGGAGGGAACCGCAGAAGGAAACACCGGGAAGAAAACAAAAGTTTGCTTAAGAAGCGTCCGAATTGGCCCGTGGAGTAGCTGTTGTCACTTATTTTCTACCTGAGCAAAACCCTAACAATGGATAGCCATTTTCAACGAGTCATGTAACAGAGTAGACCCGGGCCTATGTCTAGAGCGTTGAGTCCGTCCTTTTTCTTCTTCTAAGCATTCAGAGACTTTTTCTGAAATCTCTCAAAAATCAAAGCTAACAAGGAAGTGTTCCCAACTCAAGGTGAGCTTCTGCGATGCTACTTTGACCGGTTGTAGGGCCGTGTGAGCGGAGTCCAGAATCAGTCATTTTTTGCTGGACGTTTTTTAAAGACCTGGTAAAGAGGTGTAAAAACGTGTGCGCAACAATCGTCAGCCCCTATGGCACCCCAGGAGATATGCGTGGGGGACGCAGTTGGTGGGTGCCGCCTCATAGGAGCACATCGGCTGGCTTTTGAGCTCGAGTCCGCGTATTGCCAACACGTTTGCAAGTATTAGTTTGTTGTTTTCACCCTTTCCCATGATCACAGAAGTCAATTTCAGAAAATCACTGCATACAACAAACCAAGGCTGTCTCTTTGCGCCCTCATAAGGGCTCGTTTTTCAGAAATGCATATCTTCAGCACCACTATATCGTTAATGATACCGTAACTGCACAAAAATACGCATACCTTACGGTGGAGTATTATGAACCCTTTGCATAACACGCACTTTATGTATGTAAGTCTTTGTTATCACTGTGCGCAGACATCTTGCAGCTGCAAGATTTCTATTATATAAAGCTGAATTTCGGAGATAGTATGACTTTGTTTGCTCTAGAGGTACTGAAATGGTACGAATGCTCTATGTTTACCTGAGCACGAACGAAAGGCTGTTAATCGAGTGAGGAACCCTTCAGCATACTTGGCTGGCCAGAAGAACCCTGGCATTTTACAATGATATCATTAAAGCAATCGATGAAGGTGTCAAGCCTACAATGGGCTACCTGGTGAATCTGCACCAATTCATATGCACAACATCCCTCCAGGGGTCGGATTCATCAACGACTTACATAACTTCAACAGAGAATTCACAGCGAAAAACTCAGAGAACGCGGCTTATCGCTCACCGTTTTCGCTTTATAATACAAAACAAATAAAAATAGAGGTTCGAAGAAGTAAAGAAATGTGTAAAGTGCCATCCTTAATTACAAAATAAATATCACTTAGCATAAAAAATATTAAAAAGGTTCGTTTCGCCACTATCTTCAGACGAACCTTTGTGTAATGCTCCTCCCGTGGCTCTTCAGTGAAGAAGAGGAGCATAGTTTAAGATATCTTTAAAATCTGTTTGTGTGTGAAGAGAGATAGGAGAATGAAAAGGAAGAGAGATGAGATGATTATATTATTATTATTATATTATTGATTATTATAGATTATAAGCCGTGCTGTCAGGGATTTCGGCTGTAATTTTCTCTATTAAATTGCTGTAAGTCGTTGACGAATCCTGCTCATCGGGCTCGGAATCCAATTCAGCTTCGAGTCAGTTGCGACTTGCAATCAAGTGCAAATTTCGTTTTGAACTTTTATCCGGATTTACAGCCGTCGAAGATCGTCGTGCAAAAGCTGAACCGATTGGAGATCAAGGAGTCGCAAAATATAGAGGATAAAGGATGGCGTCGCTCAACCCCTCTTGAGATGCGCCGCGCATTTTATTTCTGCGGGATGTCGTGAAGGCGATGTGAATGCGTATTACGCCGTACAGTGAATTGTGGTGGAAGATGAATACGTCCACGCTTTATCCTTGCCAGACAAATCTGGTATCAGTTCATCGACCGTGGAGGGATAGAATGCTTGGTTGGCCTGGGCGGGAGATTCGAACCAGGAGCCAGGTATCGGGTACACGCGACGGCCGACACCTCCGACTGCACTGCATACACCCTCAAAGACACAAAATATACTTGGCAGTTCTGCAACCGCGTACGTTTTGTTCGAACTCGGGGTGTACTCTAAAAGGAATTGGTTGAAGAAATTAGTACCGCCCCATATGACCTGCAAAATGGATGCTTTCTGAAGTCAACTAGTACTCTTTGGGACGAGCTCGCTTCTTAAATGTAAGGGCAAGGATAAAGGTCTGGTATGTCGGCCTGGGCGGAAAATGCGATTAAAGAACCTGAAAACTCGGTACACGCTTCAGTTGCACCTTCTCCGACTTTGATACCGCATGCCCTTCTTGAATATAGATTTCAGAAACTGACAAAACTTTTCTTGCAACCCAATAGTTATGGACATTTTCGCTGCTAGGCACTTTAGTTTATGCTTGTTCTTTTGCATACATTTTGCAACTAATCAATCGCATTTTGTTGTCTCCGTTGTCAAAATGCTGGGCCGAATTTGAGAAATTTACAGCCAAGCGTTTATTATTTTCCGGTTCGGTTTTTCGCTTACAGCTCTGCCGCGACATTCTCACTAACCAACACGATGAGGTTTTCAAGACAGAGGTAGATGAGGAGTAACGGGAAAATTTCAGGTGTACTCAAGTTTTCGTTACAAACTGTCTAAACAGCGTTCTTGGCTCGCGACTGCAATCGGTTCTCATTCCTTGATACAGAAGCTCAGAAGAACCTCGAAACTGGGGGCGCGAAATAAAGTCAGACTGATGAAACGAGTTTTTTTACTAGTAGGAGCTTGTATTTTGCCCATGCTTGCTACAAGGGAATATTATGAACGCTGTTTAATTTTCAGGTTGAGTCAAAGCTGAGGAAGCCAAGTGAGAGCAGCCTTTCTCTACCGGCATGCACTGGAGGAACGGAAAACGGTAAATGTGAACAGTTTCGTAAAACTGTCGTCAATCAACTGCGTGGCGCTTACTTGCAAGCAATTTTCGCTGCTTGGAGTGGGCGCCTGGTAGTGCAATCGGAGGAGGCGCCGCCTGAAGATCTTACAGAGAACTACTTCCTGGATATCCTATGGAAGCAGAATGTATGGCGCTAAGGGATTGGCTAACGCTAACCTTTGCCCTTTATTCCTTAATAGGAATGAGACCGTTCTGGAGCAATACTCGCAGAACATAAGACTTGAAAATCTTCGACTCAGCGACTTCTGCGAAGCGCGCCTCCTCATGGAGTTCTTGTATGTTCAGCAACACTGAAGTTCTTTAGAACCCCTTTAAGTGCAAAACGTCCAAATCTCCATTGCGTTAGGTTTAGAGAAGATCTGCTCAGTGTACCGTGATGTAGTGCAAATTCTATTCTCATGAAAATGTTCAATTCAGAAATGTGGGCTTTTTGCGTCTGTCGCCTGGCATTGCTGAACATTTAATTTCAGCAACAGCTTTTACTCCATAAGATCATATATGAAATTTTGACGTAAAACTAATGATTAAAGGTGAACCTAAAATTTGGACGTTACATCAGAGCCAGGATTTTCCACTCAGCCTCTAATCTACCGCGGAAATGAAGGCTGAATACGACTCCACCACAAGTCAATGTCGGCTGCCTGCGTCGCAGGCAACCGACGCTGGGTTTCAAAGCACCTCTAGGGAAGAGGCATCATATCTATCCTCGCAGATGATTCTGACCTCCCCAGCGCCGATCGTGGACAAATCTCGCCTTCTGGGTTACCTCAAAGATCGACGCGCAAAACGCTCGAATCTCCTCGGCCTCGGTAGAAATGCTGCCTAAGCCAGCGCTCGGTATAAAACGTCGGCTCCTCGATGATGCGCTCCAACCCTCCACCTTCAAAGAATTTTCCTCCAAGGTTCAGCCGGTCAGAGCCATCTTCTAATCGATCTATGACCAAACCTGAAGCTCTATCCTGAAGCACTTTAATGAAGAAACAGCGTGGTTGAAATTGCCGTTAAATTATCAAGAAATATAATATTTACAAACAAGAACGAAAAAGAGTAGAACTGGAGTTGAATTGTTTGGAAAGTTTTTTGGATGGACACGAAAGTGTCCATCCAAAAAACAGTTGCGACGTTATGCTGTTTCGGACCTAGCGAGCAGAGATTCTGAGGACGCTTCGTCGCAGCAAGCCTCCAATCGTTGCGAGGTTTCTGAGAATTAGCAACATTTCTGAGAATTTTTCAGCTTTGCCGCAACATACGTCTTCATCTGTGTACGAAAACCCAGAAGTGATACACTTTCCACCTGGTCGACTTATGCTGGTCGGAGATGTGTCGAGGAAACCAAGTATACTCGAGGAGACCTCCTTCAACACAGGTTTTATTTGAATCGCATTCTTGCTCCCTTTAGTTTCAGCTTGTTATCCATGTCAATAGCAAAAAATGTATATGTTTTTACATACATTTGAACAATGGCGCAAAGTGAATGACTAAGTTGTCCTGTTCACTTCATCCTTTTCAGTGCACCTCTCGCCCATAAGTGACGTCTCCAAGGCGTACAGTCAGCGTCTATCACAACTGCGCTCGGAGCTCGGCCTTGATCAGGACGATGAGAGTGAGCACCCTAGCGATCTACGGCCTGAAGAAGAAGAGCGAAGTCCTGTAGAATCGCCGAGTGCCGCTGAAAATCATGAACCAGAACATGGCAAGCAACAGGCGGAGCCGACTGAAAACTCGTTTGCGGAGGAGAGTGCGATCTCTGATGAAGCCCTCATCGATGCAGTGTTCAGGGAAGTGCTGGACGGCGAGGCAAGCGAGGGGGCCAGTTTGGGAGCGGCGTCTTCCTCGCAGACCATCCACGTGCAGGAGCATAGCATCGAAAGGAAGCACAAATTGGGAAAGGAGCTGAGTTTTGACGACTGGTACGACCACCCGCCGGTTCACACTGCAGACGAGTCTGATGTTACGGATTACGTTGCCGAGCTCCTGCACCAGTCTATGGACGAGGCCATTTTCTCGGCTTCGAAGAGTCTGAAGGGAAAGAGTCGAGGTAAACAAAAGGGGCTCCTGCTCACTGAAACCTCAGTGGACAAATCATCACTGATACAAATAGGTACTTTAGAGCATTCCGACGAGAAGGGCGAGCCGCCAACTGAGAATGGGCAGGCGGGTGGCGAGGACCCAATTCTGAAAGCCGTCTTCACTTCGAGCATCAACAACCAGCAGCTCTTGGAGTCGGTGATTTCCTACCCGCCGTCGATCTGCTCTTCTCTGCCGTCCGCATCTGCGGTGACCACGCCGGCTACAGCGGCAACAAGGGAAGACTCGAATGTGTTCTTCGCCTCTCAGTCGTCGTCAGGCCTCGTCGACGAGGGCGATGTCACCTATGTGTCGAGTGCCAGCGTAGTGATGAACGACACGCACTCCTCTTCAGAAGGCGACTTTGACGAAGATCACATAATCAAGCTGGTGTTCTCGGAGGCCGTAGATAAACTTCGTGGCACACCACGTCATGGAGTCGAGTCGACGAGAAAGCGAGCTTCAAATATGGAAACCATGGAAGAAACAGTGGAGGAGTCCAGTCAGACGCCCAACAGCTCAGTGGATTCAGAGGTTGGTGCCACTGAAAGCTTGCATATTTAGTAACTTTCCAAACGAGGGTAATTCTGGAAGATAGTCTGCTAGCTTTACAGTTAGAGTCTTAAAGCCATAAACAAGAGTCTCTTTTATTCATTAGGATTGCATCGGGTATTTAGGCAGATTTTCGAGAAAAATGGTTACTTCGCTATCTGTAGAATTGTTCCGAGAGACTTTGCGCAAATCGTATATTGTTTGCAAAGGCACAACGGTCTGCTCGTCACCCCGGGTGATATCTCAAATATCCTTTCTAGTGTTTCAACGTTGATGACAGAGCCTCGCCAACCATGGAGAAGGCCGACGATGAAATGCTGGAGGTTGAAGTTTTCCCGAATTATTTTCGGATCAGAGGCAGCTACTCCGTGGTCATTTACAAGGTTCGCCATTCTGGCCAGTTGTTTGGTGACTGAAAAAGATCGTGTACAACGTCCCTCTGCAAAATTTCAGGACGATCCACTCGGTGAACTGCTCGAGGGTCTGCATTCGAGTGGCACCGGCTCGCTCGATTTCTCGATAAACCCGAAACTGCGACGTCTGCTCTTTCAGAGTCTCCGTGAGAAAACTCTCCCCTCACCGAAAGGTATTGGGCTTCCAGTGCCACGTATTATGGCAGAAAAACGAACAAAACAAAACATGAGCGTGCCCGAGTTTGTGCACGAGACGACAGGGCACACGATTTAGGCCAATGTCCCTACGTGATCGTGCTGCTCCAGTGTGTTTGAAATTGAGGGGGCCGGTTGTGGGGGGGTGGGGGGGGGGGGGGGAAGCAAAACGTATGTGGTATGAGGCATTGCGGCGCATATGTGGTATGAGGCATTGCGCCGTGCGTTGGACAGAATCAAGGGCCAAGCTCAAGGAAGTATGTAAGCGATGTGTCGCATTTACGGTTGCACGTGCAGGACGACTAAGAGGAGCACATTGCACTCTCTCCACGTTACGAAGTCTACCAAGGCTCGTCTGTAACTATTCTTTCACGTACGTTTAATGAGAAAATTTGCGCTGTACCGGCTTTTGCAGATTCGGACCTGATCTCTATTCGTGCAAGAAATCTGCTCACAGATGCCGATCCTTCTGACGACGTGTATGTGTTGATGAATAGAGATCGATATAACGCTGACACCAACCCTCAGGTAGGTTGTTTTAGATAAATCGCAGGGCGCTCGATTGTTATCGAGTGATCTGGCTCACTAGTGAGTTGCATTTATGCGGGAGTTTAGCACTGCCCAATGAATTTAGCAACAAAATGCTCTGCGCAGGCAACTGATTTCAGTTTCGTTCACCTCTGAACCTCCTCGTTGCGGCAAGATGGTTTGATCCTTTCGGTATACCTACGTAGCTCTTGAGGCCTTTATTGTAGACCCGACATTTTCACTGTATCCTTGTCTTCAGAGCCATGACGTCCGCGAGTGTACCCGAGTGCACTATCCCTCAGTGTTTATCAAGCTAAGTGGTGGTACGGTCAAGGCATCAGCCATGGATAGGATACCTCCCCTAATAACCTATTTCTCACAGCTGCAAGATCAAACAGCGAGCTTAATTCCTAGAAAGCTCAACGCGATTGAAGATCGCGTTGCTCTGCGTCTATCATCGCGAAGAGAACTCTCATGCCAATATCGTACCTAGACAGTCACTGAATGTTTCAGGGAAACATCAATTTTTGCTCGGCCGAGAACAGTATCTGCGCTGACGAGTTGATGTCGCAACTTGAGAGAAAGGGATTCTCACCGAACGAAGCCCATCTGATGCACTACCCGCCAGCAGGAGGGCACTTGAGGTAGCTCACAAGATTTGAGATAAGGAAAATGCAGGAATCGAGATAATAGAAGTCTAAATAGAATCAGCTAATCCCCCCATATTTATTTGATAAATAATTTAACGAAATGCGAACACAAGCTAGCAGTCAGTGTAGACCAAGATTTGCAGCAATATAAACGACTTTTCTGTTACGCTTTCACGAAAAGCTCAAAAGAATTTTCGTAGGCATTTCTAATGCGCCCACAGCGGCTTGTTAAGCTTTCTAAATCTCTCGAAATTCACTCGAGGATTAACATTAAGCATTATAAGGGCTGCACGGTGGTGCACAAAGATGGATTGCAATTAAATTGTTATCAGAAGTAATCGGTGCTAGGTAGGCATGTAGTCACCAGGAGCATTCCATTATGAACACTTACAGTTGTGCCCACTTGTTAGAGAACTTCCCAATGTTGCAAAGCCTCCAAGATGATCTAGATACGGGAATGTAATTCACCGTGGCGATATAGTGTAGGAGTGCTTTGGGACACGAAATGTAACTCTTCTTTCTCGTCGATGCTGGGTCTTAGATGAAGTGATAGAAAGTCACACTAGGTGGTGGCGTCCGTTCCTCCACATGCTGTCATTGGAAACTGCTGCCTTTGTAGGCCCAGCTGAACACGGACCCTCGAGCGCAGGCGATAGGCCCTCGTGACAGGCCCGCCTATGAAGACCCATGTCACATCACGCATCATCTCCGAATGTTTCCGAGACTCGATAGTAAGCGTCGAACGCTTTGGTGATCGGTTGAGATCATTGACGCCGCCAAGAAGAGACTCTATCAGTTCTTCTTTGAGTATGTATGCTCCGCTGACTGTCTAACTGTTCCGATCGAGCCAAGGATGAGTTTTTGAGCCTGCTTGATGAGAAGACAGCAGATGTATCGTCGAAAGATGTCATCATCATCGCTGGCGACATAGGTGCTTAATAGCTGGTGGTTTCGGATACGGGTCATGGTGGTGAGCGTATTCTTGAGTACGCGGAATCGCATAATCTCGCCGTTGTAAACACCGTCTTCCGAAAACGCGACTCCCACCCCAACTCATACTACAGTGGAAGCACCAAGACTCAGATAGACTTCGCTCTTGTGAAGGATAGTGACCGAAGTGTTGCCACAGATGCGAAGCTCGTGCCGTATGAAACGTAACGAACTCAGCATTGACCGCTGACTTGCACTTTAAAGATCGCCGCCGCTGGGGAATGAAAGAGAAGGAAGCAGCTGCGATTTTTCGCGTCCGGTTACCAAGAAACATGGAAGAAGGATATCGACGAAATACGTTAAGCAGCACAATCGGACCGCGGCATTACGTTGCCTGGACGCCGCAAGGTCGACAACGATGGGCAGCGACGTGAAAGCTCGAGAGAGGATCGAGAGAAGAAGTCATTCTGTCACGTGTTTCTTGAGAAAAGTCGATAACTGGCTGATGTTCCAAGAAGCGAAGAAGGCTGCGGGGAGGACGTGGCTCTTGCAAAGGCCCTCATTTTGGCGACATCAACGAGAAACTCAAGTCACAATGGTGAGCGGTACTTGCTATGAATCGCCACCGATAGACTACGGATATCGATATGTATCTTGACATCAATGATGAGAACGGCCATCTTCTTCGCAGGAAAGCATTGAAGTGATGGCGCGATTATTTTGAGGAAACCTCCACAGTAAAACCTCCCAATCAATCCATCTCCTCAGCTACTCCAACTCACGGTCACGTTCAAAAGAACACCGTAGAGGAAGTTGAAGCGGCTTTGAGAAAGATCAACTGGGCAAGTCGACCTGGTGGCTGGTTAGTGGGAGTAAAGTTCTGGTAAGCTGTTCAGTGTCTGGCGAAATTATTTAATCAGATTGTAGAATAGAAGAAAGTGCCTGATTGTTGGCGCCGTAGTACGACGATTCCGTTTTGGAAGAAGGGCAGTCCTGCTGACTGCTCCAATTACCGTCCTATTCACTTGTATTCGCACAGCATGAAGATCTTTGAGCGAATTGTCGATGGACGGATTCGGGACATCGTCCAGCTTTCCAGCAATCAGTGCGGCTTCGTAGCTGGCTGTGGCATTGATGCCATACATGCCGCTCTCCTCCTATTAGAGAAGCATCGCGGGAAACAGAAGTCAGTGCATATCGCCTTTATCGACTTGGAAGCCTTTGATCGCGTACCGAGTGAAGTGATATGGTACACCTTGCGACATCATGGAGTTCCTGAAGAACTTATAGAGTGGGTGCGAATGCATACGCTTGTCCAAAGAATTGTGGGCAGGCTGCAGCAGGAACCTGGCTGGAGTTTCCCATCTCTGTCGAGGTACATCAGGGTTCTCAAGTTCCCCCACTCCTCTTTGTCATCGTCATGGATGCCATCACGCAAGATCTTGAGAAGCCCGTCCCTTAGACGTTGCTTTATGCTGATGACGTAATGTTCGCTAGCGAAGATAAAGGTGAATTCGAGCGAGAAGTGAAGTGGCTGGTGAGCGGCCTAGAGGGCGCTCGCAGCAGCGCTGGTCTGATACGATACACGCGTGCATGAAAGTAAATGGTGTCCACTCTGATCAAAAGGTGGGTCGGGTGAAGTGGCATCATGGCCACAGAAAAACGGACACCGCCACGAAGCGCGCAGACGCTCAAGAAGAAGCTGAAGAGGGAGGTAGAAAGCTACGCAAACCGTTGGAATATAATCCACTCCAAACTGGCAATAAAGAACCAGGGCACACTTCAGGGTTCAGGGAGAGATACGGCAGACGACGTACAAAAGGGAAAAGGGCTGGAAAGCGAAGGTATACATGACAGGGTTCGTTTGCCGAAGAGTCGCTTGTGAGTCCGCCCCTGTTTTTGAGATCGATCGATTGTACAGAAAAGCATCTGGAGATAGACCGGCTAAAACCCATGCTCTGTGATACTTTACACCGGCGAGATTGCGCTTGTAAGTTAGGGAGGAATGAAGGGCAAGATCAAAATGTGACAGAAACTGGCGCAGCCAATGGTTTACGAACGCGCATAGCCAAGTCCAAGGTCTTCAGCTACATAGGAGTAATGCACTGGTATATCCTGCTCTGATATTGAGCCGAAGATTGGAGGAATTCCGAGCAGAGAATTCCGAAGTCTAGGTCAGGTTTTTGGAGGACGGATAACTGCAGACTGATCCAGGTGGATGGATTCCATTGAAATCCTCTACGCTCTTGATGCTGCAGGACACCCAAGCGAAAACTTCATCACAGTGCGGTAGTTCAGCATGCTCTCTTCTACGAAAGTGAGTGTTATGCTAAGCAAGCAGCCGTAACTGTACGCCGCTGAATGTACAGTTGGGTGCGCCGTGGACGGCGTGATAAGAAATGGAGTGAAGGATATGGAGGGCAGTGGTGAGAATAGTAGCAATGCAGCCGTTTCTAACTATGAGGAATCAACGCCACAGGCAGCTGCGACGGCCTGAGGAGGCTGGAATCATTCAATACTGTTCGTGTTAGAGTCCAAGGAACCTGGAAAGGGATCACAAAGAGGCCCAAGAACAGGTGGGAGGACTTCGCCATGAGAGACCTCGCTGAACGCGGCAAAAGACGCTATTCGCAGGACGGAGTCGACTAAGCAACAGCGGATGCGGTGACGGTGGCAAAGAAGGTGTTCAGAAGAAGGGAAACGAGAATTTGCCGTGAACTACTCAGGATCACATCGAGCACTCTCTGGAGACGGAAGATCATGGGCGACACTCTATGTAGAGTCACGAGTCAGACAGCCTAGCGCTCGCTCTGACTGCTGACTGGGACTTCGCCCCAGGAACACAGCTCAACTGGTCTACGCGATTTTCACCTTAAACTTGCAATTCGCGCCAAAATCTATTAGATTGATCGATAACATTTGTCAGTCCCATGTTGCTCACATGCAGTAAAACTGTTCATCGGCGACACGTTCGCATGGTTCACACATTGAGAGCTTAGCGCTGAGCATCGATCCTTGCTGTGGCAGTCGAAAAGTGATGCCGTTTCTGCAGTTATTATGTGGAGGGAAGGAGAGGCATTCGACGAAGGGAGAGGGGAAGAGAGAGCAGGAGAGCAAATTATTCCTTTTATCAACTCTATGGGAAACTGTGTTGAACTTAGAGCGCGTAGATAGCAAGTGCTAGTGGGTCGCTTATAATGCTAATGTAAAGCAAAATGCTCTTATACTACATTTCAACCCTTTTATTTTAACGCCTATTCTGAAATACTCCTCAGCTTCCCGCTCCGCAAATTCAAGTGCAGTCCGATTTTGCCAACGTGCGGTAAGAAGCGCAAGTGTCGAAGAGCATTCGCGCATTATGTACGTGCTCTTTCAATCATCGGACAGCGCATTTTCCAGCACGAAGAGAGCGATCGCTAAGTACATGGGGGAATTCATGTCAGCAGAGGTGCGCGAAGATGAGCTTGTCGTGCTACCTTCCTCGACGTCTGCCTACGATATGTTGTGCCACTGCACGTGTGAGCCGGGAGGTGAGTTCTAGCAACTGCAAGCGAATGCACACACTGCAGCTGTTCGCCTTTGCAGACATCGTGTTGACCGGGACACCAACCTACGCTGCTTCGGCTAGGAACTTCAGCACTCGCGCAGACTGCCAGATTCGGCCAGTTGAGGTACGGTTTTCTCCACGAAAACGAGACACAGACCGCCGGAATACATGGGTTAGCTCGAGGACAATCCAAATCAAAGTGCACTTGTTTATCCGACTTCCGGCCTCCTACAGAGTAGAAACATGATGACGAGTCGGACCCTGAAATCCAATACCATAAAAGAGGCGCTAGAGAACTTCACGACAGAGTGCGTGTCATAATTACAGGTTCACTCCAGGATTATATTCTACCGCACTTAAACGTTGCAAATCTCCCGTTGCAACGATGACGTATTTGCTGCATGTGTCATGGCTGCGAGCAACGATACTCACTCACAGGCATGCGTGCGGTCGCGTCGCGCCACTGCTGTCTGGGTCTCCTCTAGCCAGAGCAGGAATGCGGACGAGTTGTCCGATGCGCCCAGCCTGCTAGAGAGTGAATACGCGTCCCAGCGTAACAACAGAGCGATTCCGGCTAGCGCGACAGAGGGAAAACAGTAGAATGCGAAGTAGTCTTGCATAACTCATTCTACATAATGAAGGAATAACAGGGTTTCCTGAGTGCTCCGGAGTACTGTGAACTACGGTCCCAAGCTCGCTCGGTCCATCTGCACCGCGTGTGTTGTGTGAATGCACACAACACACTGAATTCGACGGCGTCGTCCAAAAATCGCCCTCCTACTGCATTCCCCGATCAGCGGGAGTCCGCAGCTGGGTTCTGCGCTCTTCGAGCGCAGAACTAGGCTCGGGAAGGGACTCCAGGGTATGTGCGATCCAAGCTGCTCGTGTGGAAACCGCTTTCGTCGCTCAGGGGGAGTCCGCAGCTGGATTCTGCGCACGAAGAGCCCCCGATCAGCGGGAGTCCGCAGCTGGGTTCTGCGCTCTTCGAGCGCAGAATCAGGCTAGGGAAGGGACTCCAGGGTGGGTGCGATCCAAGCTGCTCGTGTGGAAACCGCTTTCGTCGCTCAGGGGGAAGTCTGCAGCCGGGTTCTTACAGCTGGGAAATGAGCAGAAAATGCCTGAAAATTGTGTAGACGTTGAAACCCCTGAACCTCATCCAGCCAGTTGAATGAAATGCAAAAACACCACCATGCTTAGGAACCGAACCTCCGACCTGCAAGCCTGAACCCGCCCCTCTACCCACTGCGCCACGACAAGTCTGGCAGCCAGGCCACCGCGGGCACACAAGAGACCAATGCGCATCGATCGAATGCCAACGTCGGCGCTAACGCAGCTCACGTGTGCTGAGGCGCATTTCTAGGGCGGTGTCGTCAAATGCGGTGTTTGTGTGCATTCACACAACACACGCGGTGCAGCTGGACCGAGCGAGTTTGGGATCTTACAGTACTGTGAAGCCTAAACTACGTCGAGTGATGGAGAGATAACTAGTGAAATGCAGTTAAGAGTTTAGAGTGGGCATAGTCAAGACACGGTTTTAATTTATTAAATGATGGTGAAATATCCTATTGGAGAGGAAAGGAGATGGTGACTCGTTTCAGGGAAGCATTTGATGCGGTGTTTTGTTTACAGATAGTCTCCGTGCGAAACAGCTCTTATGAACAACTGTAATAGATTACCTACCCCACCGCATTGTCTACAAATAGTAGAGGGTTCCTACTGTTACCCGATCCATTTTATTTCTACACTATAGGAAGGAAATTTCATGGACTTTAGGTGAAGTTCCAACCCCCACTCATTATCTTTTGAAAGTTGGACCTGTAGTCAAGCAGTTTATAGTCAAGAATCGTTAAATCCATGAAATTCCGAACTTTGAGCTATTGGACAATGGCATTGGATAAATATTTCAAGCATCTTGGGGCTTTGAGCCAGAGAGAATAAAAGATAGGTGGCTGTTAAAAAATTTCACAGATATCTCGAAGTCACCAAAAGAGATTATTAAATGCAACTTCTATGGGTTCCATAATCTTTCATGCATACGGCCTTTAGGAGCTGCAACTCTCAATCTAAGAGCAAAGTTTCGTCTCTCTAAGCTTCCCATCAGTAACTCATTAGTTTTTGTTTTTCGATTCTTCTCACCACATAACCTTTACCACTTCCCTTCCCCACTGATTTGATTTTACTCCACTCTACCAGATCACGTTTAGAGATTCTGTTTTCCGCTTTTCCACCCGCACTGTATCTGTCGCAATCCACAGCACCAGCGAGTTCGCCCGAAACTCGTCCTCCTCACCAGCGAGACAGTGAAGGCTCCTCCCGAGACGACGCACGCGCGCGCGACCGCACGCGTCAAATTGAGTATCGCTGCCGCCACCCGACCATTTATCCGGTTGACCTTCGCGTCAATAGAAAACATTTTTCCATCAGCTGGGCTAAAGGCTCCCACAGAGTTCTGCGGCAACGCCGCTCGCCGCAATGGTTAAGGATAGGGCAGGGACGCCGCCGGCGGCGAGCTATACGTCTCTGCCCTATGATGAAGGATAGGGCAGCGGCAACGCCGCAGAACTCTGGGGGGGGGGGGGCTTTAAGACGGAGCCCCACGACGGTGCCGGACGACCGGCAAACGCTGGAGACAACAGGAGCACTGCCCATCGGATCCCATGCACAACCGCCCAGCTGAAGCGCTGTGCCGCCGACTGACTTGTAGGCCGACTAGAGAGACTAGGGACACGCTCCCCTGCGTCTCTAGCCGGTTCGAGAAGCTTCCTGCGCAGGCGACACGTCGATGGCGGCTTCGATGTGTTGATCGACACGTTTTAACCTGTTAACCCCCGCGACTTACCGTATAGTCGTACGGAATTCACGCCAGGTGCAAATCGCAACCTGTGGTGGAGATGCGGTATGGCGGAAACTTTATTCTAAATTTGTCCGAATCTAAGCGCCGCACCCTATATAGCACTTGCAACAAGACGTTTTGGGTGCTTCAAATTTTTTGATTCCTAATTTTTGGGACGGTCCTATATTAGAGATACACGCTATACCTTTGACGTTTTGATTCATGGATTGTGTACCGTATTTCAGTGAGCGTTTAGTTTGATCGAATACTACGTTTCGTCAATATTTTCAGATGGACATGGACTCGCCTGCTCTTGACATCCTTGGCTATCAAACAGCACTGGATTCGCACCATTCCAGGGTTGGTTTGGACAGTGGCCCGGTTCCCGATTCATTCCAAGCGAAAATTGAATTGGATGTTCCCGCCTTCCACGTTTGTCACTTCCCCGGAAAGGTGCTTTGACTGAAATGTCACTAGGATGATTCGTGGGCCGATTAGGCTTACGTCGACCGAGATGGTTCGTGACTACATACATAATTCGGGTGTTATAGGTGTCAGAAACGGGATGGTAACTATCCATGCCACTATGCTCTGCATCTTTTCCGAGAATATTAACCCTGAGGAAAACGATTACAAAATTGAAGGCCGAATTAGATGATTTGCTTGCTTTAGGGCGACATCGTCAGGGCGATCCTCATCATCAATCCCCACAATCCATTTGGCGTCGTGTTTCCCCCAGATGATGTGATTCGGTTGTGCGATTGGGCGACAAGGTCTGTTTGGTCCACTATCTGGGTAATTTTAAGGTCAAGAGCAATGAAGGTCCTCGCATCATAATGAACCCTGGTTAAGACAGAACCTGGTGGTACTAGTGGACGAATCGTTTTCGTCGTGCGTCTTTGGATCCTGCGAATTCAAGAGCTTCCTTAGCTATCGTCATCGGCTGCAGAAGCCGGAAAACGCGATATTTATGTGGAGTCTGAGCAAGGTGAGCTCCAATGAGGGGAGTCGTCGGTATAGCAAATTGTTTTCTGCTTGCAGGACTTCGGAGTCCCCGGGATGAAGATATCTGTGGTGCATTCCACGTCTCCAGCTCTGCTCGAATCACTCTCCCGGCTAGAGCTCATACATCCAGTCTCTGCGCTGGCTCACGACGCGGCGGCGGTACTGCTCTCCGACTTCGGTGGGCGCCTCTGTCTTCTCCATAACTCCGCCCCACCACTTTTGCTGCACTGAGAGAAAGCACTCACGCAGCGAGTCGACAGGACATGCTAGCGTTAAGTTGAGCCAAGAACTGATCTGAACTAATGAGACTATGTTGTGACAACTCAGGGATAGAAGTGACTCGCAAGAATGGAGCTGACTGAACTGGCTAGCTCGGCTTTCCACCAAATTTGGCACGAGCACCTGTGATCACCGGGATATCACACATTAGGCTGTCTTTTACCTCGTGAAAAGGTGTCAATGAGGGCTTGCCGGTGTGCTACTTCTGCCGCTGGAGACGGTCGGGCCCTTATCTGCTGTGTGAAAAGCTCGAATTCGCTTAAGCTTCGCATACAAGCTAGGTTAAGCAAGCAGAAAAGAACCAAGCGGTGTGATTTTTCTCCCGCATTCCGAAGTGGTAGTTTCCATTATTTAAACGTTACGAATAAAGCAGAAGTGTAGAAACACAGCATGAAAGAATATCCTCCATCAATCATCCAAGTTAAAATGCCGCATCGTTCTCTTGATTACACTTCCAAGAACGTTGAAATAATCTAACTTCCATGGAGAGTTTTGTATGAAGCCCCTTGAGACAACGTGAACACATTGTTTAACGTTTATGAGATTTTAATTTTTTAAGAAAGATTATGGTTTAATGTTTGCTTTAAAGTGCAAAATACAAGAAATTTTCTACTATATTCAAAGAAATACTCGCTTCATGCACTCGTCTTGCTTGTCGCGATTATTATATGAGAATTGGTACAAAAATTCTATTTCCGTGGAGTTCCCCACTTTCAACTGTACGACAAAGCCCACTGTAAAAACGCGTACATGTTCACCTTGGATTATGAAGTAAGCGGCATCTTTAGCTTTTTATTTCAATTTTTTGTACACTACCGGTCACACGAAGATCTCTGCGAGCGAGACAACTCGCACACACCAATAATTTACTGCCTTTCCTCACTTTAAAAGAGGCTCTAAACCATTATTTTTCCATGAACAACATACAATTCATGACGTTTCAATCAGGAGTGCCATTACAGTACGCAGCCGGCTACTAATCCACTGATCCACTGCTGCGCGACAGTAGGTACACCCGCCCCTGCTGTGGGGCGTGGTGTCAGGAGGTACACCGCTGTTCTGCGGACCGGAAAACTTTTGTTTTGCGTGTCAGTGGTTTCGTAAGGCAGCTGTTAGACTCGCGATGAAGCCTAGGGGCTTGGGGTGGGTAAGCAAGGGGATGAGAAGAAGATCGCACACCCCCCCCCCCTCCCCCCAGCAGGGCGGGTGTACCTCCTGATGCGCCCCCTCTGCTTGGAAGTCGCACCTGGCAACGGAGCGCGGAAACTTCCGAGCGCCCTCGCTCACGATTCCTCGCTTGTTGGACATGAACTCGTGAAGCATCACACCTCACTTAATTGCAGAACCAGGAAAGGGAAGGGACTCCAGAGGCCGGATTCATCAACGACTTACGTAACTTAAACGGAGAATTGTAAGCGAAAAGCTCAGATAACGCGGCTTATCGCCCACCAGGGGTGTGCGTAATTACGATTTACGATTTACGATTTTACGATTTACGGCGATTTCTGGCAAATTTTTTACGATTTACGATTTACGACATTTTGGGTCGTAAATTGTAAATTTTCGTAAATGTGATCTTTGATCAACAACCAACTGGCAACCAAATTTTTGTGGAAGGGGTTATAAAGATGTGCCCACTCTAATGATCCCCTCTTATATGTAGCTCATTCCCACGTCCCTTTAGGGTTGATTTTTGATGACCTAATGTATTACAGTGTTAGACAATATCGTTCTGTGCACATGCTTCTCGAATCCGACTTTTCTCTTCGCTTAACCAACTTTTCCATTTCACTGACATGGACAAAAGGGCTCCCATTTGGAACCGGACATGTTCAAGAGGAGAAACCAGTACAATACAATAATAGAAAACAGGCCAATCGGCATGCCTCGCGCGATGTTGCAGTATCACTAAGCTAAGGAGAATCAGACCAAGCTAGCTGCTCTGCTTATCCAGCTTCTTTCCCTTCCTAGCAGTACAAAAGGCAATATTTGAACACTCTAGCGCCAGGTTGACTGCAGACGCCTTCAATTCTCGTCCTCAAACGATCAACCTCAGGCTAAAATCGACATTTTCGATAGATCTAATATATTTTGGTCGCACGACGAAAGAACTCTCCCTTCTCCCCATTACTTGTACTGGTCCAGCACTACTGGCACAACGTGACTGGACCTCGTTTCCCATTACTGGCACTGATCGATAATTTGATCAATATCGATTGATGGTGATCAACACTTTAAAAACGCACTTCAAATTCGTGTTCAGTGACCTCGATTAATTCCAGGGCTGAAGTTCCATTGACATGTAAAAGTCGACTGTATATTTATCGCTACTTTCGCTGCCCAAAACTCTCCCGTCCCCCGATTTTCCTCATATTTTCCTCCGATTTTATGACTACTTTATGAGTCATCGGTAAGCGGATTTTTCTATAGTATGATAAGCTCATGTCTAGAAGGCAGGGGAGGCTCGGGTCCTCCTTTACCGGTCCAGAGCTAGCAAGGCACATAGCATTCCTACTGGCGAAGGTTGTTCCATTCCAGCCCACAGGAAGCCACTGGAGGCAGTTTCTTAGAAAAGAGAGGGAGTATTCTTTCACCCGTGCCCTGTTTGGTAATAACGTATACTCAATTTGCTTATAATATATTCATGTGGGCGCGTGGGGTGCAGTCGGAGGAGGCGCCGGCTGTCGCCTGCACCTGATACCAGGTTCCTGGTTCGGATTTCCCGCCCAGGCCAGCCAAGTATTCCATCCCTCCGGAGTCAGTGAATTGGTACGAGAATTGTCAGGGAAGGGCGCTGACTTGTTCATCCTCAAGTCATTGTACGGCCAAATACGCATTCAACTCGCCTCCATGACATCCCGTAGAAGTAGAATGCGTGGCGCATCCCAAAGAGGATTGAATAACCCGTCCTTTATCTTTTTATATTCATGTAAATCCCATCGAATAGAATTGACACAAATACACGATCGAACATCATTCGTGATGCAAGCGGAGTCTAGGGGTTGTTACACTCGTGTTGAAAGGATAAACCACTAACGTTTCTTTATACGTCGCGAGGACGGGCAGCATTGTAGGATGGGAACTCCCCATCGAATCAGACCGCCTTGAATGGACATGTCATTCAGAGAGGGAGTGTGTGTACTGTTGGAACCCTTGGCTTGCATGTGTTCGGTGTGTGCTCTGGTTATTATTGGCTGACGCGCTACCACCTACCAATGCCGCTCACCTTCGCGGCATGTACCAATTGCCTATCGGCTTGCATTATGCTTTATAGGGTTGAGCAAATTGACATAAAAAAGTAAAATACGGTAAAATCGAGCGCGTAGCACTTCAAGAATGGGTCGAACTGGTTTTGACAGTTTTGATCTCCAATTTCGGTGATGTGATTGAGCTTATCGTATTCAGCCTATCTAATCCGCTTACGATGCTGCAGCCTCTCGGAGAGCAAACGTTCGTTACAGAGGAGGCGAAGGATGTCCCGTGCAAGTGCTGGAAGTTATTAAATGGTAGAGCAATATTATCCCTTTCACGACATTGTCCGACGATGGACACCATCATAAAGTTGTCGGACACCATCACAAAGTAGTTCGTGGAAAATTATCACATATTCTATAGAACAATTTTAATCAATGAGTCCGCTAATAGCTACAGTCAAGATAATCCATGAAAAACTTTATTTGTTACTGTTAACTGTTACTGTTCATACCTAACAAATAACACAAATAGAATAAAGAAATAATCATCGCGCGGGAAAAAAGCGCGCTGTCCCACGCGGCATACACCTGAAAATCGCACGTGTCGTGAAAGCGTTATGAAGTTTTCGAAATCTTAAGGTGCAGGCTACAGCAGGAAACCGGCGCATTAGTCAGTGGTGAAACTTTTTTTTATTTTTGGTTTTGACAGCGATTTTTCCGCTGTTGTTTCTGCTAAATCCAAGATTTATATTCAAGCTAAACAATTGGTAGTTAGTTAGGAACATAATAAATATTCAAACGATGCAAGCTTTTTGTCGGAATGCCATGCATAAGCTTAAGTAAAATTTTTGAATTTACAGCTTTTTCGACTTTTCTGAAACGTGTAAAGTTTGGTTTGTTTTACTATTAGGAAGCCGTGACAAAAGAAATAGTTCGGTAAGAAAACTGTTCAGATGAAGTTGAAAGTAACACGACAGTTAAATGAATATTGGATCACATCTGATTAAAATTAGCAGAAAAAGCCTCAGGAAATTTAGTTGTACTGCACTACAGTTCAGGTGACTCTTACGATTTACGGTTTACGATTTACGATTAACGACGGTTTTTTCGTAATTACGATTTACGATTTACGAAATTTCAAATTTCATTTACGCACACCCCTGTCGCCCACCATATCGCTTGATAAGCCGCGTTATCTGAGTTTTGATGTGCTGTGATGTGAAATCGCTGTTAAAGGTTACCGTTGTAACTTTAATGAATCCTGCCCCAGGGTGCTGTTCGTGTGTAAACTGCTTTCATCGCTCTTTCTGGGTCAGGAGAATGAGGCTCTTTTGTGCAGGTGTGTTTGGCTGGAGTACGCATTTGGCTAGTCAGGTTCTGTCGTGCGGGCGAGGAACTCAGGGCAGCCTGCCAAACTGCCCGAAGGGACGGTCGAGACTTTTCAGGCGGCCTCGAGTCACCTTTCGATGTACTCCCGGTCTACTGACCAGGGAATGCCGTCAGCTTCCCATGGAACTTTGGATTGAGACCTATATCACGTGAAAGAGCTCGAGACGCTGATCACAGATATGTAGACCAAATTTGCTAAATGAATCTCCTAAGCGAGTTATGGCCGGCGGAAGCCACGATGTCTTCCATGTGTTAGGCGCGCCCAACGCTGATTGAGCGCGCCTAACACATGGAAGACATCGTGGCTTCCGCCGGCCATAACTCGCTTAGGAGATTCATTTAGCAAATTTGGTCTACATATCTGTGATCAGCGTCTCGAGCTCTTTCATGTGGTATAGGTCTCAATCCGAAGTTCCATTGGAAGCTGACGGTATTCCCTGGTGAGTGCAAGGTTCTGGCTGGGCTGATACAGATAGAATCCGCGCAGGCGCGAACACATCTACGCACACTGTGCATGAACGTGCTGCTCCCACCGAGAAGGAACGAGTCGACCTGACACAGTAGGAGCAAGGAGTCCGTCCCCTGCATCCCACCTGCGTCTCTGGGCAGTACACGGTCGCATTTGGTTCGCGTTTCATTCCCCTACCCGCCACCCCGGGACGCACCACGTGGCCCTGCGACAGCTGGCCCGAGATCCCTCTTGACAGGAGAGCCCGAAGGCTCTCTATTGAGGGACATCCGTGAGAACTTAAAATTGATTAAGGTAAATATTGGACGTTTTCAGGATCTGACAGTATTCTTGGTTCAACGCCACCTACCTCACCGAGAAGTTAGGGTTTTTTTGGGAGTCCGATCCAGTGATTGTATTTCAAGGACCTTTGTTCATTCTCTGATGGCCACGGGACTTCTTGGGCCGTAGATGAGGCGTTCTTATCTCCGGGACACGGCCCAACAATTGCAAAAGTGGGCGGAACCACCTGCCGAGCTAGCAGCACCTTGGTCATCTCGGTCAGCCGGTCATCCTCTTTGAGGGCAGGAGGTAGTCTCGCAGCTTGGCAGGACATTGCGGGAGCTGGGCAGCACATTCTGCAGATTTAGCAGGACATTCTGCAGATTTCAGCAGGACATTCTGCCGGAGCTGGGGAGCACATCCTGCTCACTTTGAAGGGATACCCTTCCATGCACCCCGCAGCACGTGCTGCGCAAATACGCGAACCGAATCTGCGCGCACCCTTCAGTACTTGAGCACTACCCTCACTCGTACTAGTACCTCCACCATTTGTAGTACTCCCACTACTACTCGTGCTCCTAACAGTACTCTCAGCACCAACTCCCAGTACTTCTAGTTTTTCCACTATTTTCTTCTACTTTAACTTCTGCACCACTTCTCGAACTTATAACTTATAGTTCTAAGTCCGAGAAGTGGTCGGTGGAGCAGAAGTTAAAGTAGTAGAAAATAGTGGAAAAACTAGAAGTAGTGGGAGTTGGTTCTGAGAGTACTGTTAGGAGCACGAGTAGTAGTGGGAGTACTACCAATGGTGGAGGTACTAGTACGAGTGAGGGTAGTGCTCAAGTACTGAAGGGTGCGCGCAAGTTCGGTTTAGCGTTACATTGATGAAAATGCTTCTGTGATAAGAACATGGTGGAGTTATACAAATTTATTTACACCAACTTTACTACATTCGTACAGCAAAGCAAATACTACAACGATTTTAACAAAAATTCAGATCTTCAAAAGTAGAAATATTGCAAAAATTGAGTATCAGGAGCTTCTGTTAGTGTTTGTTGCGGTCGCTACTGCGGCATAGGATCGTCTTCGCCATCCGAATTGGTCGCACTTGTGGTAGGGACCTCTATTTCGAAGTTATAGTGTTTCTGTAAGTAAGTTACTTAGGAAAATCAGGCCAGTTGCTTAGCAGGCAGTATAAGCGGCAGTAATATTAATTATAATTACAGGGCGTGGTGTTAGAACGCCATGTTTGACGACGTATTGACGTATGTCGGCCCTTAAACATATACTGCTTAAGTTCATTCAACTGTTTGAGCAATCTGATTTCAACTGCCCCATCTTACATGGCCCGCGATAGTGCGGTCCTACAATAGATCGCCCAGTTTGCACGTTGCTTCTTTCGAATCTCGAAGGCTTTTTTCCTTGATTCATTGTTCCTTCCCAATCCCTTCCAGAAGCTGAATTTATAATAAAAGTTCGTATAACTAGTGAGCAGATTCCCTCTAGCTGATTTTACTAGTAAGACTACCTTGTGGGGAATCGCATAATGTCCTCGACATTCAAATCTAGCTCCGCTCCGAGTCCCATACCATCCAAGCAACAGCCTGACGAAAGACGAAGTCGGGTTTCGGATAAGGGGACTCAGGCTTATAACTCAAAGTGATGTGATGGTCAAAAACACACCTATGAGGGGTCCGACCACATTTTGCGGACGGTTTCTGAGTTCATTACTTCTTCTATAGCGGCCTGTAGTTCTATAAGTGTAGTGTTGGATTACAGACGGTGGTTCGCAAGCCTGAAGATGATAGGTGGTCACATGTGCATTTATTTTTCATTTTCGGTCATTTTCAAGGTAACCTACTTGGACGAGATACATCCTGAAAAAGTCGGTACACAGAGAGTTGTGGTCGTTTTTGGCGACACTTCTGCCTAGCGGTTTGCATCGCATCAGAAGTTCATTCAAATTTGTCGCATGAAAATAGAAACAGATATGAGCGAGATCAGATTTTTTCGATGTTTTTTACCTTAAAAGGCGTGCTGCCCTCGATTCTCCACGACTTAGTCAAGTTAGCGGCGTGAAGTCGGAGACAATCAGGAAGGCATGGCAAATTTGCTTTCGTTACATGTCCCTCGCTCCGTAACATCATCCCACGGTTCTCTTGCGCATACTCAAGCACAGAATCCAACTGGAATAGAAATAGTGTAGCCATATAGTTTATCGCAATTTGACGAATTTTAGTTTAGAAGAAATAATGACCGCGGCCGATATTCCGAGTATTGCATTTGCCTGTTGCACTACTATCGCAGTAAGCGAACGGACGATGGGATCCGATGACTCTTGCACATTCCAATACTGGGTTTGAAGCACTTTCGCCTGAGTCAAGTTGATCTTGCACTCCCTCATTCTGCCGGTTATCAAATTCTGAATCGCTGAATCGGGGTCGGATTCGACGTCATTTTCGAGCAGCATCTCGCGATTCATTATCAGGTGTAAAACTGCATTTCGTAGATGGACTGAATGGATTGTCATGGTTTCCATTTATACTTACGGGTCACATTCCGAAGTGATCGGCGTCTTCTTTGCATCTTCGCAGGTGGCTCAACTGTGGCATCCGTTTGAGGGCGTCGACGAAGTGTTGGACTCATTTTCAGTTTCGCTCCTTATAAAACTCTCCACGGATCTCCCTCGACCACGGATCTCCCTCGATAGAGAGCCTTCGGGCTCTCTTGTTAAGAGGGATCTCGGGCCGCTTGTCGCAGGGCCACGTGGCGCGTCCCCGGGTGGTGGATAGGGGAATTAAACGCGAACCAAATGCGACCGTGTACTGCCCAGAGACGCAGGTGGGATGCAGGGGATGGACTCCTTGCTCCTGCTGTGTCGGGTCGATGCGTTCCTTGTGCGTGGGAGCGGCATGTTCGTGCACTGTGTGCGTGGATGTGTCCGTGACTGTGCGGATTGTAACTGTGTCGGCTCGGCCAAAAGCTTGCACTCGGTAGACTGGGAGTACATGTAAGGCGATTCGAGGCCGCCTTAAGTCTCGCCCCGTCCCTTCGGGCAGTCTGGCTGGCTGCCCGGAGTACCCCGCCCGCACGACAGAGCCTGACTAGCTACCCGTGTTGTATGGAAGTCAAACACAGCAGCACTAAAGGGCCTCATTCCCCTGACCCCGAAAGAGCCCCCATTTCTGCAGCGATGGGAAGGACGAGTACGGAGAGGCTGCTAAAATCTCAGGGCCTAACCAGGCTGCGCAAACTGAGAAGGACTAGGATGACGATTTGTACTTACAACGCCCGCACGCTTGCGTCGGAAGCATCCGTCGAGGACCTGATGATGCAAGCCAGGAAGATCAAGTACGACGTCATCGGACTGACCGAGACGAGAAGACACCACCCCCTACACGCCGCCTACGACTCCGGAGAAGAACTGTTCCTCGGAACATGCGACAGCAGGGGAGTAGGCGGCGTTGGTGTCCTCGTCAACACGCACTTGGCCATGAACATCGATTCGTACGAGTCTCTGACAAGCCGAATCGGACGTCTGCGACAGAAGCGATGTGGCTCCGTGCCAGCCTTGACTGTGTTCGTCGCGTATGCCCCAACATCCGACTACGACGACGAAGACGTCGAGGCCTTCTACGTGGAGCTGGAGAAGTTCTATAAGGAAGATCACACCTTCTACAAGGTGATCGTCGGCGACTTCAACGCCAAGATCGGGCCACGAAGGTCGCCGGAAGAACTTCACATCGGAACCCACGGTTTGGAGTGGAACGAGCAAGGTGAAAGGCTGTCTGAGTTTATCATGTCGACCAAGACCATCCATGGAAACTCGCAGTTCCAGAAGCCTCCCTCCCTACGATGGACCTGGGAATCCCCCGGTGGCCAGTTCCACAACGAGATCGACCACATCATCTTCAATCGCAAGTATTGCCTGACCGATGTCTCTGTTGTCCCCAAGTTCTACACGGGATCGGACCACCGCCTCCTTCGCGCGAGGTTCCGCTTTTCGCGTCAAGGAGAGAAGGCCGCGAAGTTCAAGAAGAGGAGTCCCAGAACGACCATCAACTGGGACCTTTACACCTCTCTTGCCGGCCTTTGGGAAGATGCCGTCATGGACAACGTCGACGAGGAATACGATCGCTTCGTGCACCATCTCCACGATAGTGCTAAGGGAGCCGAGAGCTTGAAGACCACCAAGAGACGCCTGTCTCCGGAAACTCTCGAGCTGATACGCCAGCGTGGAGCAGCACGAGCGTCAGGCAACTATCAACTGACGTCCGAGCTTGCAAAGCTATGCAGAGCGGCGATAAAGGAAGATCTGAAGGAGAGAAGGGCGGAAGTGTTGGCTGAAGCAGCAGAGGCAGGGCTGAGCATCCGCAATGCCCGCCGGAACTTCGCCAACTTCAAGACCAAGATGACCGCTCTCCGACGTCCTGACGGAACCGTCACCTCTTCCAGAAGGACCATGGAGAAAGTCATCCACGACTTCTACTCCGATCTCTTCGATAGCCACGTCCACCTGCCCCTACGCCATCTTCCGCAGGATGGATACGTCATCCCCTCTGTTCTCCCTTCCGAGATCCGACACGCCATCTCGTCGGTGAAGAAACGTACAGCACCCGGTTCTGACAGGATCAGAGCTGAACACCTGAAGAACCTCCCGCCAGCGCTCATCAACACCTTGGCGCGGCTCTTCACACGCTACCTGTCCGAATGCAAGGTTCCATCTCAGTGGAAGACCAGCAAGACCGTCTTGCTGTACAAGAAGGGAGACGTGCACGACATTGGCAACTATCGCCCGATCTGCCTGTTGTCCGTAGTCTACAAGCTGTTCACTCGAGTCATCCTGAATAGGATTAGTAGAACGCTGGACGAAGGACAGCCATGCGAACAAGCAGGATTTCGGAGAGGATTCAGCACGATCGACCACATACACACCATTACGAAGCTCATCGAAGTGTCGCGAGAGTACAAGCTGCCGCTGTGCCTTACGTTCATCGACCTGAAGAAGGCATTCGACTCCGTCGAGACTGAAGCGGTCATGGAAGCCCTGCTCACCCAGGGCGTTCCTACTCAGTACATCAGAGTCCTTCGAGAGCTGTACAGTGGATTCACGACCAAGATCTCACCATTCTACAACGACGTCGTCATTGACGTGAAGAGAGGGGTTCGACAAGGGGATACGATATCCCCGAAGCTCTTCAGCGCCACCCTCGAAAACGTCATGCGCGAACTAGAATGGGATGACATGGGAGTGAAGGTCGACGGCCGGCAACTGCACCATCTTCGCTTCGCTGACGACATCGTTCTCATAACACCGAGCATCAGTCAGGCGGAGCGAATGCTGGCCGACTTCGATCGTGTATGTGGAAGCGTTGGACTGCAGCTGAATCTTACGAAGACGATGTTCATGAAGAACGGATGGGTTTCTGATGCCCCATTCTCGCTCAACGGAACGAACATCTCCGAATGCTCCAGCTATGTGTATCTGGGTCGCGATGTCAACATGGCCAACGACCTAGCACCAGAGCTGAGCAGGAGGAAACGAGCGGCTTGGGGAGCTTTCAAGAGCGTCGAAGAAGTCGTGAAGAAAACGAAGAACGTCCGACTCCGTGCCCACCTATTCGACTCCACTGTTCTTCCTGCCCTAACATACGCCTCAGAGACCTGGGCTATACGAAAGCAGGATGAACACGCGATCAGCGTCGCGCAGCGTGGAATCGAGAGGACGATGCTCGGAGTGACACGACTCACGCAAGTGAGAGAAGGCCTCCGGAGTTCCGAGCTTCGCCGACGTTCGAAGATCAGAGACGCTGTCGCATGGGCCAAGTCGTCGAAAATTAGGTGGGCCGGCCACGTAATGCGATTCGCAGACACCCGCTGGACGAGAGCCGTCACAGACTGGATTCCGCGGGATGTCAAAAGAACACCAGGACGCCCACCAACGCGTTGGTCGGACTTCTTCGTGAAAGCCCTGAACGACCGATATGACGCTCTTCGTGTCCCTCGAGCGAGGAGGATCCATTGGACCACTCTGGCACGCGACAGGGACGAATGGAGACGCTGCTGGCACCCGCTCGAGCAAGTCGATGATCAACGGGACGACAGGTGATACAGGTGATAAAACTCTCCTTATAAAAATTGATTTCACTGTGGTCGAAATCATCGCTCGACGATTTGGAACACAGTCTCATACGCTCCCAGCATTGCTTAACCAATCAATTCTTAAAGCAGCAATCCCAGGTCGCCCATGCAATTCAGTTCCAGACCTACAAGAGCAGCCGATAATAATATAAACTAGTTCTCCAAATTAAAATTTGCGTTGTCAATGTGAATGTCAATGGTGGAAATAAGCACGTTCCTGGTTTTCACCCGTTATAGTGCTCTCTGCGGTCATTTCTACTAACAGCCCTTCTTATCGGGTCCATGTCCTGCTCCTATAACCCGACAATCAACCCGCATGCCTATACTTGAGTGAGTCGCTGAACACATGAAGTCGGTGTAGCTGTGCCGCGGCGCGACAGCGTCGCAGCCGGTGATACCGAATAGTGCCCATACCACAGACAGTATTGTAAAAATCCGACCCCTGAATTTGACACCGTAACCCGGCGTTCGATTGGGGCGCGGTCGGTCCTTTAAACTCGGGACGTAATCGCACAGTATGGAGCGGGTGTCGACAGGCGCTTCGAAAGTCCTACTATTGCGATATTTTGAAGGATTTTCGCAGTAATACCAGGTAATGATAGGCGAATGGAACGGATCTCGAATACCTTGGTCTCCTTAGCAGAACTTTTCTGCTTTGTTCTGATGGTCAACTGTGACGTAACACTAGGCCTTAACTTAGCATGTTAGCAAGCGCACAGGCGCGAAGGATGTTGTGTAGATGTTCAAGTAGACCTCGTCCAAGGAGCTTATAGCGGCTGGAGCCCCTCAATAAGACGAGTCTTCTAGATAGTAGGCTTGGTAGGTATCTGATGAAGACTGCCTCCGCAATGGGAGATCTCGGAAAAGCAGTTGTTTCATAGCTTCGACGATATCCTGTGTCAGTATACGGAGTGCTTCGAGCATCCTGACTAGGGATAGGGAAAGATCTATCCTATTTAGCACTAATAGAGAAGGCCTATGCGTGATAGTAGCTTTGCACCAGACACCGAGCCCTTACTTTGAGTGTTTAACCCCGAAAATTGAGTCCTGGGCGTCTTCAGGTATTTCAGGTGTTAGACCGTTAGTTAGACCACGAAAGTCTCAAGGAGGGAGAGAGAGCTTTCGTTCATTCTTAGACAGCTCTGAAGTGTGTTTAGAGAAGTTATCTGCTTGGAGGATATGAGCAGTGATTAGCTCCTTCACTTCTTGAAAGATATTTCCCTCCTATAATTGGTCGCAACGGCTTCAGTGTATCCTCTTAGACGTGTCAGTGCAACCGGCCTTAGTGTGGTGTGGTCGGTCTCAGTCCCTCCAGATTTCGTAGGCCGTATCGTGCTAGTGTTAAGCTGTTATCGTTCTTGGAGACTCGTTCACCGCGACCATGAGCTCATCATTCACACTTGAACCAAGTATGGAAACATAATTCGCGCCCGTTTCAAATCTGCCGTGCCGCGCTCGAAACCGCGCACTCAGGGGCCGGCCGGGTTACGGTGTCAAAGTCAGGAGTCGGATTTTTATAATACTGTAGACCACAGTGCCCCCTCCCGAGCCGCTAAGCGCAAAAAAATGTATGTACTGCAAATAAAAATGTATTTAGGGCTAAGGGCTATGTAAGCAGCAATTTGGCTGCTGCTTACATAGACGTAAGCCCTACATACATTTAAATAAAATACACTTCACATTAATAAAACATTTCATACTAAAACAAAGCATATTCTATTAACTCACCCGAACTCGATGGCTGTCCTCCGATTCCGACGCTCCAAACCTGGACGGCTGCCCTCCGACGCCGATGAACAGCTGGCTCTATGCTGCAACGACTTGACTCCTTCACCTGAAAAAGACAGGTTAAACGAGATCGAATAACGAAAATCCAAGTCCACTCCTGTGGACAGCTTTCAATTGTGTGCAGTGCAAGACGAACAATACGATTCAAATTCAAACCAAACCCCCCCCCCCCCTCCAGCCCCTTCCCCAGCCCCTTAGCGCCCACAAACCCATGCACTGCAAGTAAAAATGTATTTAGGGTTGTGTAAGCAGCTGCTGCTTACACAACTCTAAATACATTTTTAAAACCACATTTCTAATCACTGAGAGAAAATCCACTAACTCACTAAACTTCGATGCTGTCCTCCGACGCCGATGAGAACGTCGCTCTGGAACGACTCGAACACCTGGAAAAGAAAGGTTAAACAACTTCGGTTAACAGACGATAACTGTACGGCACAGCAAAGAACACCGACACAAAACGCGAAGGGCGAGAACAGTCGAGAAGCAAAATGAAACCCAAAGGGATTGCACAATCCCCGCGAAAGTACACTGGATTGCGCAATCCCCCGCGAAAGTGCACTGACTCACCAAACTTGGACGGCTGCCGTCCGACCTCCGCTGACCAGCTGACTGCGATGACTCGTTCACCTGAAAAATAAAGGTTAAACGAGATCGAATAAGGAAGCAAACATAAACCCAAGTCCACTCCTGTGGACAACTTTCAATTGTGTGATTGTGTGCAGTGCAGAACAGAAAATACGGTTCAAATTCAAACTACCCCCCCCCCCCCCAGTCACTTCCCCCAGCCCCTTAGCGCCCATGGGCCCATGCACTGCAAGCAAAAATGCATTTAGGGTTGTGTAAGCAGTCCTCTGGCTGCTGCTTACACAACCCTAAATACATTTGTAAAACCACATTTCAAAACACTATTACTTAATCCACTAACTCACCGCTCTCCGAAAGCTTGCGTCCGACACCGATGACCGCCTCGCTCTGCAACGACTCGTTCACCTGAAAAAAAGGTTAAACGAGTTAAAGCTTTCGAACAGAAGCGAACAGCTACGCGATCGATGCCAATCATCGAGAGATACCGAAGAAAACCGACGCAAATCATCAACAAACAAAAAGCGAACTCGAACGAAGTGGAGCAACCCCTCGCGCCAGTCGGAACGACCGCTCACACCATCACGAGACCCATTGCGTCACCTCAGGTTTCTGTGCTTATACCTCCGTTACACTCTGGTATAAAATCTATTTTGTACTATTGTTACATAACACCGAGGTTTGGAGAAGAGGTTTATTGCGCTGTTGGTACGTGCTGTCTCCTATGTTGAGACATGTTCTTTGATATGTATATAGTGAATACATGTTATATAAGCATTACATAGTGGTTTGTGCTTGGACGCACTTATGTCATTCGAGAGATGAGTATCATTGTCAATATGTGATTACATTCAATACGCTCGTATCACAAATAATGTATGAGGATCAACACGAATAGTATAGGCTATATACAGTTGGCAGGAGATCTGATAATGTTGAGAACATCATTGTAACTTATACATCGAGGGATGATGAGGAAATGTTGAGCACTTTCGGTTCGATGTAGTTACGGAATCCCTCTAGAGTTTTCCACCTCCCAGCTTGCATAACATCGAGGTGATGGATCCCCATACTGAGTGCTTGAGTTGCTGCACCGCCTCTAAACGAATGAGAGGTGATGTTGAGGTTTTGAAGATTAGCCCTAGTGAGCAGCCCTTGTAGCCTGTCCCGGAGGGTTGATAAAGATAATGGCAACCCCGTTGACTTAGACTGGAACAGGAAACTATTGGTACTTATGGCATCTAGGTATTTGCTCCATAGCTGACGCTCCAAGGGATCAAAACAAAATGCTACTATAGCTCCCTTAGCGTGTTGATCTGTCTTCGATCTTCTTACAGTTAGGTACCAGGTATTGCTGTCAATCTGGATGACATCGGTCTTAAGTAGATTGGCAGCCTCGCTTATTCTTAACAACGCTTTAAATTGGATAAGCGCTAGCGCTGCTGCCTGCAACACCTTGAAATCGCAGTTCCCGATCCCCAAAATCACCAGCTTGTTCATTTCGCAGGGCTTGATTTTGGCCCTCGTCACAGTAGGACGACGAACTCGTCTCCCCGTTTCTAGTAGGGAGGATTGAAGTTCTCTAGGCGCTCCTTGGAGGTTCCCATAAAAGTAATTCAGTGCGGCTACGACGGTTGGCATTAATTTCTGCCTTCCGTCGGCGGAAAGTTTAGCGAGATATAGATTTCGAGCTTGAGGAAGTGGAATAGTACGCATGTATTGACCATTCCTCCATATTTGAAACTTCTTCATTTCCGTTGTATATGACTTGATCGTTGCTGGTGCCCTGTCACAGTTAACCGCGTCGATAATAGCTCGCGTGACGCTATTTAGACCCATATGCTCGGCTTTCAGTCCGAGATTGGCTGCTTCTTGAAACCTTTCTGCTGAAAACATAATTATTACATTGTCCTTCCCGAATTTCCTCCCTGGGTGGGTGGGTGGGCACACCGCTCACGGTTAGCGCAAGTAACCTGGATGGCTCTCCATCCTCCACCCGAGGACGGGAGGAGCTGAGAGCGACGAGGTCGCACTCTTGCGACATAGCCTAGAGTTGCACGGGTTACTGTACCCGTGCTTGACTGGCGATCACGCTGTTGCGACATCTCAGCGTGATCGACATCACACCGAGGTGTATGGATTTCTCAATAGTACAAAATACCACTTATACCTCCGTTACACTCTGGTATAAAATCTATTTTGTACTATTGTTACATAACACCGAGGTTTGGAAATAGCAAAGCCGGGGGACTAGAACCTAAGTGGTTTCCTTATCTTCGGACCAGGTCTGAAGTCGATGAGGAAAAACGCGAAATCCGATCTTGAAAATTCTGATCCGAAGGCACCCGCCACTGAAGGATTTTTGAACATTTTGGTGCCCGTTGGAAATGATACTCCGTCTAATATGAAATCTGCCCAGTTTACACTCGTTGGTTTAACAATGGGGTAAAATTGCTGTGAATCCCATAATGGACATCCAAGAATTCCAAATGATTGGTGAAAGCGAGCCCACTTGAGTGTCTTTGTAATTAAATTGATTGGTGGCACTAACCATAGAGGTCCACTTGTCCAGGGTTCGTGCTGGGCGAATGCATCGACTCCTGATGTGCCTGGATATTGATATCTAGAAAAGAAAATGCTGCACCGAGCGTTTCGGTCATTTGCAAACATATCAATATTAGGAGCTCCCCATCTGTTTACGACAGCATCGTATATATTGTCGGATATCCTCCAATCATCATAGTCCACTAGGCGACTAGCTATATCTGCCTCTTGATTTTCTTCCCTAGGAATCCACCTTACTGACAGCGAAACCATGTGACTATTTTCTAATGCCCAGATCTTCTCCGCCATTTGGTGCAAATGCAGAATTAGACTGCCTTTGCTGCAAATTGTGACTGCTGCTTGGCTATCCGTATTGATTAGAACGTCTCCTGATAATAGGGACTTATATGAATCCAACGCGAACCACATTGCAAAGATCTCTCTAGCAGTGCTAGAATCCCCCTGTAAGTGTCCTGGAAGTTCTCTGAACGTTCGCGAGAGGATTTCGCCTTGGTAATTTTTCAAAATCGCCCCCACGGAATGTTGTGAGGCGTCTACATCGATCACCTGACGGAAATTTCTAGGTGATCGTACTGGTATTAGGCTAAGTTGCATCACATTTCCCAGCCTTTTCCTCCAGTATTGTAACTCACGTTGCTCTTCACTTGTCTTGAGCCATGATCGTGATAATGGCAACTCTTGTCGTTGTGCCTCCGCCACTTGTCTTGCCACTGCTCTCGTATTTCTCTTGTCGATCGAGTTCAGCACAATATGTAGCGACGAAATAGTTCCTGACCAACGTAATCTCTCGTGTAACGACGGTTTCAAAGAGGCACAGATTTTGTCTAATCTGACGCGAGCTCTTTCTACTCTATCTGTCGAGACAGAAATAGTCATTGCTGACAAATTAACTATGAATCCTAACCAGCAGCATTGCTGGGATGGAGACCAACTGCACTTTTCATCTGCGAAGTGCCAGCCTGCTTGTTCGAGGTCGTTCTTGATAATGGAGATTGATCTAGAACACCTTTCCTGTGATATCTCGAATATTATTCCGTCATCGATATAGATGGCTACTCCTAGTCCCTGGGCTCTCCACACCTTTACAAAACAACGAAGTAGTTTGGTGAAGATATATGGCGCAGAAGAAAGTCCAAATGGTAGGCATATGAACTGGTAATAAACGTTATCCCATAGGAAGCCAAGATACATGGTATGATGCTCTGCAATGCGCACATGATGATAACCTGACTTGAGATCAAAAGTTCCTAGGAAACCCCCTTCGGGAAGAGCATGCATAACGTTATTCAAATCGTCCAGTTTGAATTTCGGAGTTTCGAGAAACTGATTCAGATGTGAAAGATCCAACACCAATCTGAGTTTTTTACCTTTAGCAACTGATAGTGGATGTATGTGCAGGAACTTGCGGGCGCTGCCCGTTACCTCGCGAATAGCTCCCGTGTTGAGAAGTTCTGCAATTTCATTGTTAACAAAGTCTATATGCTCGAGAGCAGACTTTCTATTCCTGACATTCCTCGGCTTAGTAGGAACCGATTGAAAGGGTAAAGAGTACCCATGCAACAATGTGGTCGAGACCAATACAGACGGCTCGAGAGCCAACCATTTCTGAGGAAAATCATGAATAGAACTCGCTGAAAACTCACTATTGATTCCGTGGGCAATCTTTGACCCAGTGGCCCTGTCTCCCGCATAGGTTGCACGATGATTTGCGTCTATTCTGGATCTCTTTGTAGGAATAGCGAGGCTCTCTCGATCCTCGGAATGTGGGCAAATCCCTTTTTTCATAATCGGAGGGGCGCCTAGCTTCATATGGTCTACTCCAACTGGAAAAGTCGGTTGGCGAACGACGGCTGAAGGAAACAGGTCGCCATGCTGTTTCCTGCCTCCGAAAGGGCATTGGGAGCGTGGACGGTTTCCTTTTCTTGCCGTCGTCCTCGCTCTTTTTGATTGATTCCATGAATTCGCTAAACCTGGGGTCCATTGACTTGAGAGATTCGGATTTGGTCTTAATGTCCAAAAACTGGAAAACTTGCGGATGTGAATCGGCAATTTTCAGCGTCTCGTTTCTGACATTGAGCTCTTGAATCACTTCGGGTATAACGGTCTCGATGTCTTCAGTACAGTGCACGTTCGATAGCTTACGAACCAACGATGAATTGAACTCATACTGACGTCCAAATCCTTCCCTCTTGAACGAATAAGCAGCCGAGGTTTGCTGCGAGGAAGAAGGAGCGTCGGCTTTCACCGCTTGAATAATAGAGTTCAAATCGCGAGGATCAAGACGAATCACATTGGTCTCAACAATCTCTTCATGCTCCATAGACTGAGTAAGACGACTAGGAGCAGAACTGTCTGACGGATCGTCTCCAGAAGTACCGTTAAACGTAGGCATAACTGATCGGTAGGACGAGCGTAGAATACAACACACCGCTCACGGTTAGCGCAAGTAACCTGGATGGCTCTCCATCCTCCACCCGAGGATGGGAGGAGCTGAGAGCGACGAGGTCGCACTCTTGCGACATAGCCTAGAGTTACACGGGTTACTGTACCCGTTCTTGACTGGCGATCACGCTGTTGCGACATCTCAGCGTGATCGACATCACACCGAGGTGTATGGATTTCTCAATAGTACAAAATACCACTTACACACGAGGAAATCGCGGCGGGACCCATGCGCGCCGCAGTTCTTTGGCCGTACCTGGGGCAGTACTTGGGCAGCTGGTTTCCGAAACCGGCAGTACCTTGGCAGCACCCCTCTGGCAGTTGTTGGGCTGTAGGGCGTGTCCAGCCAATGGCTGGCCCCGACAGGAGGAGCGAACACTAGTGCAGTGCTTGCGCCGTACCTCCGGAGTACCTCGGCTGTACCTGTCGGTTCGGCCAGTCATTTCGCGACAGTGCCGTAACTCGGCAGGACGTCCTGCAATTCCTGCTCCGCCACGCCTCCGCCCCACTGACCAATCGTGATCAAGGGGCGGTCCCGCAGGATATCCTGCCGAGCGACGGCACTTTCGGAAGGGGGCGGAACCTACGGCCCAAGTACTCCCGTGGCGTCAGAGTTGGAGGAATCAGCCACCTGTGATTTTATTCGTCGCGTATACATGGCGTATAGTCCCTACCATTTTCACGTCAAATTGGACACTCTTCTAAACAAGCCTAACGCTTTTGAGATCAAACCGAACATCTTCCAAACCAGAACGAGCTCCCTACATGTTAAACTAGAGGAGAATCTCCAAAAGGTTAGAATCATTTAGATTTATCCTAATCGGAAGGGTGCACATAGTGATTTGCATCTGCATTCCCTGCGTTGAGTTTCTATTAGGTTGTAACGAATTAAATGGCACTGGTTCGCGTCATTTTTTGGCCCGTCTTTACGCGTTTGATCAAGAACAAACCGTAACATGTGGCATCTCATTTAGAAGCTTAAGCTTTGCTCTACCGGTGAGCACCAAACTTTCTATGTAAAAGTGGGAAAACTTTAGAGTTTTATTGACTTTTTTGTAGATGGACAAAAGGGTAATCCGAGGCATTTACTTGTATGAATTCAAGCTGGGCACTACAGCTAAGGAGGCGGACGAGAAGATCAACGCCGCATTCGGTCAAGGATGTTCCACAATTCGGACGGCGTATCGTTGGTATCAGAAGTTCCGGAATGGAGATGAGAGCTTGGAAGAACATGAAGGTCGTGGGAGGCATAGTGATGTTGATGAGGACAAGCTGAGAGATGTGGTAGAGGAGGATCCACACAAAGGTACCAGGGAGATAGCGAAGGTTCTTGGCGTCAGTCACAACACAGCTGCCCGGCATCTGAAGGAAATTGGAAAGACCAAAAAGCTGGAAAGATGGGTGCCTCAAGAGCTGTCTGAGGAGCAAAGAAACCGAGGATATGAGATCTCGTCCGCGCTGCTTCTACGGAACGAAACGGACCCATTCCTCGATCGCATCGTAACCTGTGACGAGAAATGGATAATGTACGACAACAGGCGACCATCGGCACAGTGGGTGGTCAGCGATGAGAGCCCCAAGGTTTTTGCGAAGCCGGGTATGCACCAAAAGAAAGTAATGGTGACAGTATGGAGGTGTTCGCTGGGAATTATTCACCACAGCTTCCTCCCTCCCGGTGAATCCATCACGGCAGAGAAGTACTGCATTGAAATTGAAGAAATGATGTTGAGTTGAAGGATATCCGGCCGGCCTTGGTAAACCGAAGGCGAGTTCTCCTTCTACATGACAATGCTCGCCCCCATGTAGCACGAATGACGTTGCAGAAACTGAATGAGCTGAGCATTGAAACTCTACCACATTCTCCGTTTTCTCCCGACCTCTCCCCAACAGACTACCATTTCTTCAAGCATCTTGGCGACTTCTTGGTAGGGAAAATATTCAAATACCAACAGGATGCCGAAAGTGCCTTCGAAGATTTCGTCAATTCCAGAACTTCTGACTTTTACGCTACTGGGATAAAAAAGCTTGTGTCACGTTGGCAAAGATGTGTAGAATCAGAAGGTTTTTATTTCGATTAATAAACTTGCCTACAAGCCGAGATATTAACTGTTTAATGTTACAGTGGTTCAGTAGCATTTATTTCGTTACAACCTAATACATAGGAGAGCTTCAGCTGCTATTCCGTAATGCGAGGCCTCTTATTTAAATTCAGGGAATATAGTAATGCGGCATGGAATGACATATGCAACTGACAATTTGTGGTTGCTGCCTCCCTACTAGTAATTTTAGTAATTTTTTCTTTTCGGGAAAGTCTTGGTATAACTTTCATTGAAGCTTTAATTCACCCAAAAAAGTGGACAGTCTGCTTGAAATTTTATGAAATTCTTATTTTTTGAGGAAAACCGTGGCAAAAGGCTCCACGTTTTCTCGTCTTGGAACCTTGGAATTGTTGTAAAACTGTTTTCGTTTCTTATGTGCAACGAGGTTCCTCGGTGAAATATTAGTTGGCCTGAGGTTTCGATCGCCTCGTCGACTTCAGAGGGCTGAAAACGGTTCGAGGCTTTATCTTTACAGTTTACCCGAACAATCGCCTCCACCACGCCAGCGTTTCTGACCTAAAGCCAGAAGCATAGAGCGAAATGTCAAAGGTCGAAGATAAACTCACCCGACGCTCCACTGTCCCACAGTAGCGATTGCGCTACTATGGCTAGCGACAGTAGGAACCGGTTACGAAGATCGCACGCCCCCAGCAGGGGCGGGTGTAAATCCTGACCGTCCCCCTATTACTAGGGGCGAAGCCATTGAGAAGCCGTCAGTGCAGCCGAGAGGCCGCTCTGATGGCTGGTTCGACATAAAATTGCCGTCGCGATTGTTGCTCCTCTAGTAAACATCTTTAACTTCCACTACATGTATGGTGAAGTTCCTTCACGTTGGAAGTACACCCATTCCAAAAAAGGCTCCTTATTCTGACGTCTCGAACTATCGCCCTATTAGCATAAGGTCGATTTTTACTAGAGTTTTTGAAAAAATTTTAAAACTATCAATAGTGAGACATATAGAAAACAACGGCATTATACCCGATAGTCAGCATGGCTTTAGAACAGGAAGATCAACTGACGATGAGACTTCAATGCTTGTTTCTCTGGAAGAGTGGGCAAAAGCACTTGATCAAGACCTAGACGTTGATGTAATTTTCTTCGATTTCTCCAAAGCATTTGATAGAGTCTCTTTTAAGGAGCTTATCTTCAAGCTTAAAAATATCAATTTACATCCTGGGATAGTAAAATGGATTAGCAACTTCACCACTGGTAGGTCTTTCCAAGTCAAGGTCAACCAGTCTTTTTCCTCTGCCATCCCAGTTCCGAGCTTCGCCGACGTTCGAAGATCAGAGACGCTGTCGCATGGGCCAAGTCGTCGAAAATTAGGTGGGCCGGCCACGTAATGCGATTCGCAGACACCCGCTGGACGAGAGCCGTCACAGACTGGATTCCGCGGGATGTCAAAAGAACACCAGGACGCCCACCAACGCGTTGGTCGGACTTCTTCGTGAAAGCCCTGAACGACCGATATGACGCTCTTCGTGTCCCTCGAGCGAGGAGGATCCATTGGACCACTCTGGCACGCGACAGGGACGAATGGAGACGCTGCTGGCGCCCGCTCGAGCAAGTCGACGATCAACGGGACGACAGGTGATACAGGTGATCCCAGTCACAAGCGGGGTACCTCAAGGTGGGGTTTTATCTCCCATCTTGTTCATCATATATACATCTGACTTACCGAGCTCGATAAGACCGTTTAATATCTCTTGCCAAATGTTTGCTGACGAGATCAAAGTCTACAAGAGCATTCAAACAACTGACGACCGTGTGGCACTCCAGTCAGCTATTACTGCAGTTGCTGATTGGTCTGTATCTGGAAGCTCCCCCTCTCTAGTACCAAAACGAAGTTTCTTCACCTCGAAGTCGCGGAAGACGATTATGCTTATTACCTCCATGGAAATCAGATAAATAAAACCGCTAAACATCGTGACCTAGGCTTCATTTTAAACACTAAACTTACGTTTGACGAACATTGCGAAGTGATAGCGAGCAAGGCAGATAGAGTCATTCACAGTTTATTTAGAGGCTTGTCCACAAACACAATTAGTCACCTCAGATTGGCTTACATTTCTTATGTCCGACCCAATGTTCGAATATGGGACCACTGTGTTCAATCCATCTACCAAGCGCAGCCAAGCCAGGCTAGAACTGCTGCAGAATAATTTCACTCGAAAGCTTTGGATACGGCTCTGCGGTTATGACTACACATCCATTCCACCTTCAAATGTTTCAATCCTTCTAGTTTGCTACTTCGCAGGAAGAGAAATAATTTGCTCATGATTTATAAAATGATCACTGAGAGAGTGAGCTTACGTCCCGACAAATTTTACACAACATCTTCTTCAAATACGCGTGGTTGTAGGACATTGTTCTTCTCGCTGTGTTTATCTTTCATTGTCTTTTCGGATAACTGGTTCTGTCTGCCTGGATATCCACGTACTATAAATAAATAAATAAAGAACACCTAATTGTTGATACGGTATGACTCAATCGGGGGACGGTCAGGAGGTACACCCGCCCCTTGCTGGAGGCGTGTGATCTTCCTCTCATATCCCTTGCTCACCCACCTCCAACCCCCTAGGCTTCACCGAGGGTCTAACGACTGCCTTACGAAGCCTTTGAAAATTTCCCGATCCGCGGAATACCTCCTGACGCCTCGCTCCCAGCAGGGGCGGGTGTACCTCCTGTCGCGCTGCCGTAGTAATAACTTTTGATCACCGATTTTAGCTGCAACCTATGTCATGGTTTCCGTAGGAAGAACACCTTAACTACGTCGATTGCGGCAAGTTAGAAAGAAATGAAAAAATGAACGACATCCATAGGTAATTTGATCAATATCGATTGATGGCGATCGGTACTTCAAAAACGAGCATCTGATTCGTCTTCAGCGACCTCGATTACCCGCAGGGCTGAAGTTTCGGATCGCCATCAATCGTTGAGTATCGCCAAGACGCGGTGCCGCCACTCCAGTTGTGACGGACGGACGGACGGAGGGAAACACACACACAATACTCCTTTACATACAGTAGGACACCTAGTGGTCTCCCCGTTTCCCCTTTACGTGTGCTGTCACATTGCGTTCATTCAATCCGACAGATCACTCCATTTTGTATGCAGTCTGCAACCTTAGAATCTGGACGGATAATGCACTCAACTGACCATTGACTGTCTTGGAGTCATGTCCCCACCACTTGCTTCATGATGCTGTTGCTGGGGATGTCGACGAGAACAGCATCATCTTGCAGCTGAGCACGGTAGATGGATCTTCGAATTGCGGCAGTGAAATCGCCAGATATGAAGGGAAGGGTCAGGTGTACACGTGGCGGCAGCGCACGCAGTTTATGCGACTTGTCGAGACCCGGAAGTCATCACTATACCGTAAAGACCTGCTGCATGAGGAGCAAAAGCCCAAGTCGCTGCGAGCTCAGATTCATCAGTTTTTGGTGGATAATGCCTCTCTCAGCTCTGGTTTCTTATTTCACACCTTTTGTCATACCTATACTTAGCATTGACCAGGGAAAGTTCCAATGCGTATACCTAAACGGCGGAAGTAAACAAGACTGCGATACTCTTCACCTTCCAAGTGGTGGCAAAATTTTTCCCATATCAACAAAGTCATTGAGCCTACAGATTTAGTAGTCCTGAAAATTTGCTAAATAATCGAATAATCGCACAAGCGAAGCCTTTCAAACCTCAGATTTGCAGAAAATATAGAAATACTGCTTCATAGGCTGGGGTCAAGTTTCTGATTCCTTTGCCTTGCAGATTTTGTATGGGTGTATGTATAGAGGGTTTTGTCTTGTGCGAGCGCGCGACTCCATTGTAAAGTTTCAGGGCCGCTAACTCGGTGGGTTGAAGGACTTTCGGAACTGATGCATACATTTTCACTACCTGAAGGGTGGAGATCTTTGTAGTGATATTTATTCTAGACAGTTTGGTAGGAGATTCTTACATGGTGAGAATGTCTCAGAAAGGAGCAGCATTAGTTCCTGCACTTATTCTCTCCCAGGAACTGTCTGTGTGTCGCTTCTCTTTACCAAGAATGTAATTTCAGTTAACATTTGCATGGAAAAGTATAAAAATGCCAGCTCCGTTTCGGATACAGCTCTCGTTATAAGGGGAGACTTCACTCCAAACGCAGGGTGATCAAGAGGGAACCGTATTTCAACCATTATGTCATCTTCTTCTATTGCAGCCATTTGTGCTTGTGTACTGTTTCTGCGTACCAGTACCCTTAGAAACTGTCACGCCCTAGTATGTTTGTAAACAATTGCTTATTCGAAAACCTATTTTTAACAGTATGGAAATAGGCGATGACGTTAGACATTCCGTGGCTCGTTCATCATCGCGCACGTCTGTGAACTATAACAGCCGATATGTGACGTTTGAAGCACGAAGAACTGCCCTTGTCTCTTAAAGTTGTTTTTCACTAATGTATTGTTTGAAGAATGTGTTATATGCAAGAAGAGGATGATGCCTCTTCCTCTAAGAATCCTATGGCTTCGGATCAGTATTCGCTGCGGCCATTTGTAGGAGCTCGGCGTCAACATTTGAGGCCTTCTTCTTAAAGTGTTCACTAATTTCTAGAAGACCACAAGTTAAAATAGGATCCAAACATCCTCTAATTGTTAATCGATATTAAATCTAATGAGCAGCACCTTTGGCGGTGGCGGTGTATTGAGCCCTAGAATATCGAGATAAATTACTTGCTCTGTAAATGTTTTTTCCTTCCATCCTTTTCTTAACACGTTGACGACCGCGCGATTTTCGCGCGTCGGGCCTGCGGGACGCGCGTATTGCGCGCGTGTGACACCTTGGCTTAGCATAAATTGAATTTTCTAAATCCACACCAGAATAGATCTGTCCTGTCATCCGTTCTCGAAATTTTGGTTTCGTTTTTGCAGTATTTCCTAAATCTTTTCTTTTCCGCTTGAGCTTCCCTCCTTTCACCATTTTGATGGTCTAGTTAGAAAATGATTGTTTTTGTTGCGGAAGTTAGACTGAAAAATTCTAGAATTGCCATCAGAAATCGTCATAATGAGCATTCTGGATGACATTGGCAACGAACGAAACAAAAGTTTTGACGACTTGTTGCTCGACAGCGACTTTGAAACACTCGATAACATGGAATGCTATCGGGTGCTTCCAAACAACTCATAGCTATTGATTGTGGGTTAAAAATGTTTTCTGCTCGGACTTTATTCGCGTAGTTGATCTCCTTAGTGACGTTTGATAACATCCAAGTGGTTGTAGTTTCTAATCATGCCTGTTTGTTACCTTTATTGAATGAAGTATCAAAAATAACTCTGAAGTTCAATGGATAGCTGGTCGAATAATAGGCTGCCTCTGATATATTCTTTCGCAGCAGTGCCACTCGTAACTTATCGTAATCGAGCGAAATTCGAGAAGCGGATATCAGATTCGTGCCCAGCACTTCAAATAACCCCATTCAGGGAGTTTGGACAAAGGTGGTGACAACACTAGTTATCGATATGGGCGGTAACCGGCTGTAGTTTACCAAACGGACATCGCCACTGTGTTCAGCATCTTAAATAACCTCCCCAGGCAAAGTTTGGACAAGGTAATGTCACTCTGGTTGAAGTACTGTCGCGCACCATTGCGCGACATTGTCGTCAACGTGTTAAAAAGCTTTTCTTAATAGGAAGCAGCGGTTGCAGGATGTTCTGTGGTGGTGGCACAGTGTAGAAATACTACAATAGCTTTGGAAACACACAGACGAGAGCTGTGGCTATCAAAGTCCAAGTTTCACTTCCAGATTGGATTCGAAACTTCCATTCCTTGAAGCTAACGCGACTGTCGGCTCACTACGACTTTGTTACAAGGCACCTTCGCGAGATGGGTTTGAACTTCATCACAGCGGTCGCCGGATGTTTTGTGATGGTGGACTTCAGGAAGGTGAGGCCCTTATGACTTCTGCGAGTGATGGTCCTCAGGGAATACCTCGTTCTCAGTTCCTCCGATTGCAAACGTTCGAGGAGGAGCTGTTGCTGTGGAAGTCTCTGAGCGAACGAGGAGTGATGCTGACTCCGGGACAGCACGAGCTCTGTCACCAACCCGGTTGGATGCGGCTCGCGTTCAGCTGCGACAGAAGAGAACTTGTCGAAGGTGAGCAGACTTTCAACGTGAAACACAGCGAAGACCGCATTTCAGCGCGAGAGACGGGAAGGTTGTTGTAATTGCAACCTAGCTTTTCCCACTTTTGATCAGATCCTCTTTTGATGAAACTGGACCAAAAAGCGTTTAATAACATTCTCCAGGTGTAGTGTAGTGTCCCTTTTGCACTCTGCTTTCATTCCCGACCAGCCGTCTGAGAAATGGTGCTTGCCAGAGGGCAACCTCGCTTCTCATTCGTCGCACAGTTCAGAGCGGCTTTGTGGACCTTATGGTCCTTGTTCAAAAGGGGAACGTTACTGTCGAAGTATAGTGATTAGCCCGAAGAGCGGAGAGGTCGGTAACAGGGGTGTGCGTAATTACGATTTACGGCTGTTTTGTCAAATTTTTTACGATTTATGATTTACGACATTTTGTGCCGTAAATCGTAAATTTTCGTAAATGTGATCTTTGATCAACAACCAACTGGCGACCAAATCTATGTGAACTTGGTTATAAAGATGTGCCCACTCGAATGTTCCCTCTTATAGCTCATTCCCACTTCCCTTTAGATTTGATTTTTGATGATCTGTTATGCTACTGTGTTGTAAAAAACGTCCAGTTCACAGGCTTCTCTAATCCGACTTTTCCCTTCGCTAACTAACTTTTCCATTTCTCCAACATTGCAAGGGCTCCCGTTTGGAACCGGACAGGTTCAAGAGGAGAAACAAATGCAGCACAATGTTAAAAAAATAAGCTCCTGCCTAGGAGGCTTTGGAGGCTGGGCTCCTCCGTTTCCGGTACATAGCTAGCAAGGCACATCGCGTTCCTACTGCCGAAGGTTGTTCCATTTCAGTCCATAGTCTGTGTTTTTTGTATTTATTTTTCTCATGACTGCCTTATGCAGCGTATTGAATAAATGAACAACTAAATAATAAAAGGACACTGGAAGCAGTCTCTTAGAGAAGTTCTTACATTGACAATGAGAACAATTTATTGGAGTAAAAGTTTCATATAAAATCGCGTTTGGCATATTTCGGACATTGCTGGTGAATCGTGAGATGTCGACAAATAATAAGTAGTAAAAACAACTTACCGTAGCAAACTCCAAACACAAGTTCAAATAAGGAAATCTCTATGGAAATCTGGTACTATGGTAAAAGTGCAAAAGCGTGACGTACATAGCATGGGAACCGAGCCCTAGAACTCACGAAGAGTCCCTCTACCACTGCGCCACCAAGTCCACGACATCAGCATCTTGCGCTGCCGTGGTAAACTCGCTCTGCAGAGCCTTAATCATTACACCCTCTTACTCTTTGCCTCAAGGATTCGACAGAAACAAAACATGTTCTGTAACTATTTGGAGGACGGAGATTCCCCTATGGTACTCATTCTTGCCGTTCCGACGTACCGTTCAGACAGTTCCCTTGTGAGCAAATTGGTATAAAAAGTGCGGCAAAATGGAGCGCGTAGCTTTCCAAGAAAAGGACGAACTGGTCTTGACAGTTTTGATCTCCATTTCCGTTGGCGTGATTGAGTGTATCGTATTCGCCCTATCTAATCCTCTTACGATGCTGCAGGTTCTCGGAGAGGAAACGGAGCTGGCGAAGGGTAGCCTGAGCGAGCGCAGGGAATTATTAAATAGTAGAGCAATATTATAAAGTTTTCGAAACTTACAAGTGCAGGCTTGAGCAGGAAACCGGCGCATTCGTCAGTGGTGAAACAATTTTTCAATTTTTAGTTTTGACGGCGAATTTTTCGCAATTGTTTCTGCTAATTCCAAGAATAATACGCAAGCTAAAAAAATGGTAGTAACTTAGCAATTTAATGAATATTCAAACGATGCAGGCTTTCTGTTGGAATGCCAGGCATAGGCTTAAGTGTAGTTTTTGAATTTAGTTTTTTTGACTTTCCTGAAACGTGTTTTGGTTTGATTTAAAAGATGCCTTACTAGCAAGAAGCCGTGAAAAAAGAAATAGTTTGGTAAGAAAACTGTCAGCTTAAGCTTAAAATAACGCAACACTTAAATAAATATTGAATCACATCCGATTAACATTAGCAGAAAAAGCTTCAGGAAATTTAGTTGTACTGCACTACAGTTCAGGCAACCCTTACGATTACCGGTTAGGATTTACGATTTACGACGGATTTTTCGTAATTACGATTTACGAAATTTCGATTTTCATTTAGCACACCCGTGGTCGGTAACAATTTGAAATGGTCATATTAACTGTGGAAGAAACGCCAACATTGGGCAAGCTGTTCTTTCGCGCGCAGTGTTTACGTATTTGCTTTTTGAAATTTGTGTCAACACATTCTTTTCTTCAGCGCGACAAAGCATTCACATCATTAGATGATACCATGATCAAGAAGAGCGTAAAGGGCGTATAAAGTCCACGCTCTAGTACATAATCGAGCGATCTGAATCACTATCACCTGTTGTCCAGTTGGTGACGGCTCATGTCCAGCGGGTGTCAGCGAATCACATTACGCGGTCGGCCCACCCAATTTTCGACGACTTGGCCCATGCGACAGCGTCTCTGATCTTCGAACGTCGACGAAGCTCGGAACTGCGGAGGCCTTCCGTCACTTGCGTGAGTCTATCACTCCGAGCATCGTCCTCTCGATTCAACCCTGCGCAACGCTGATCGCGTGTTCATCCTGCTTTCGTACAGTTCAGGTCTCTGAGGCGTACTTTGACGGTGAGGGAGAAGTTGGGCGTAGAAGGGGCCGTTCTGCTCTCCGGGACACGGCCCAACAATTGGAAAAGTGGGCGGAACCTACCGCGCAAGTACTCCCGCGCCGTCAGAGTATGTTAGGGCAGGAGGAACAGTGGAGGCGAATAGGTGGGCACAGAGTCGGACGTTCTTCGTCTTCTTCACTTCTTCGACGTTTTGTAAGGGTGTTTTTATGTGGGTGTATGTAAAAGAGGGCTTTGTCTAGTGCGACTGCGCGACTTCATAGTAAAGTTTCAGGGTCGCTAACTCGGTAGGTTGAAGGGTTTTCAGAACTTGGACATATATTTTTCGTTTTCTCCTGCCCAGTTCATTCACTAAGTCGTTGCCATGTTTATCTCGCGACCCAGATACACGTGGCTGGAGAACTCGGAGATGTTCGTTGAGCGAGAAGGGGGCATCAGATACTCGTCCGTTCCTCAGGAACATCGTCTTCGTAAGATTCTGCTGCAGTCCAACGTTACCACATATACAATCGAAGTTGGTTAGCATTCGCTCCGCTTGGCTAATGCTCAGTGTTATGAGAACGATGTCGTCAGCGAAGCGAAGATGCTGCAGGTGCCGGCCGTCGGCCTTCACTTCTATTTCTTCACGTTCTAGATCGCGCACTCCATTTTCGAGAGTGGCCTTGATGAGCTTCGGGGATATGGTATTTCTTTGCCGAACACCTCTCTTCACGTTGATGATGACGTCGTTGTAGAATGGTGAAATCTTGGTCGTGAATCCACTGTACAGCTATCGGCGAACTACGATCTAGAGTGAACAGCGTGTAGACTAGGGCAGCGGGCAGATCGGACGATAGTTGCCAATGTCGTGCACGTCTCCCTTCTTGTACAGCAAGATGGTCCTGCTGTGGTCCTGCTGCTCTTCCACTGAGATGGAACCGTGCACTCCGACAGGTAGCATGTGAAGACCCGCGACAGAGTGTTAGTGAGCATTGGCGGAGATTCTCCAGGTGTTCGGGTCTGATCCTGTCGGGACCGGGTGCTGTACGTTTCTTCACCGACGAGATGGCGTATCGGATCGCGGAAGGGAGAACAGAGGGAACGACGTATCCATCCTGCGGAAGATGGCATGGGGGCAGGTGGACGTGGCTATCGAAGAGATCGGATTAGAAGTCGTGGATGACCTTCTCTATGGTCCTTCTGGAAGAAGTGACGGTTCCGTCAGGACGTCGGAGAGAGGTCATCTTGGACTTGAAGTTGGCGAAGTTCCGGCAGGCATTGCGGATGCTCAAACCTGCCTCTGCAGCTTCAGCCAACACTTCCGCTCTTCTCTTCTTAAGATCTTCGTTTATAGCTATGCATAGCTTCGCAAGCTTGCACGTCAGTTGGTAGTTGCCTGACGCTCGTGTTGCTCCACGCTGGCGTATCAGCTCGAGAGTTTCCGGAGACAGACGTCTCCTGGTGGTCTTCAAGCTATCGTCTCCCTTATTGTTAGTACTATCGCGGAGACAGCGCACCAAGCGGTTGTATCCTTCGCCGATGTTGGCCATGATGGTGTCTTCCCAAAAGACGTCGAGAGTGGTGTAAAGTTACCAGTTGATGGTCGTACTGGGACTCTTCTTCGTGAATTTCGCGGCCTGTCTTTCACGCGAAAAGAGGAACCTCGCGCGAAGGAGGCGGTGGTCCGATCGCGTGTAGAAATTGGGGACAACGGAAACGTCGGTCAGTCAGTACTTGCGATTGAAGGTGATGTGATCGATCTCGTTGTGGCCACCGGAGGATTCCCAGGTCCATCGTAGGGCGGGAGGCTTCTGGAACTGTGAGTTTCCATGGATGGTCTTGGTCGACACCATGAACTGAGACAGCCTTTCGCCTTGCTCGTTCCACTCCAAACCGTGGGTTCCGATGTGAAGTTCTTCCGGCGACTTTCGTGGCCCGATCTTGGCGTCGCCGACGATCACCTTGTAGAAAGTATGATCTTCCTTATTGAACTTCTCCAGCTTCACGTAAAAGGCCTTGACGTCTTCATCGTCGTAATCAGATGTTGGGGCACGAGCACAGTCAAAGCTGGCACGGAGCCACATCGCTTGAGTCTCAGATATCCGATTTGGCTTGTCTGGGATTCATATCATGAGTGAGAGTGAGAGAAGGCCTATCACGAGGACACCTACGCCACCTACTCCCCTGCTGTCGCATGTTCCGAACAGCACTCCGAGGAACAGCTCTTCTCCGGAGTCGTAGGCGGCGTGTGAGTGGGGGGGGGGTGTCTTCTCGCCTCGGTAGCTCCGATGACATTGTACTTGATCTTCCTGGCTTGCATCATCAGATCCTCAACGGATGCTTCCGATGCGAGCGTGTAAGCACAGAGTGTCATCCTAGTCCTTCCCATTTTGCGCAGCCTGGTTACGAACTGAGATTTTAGCTGCCTCTTCGTACTCGTCCTGCCCTTTGACAAATGGCTGTATTACTTTTCATTTGATGAATGGGAAGTAATACAGCCATTTTCCGAATGGAAGGATGTATTATGGACGGACATGGCTGTATTAATTCTCATTCGCTCGCTTTCGTAATTTTTTGAACCTATGATTTTTCGGACGATTCTTTGAACCAGAAAGGAACTCCAAACAAGCCACGTTAGGGATGGATCTTGACAATAACAACTGCATCGATAAGCAACAAAACTCTTGCAGTTCCCACTGTAGACCTTAACAGAGGTCTTTCTTTGATGTGCTTATGCTTTCAGGGGTAAACCGGTTGCGAGAGTTCTTCGACTTATCGAGAGCATCGGAGCATATTGGCTGCTGAATTGACTAAATGCTTTCATTCACTTGGTGAGTGTATCCGTTATCCGACTACAGCGTCGTTCTTATTCAACGTTGTCAAATTTCAGGAACTCGCTACTTAGGAGGAGTGTTCTTCATGCAACCGTACGGATTCTGTTGTTTCATTTATCGTTTCTATTCTCATGTTTGAGAAATCTGAGAGCCTTTATTAAATGTCACGAATATTCTTGTCGTCTTACACAGTTATCGTACACTAATTTCAGTCAAATTAAATTAATTATGTTATCTTTTGGAAGGGTGTAGCTCAGTCGGAGAAGGTGCTGACTGTCGCGTGCACCCGACCCCAGGTTCCTGGCTCAGATTTCCCGCCCAGGCCAACGAAGCCTCCGGGGACGATGAATTGATACCAGACTTGTATGAGAAGGATAAAGCGCTGATTAGTCCATGGGCTGGGCACCGCAAGTCATTGTATGGATTTCTACTTGCTATGATGCCAAATGTCTTTGCCTGATGTTAAAAAAAATTGGAGTGGGAGCCTCCAAACAGTTCGTTCCGTCGGGATCCACTTTCTAAAATTCGACCTCTCTTTCGTAAGAGTTTATCCCTCTCTATACTTTTGGGAAATCCAAGAAATCTGGTTATTCGTCTGTTCGATAACAAAAGAAGCAGACCACGGGTTCGATTTCTGTTTAGGCTTCACCCCAAACCCCGAGTGTAGAACACCCCGTCTAGGCCTTCTGACTCGCGTTACAGTGAAAAACTGGTTCTAGAGGAAAGCGGGACAGTAGGGCACAATCTTGAAACTGCTCCTATGAAGCTTGTCTACCCTCTATCGCACTTACGCCGATTAACTCTCCGAAGTACACATTGTCTACGTGGTGAGGAACAGATTGTGATAATCTTGTGAGAGCTCTATACCGCTAAATATCCGACGACAATAATAATCCTCCGATTCCCGAAGTCATTCTCCCTACCCCCTCCCCCGACAAAACACAATACCCCCTTACGCATGTGCAGCCAGAGACAGGAAGAAAATGTAGTGGCATCAGTCAGTAGTGAGTGTGAGAGGCATGTCCACGCACACGCTCGCTGCCTTTCAAAGGTCATCTGAGGGTCCAACGCATGCTTCGCAATGTTTGATCTGTGGCACATCTTTTGATCTAGACGCATGTTGTAGGACTTTCCTGTCACATACACGTTGGACGATAGTGAGAAAAAGTACTGGTCCGCCCATACGGATCCTTTCACTGATCCCCCTCCTATTACTGGTCCCACCTTCACTGGTCCTCTCTTCACTGGTCCCTCTTTTTTGGCAGCTCCCTTCATTGGCTCTCATTACTATTACTTTTTGCCCCCCCCCCCCCCCTCTTACTGCCTCACCTCACCTAAGTGGTACCCTTTATTGGTCCCCTTCACTGGTCTCCATTAATGGTCCCCCTTTACTGCCCCCACACCCCCATTACTCCCATTACTCCCATTCACAGCTCCCCATTACTGCTCTCACCTTCATTGATCCTTATTACAGGTCGCCCCCCCCCCCCTTCACTGGCCGCCATTACTGGTCCTACCTTCACTGGTCCCCTCTTCACTGGTCCTCCTTTAATGGTTCCCCCCCCCCTTTACCGGTTCCTCCTTCACTGGTTTCCGTTATCTTCCCCCCCCCCTTACTTAGGTGACACCTCTTCTGAACCCAGACGCCACTTGCATGACAATGGTGGCACCTCTTCAAAACGGAGACACCCCTTGCATGAGATCCGTAGTACCTCTGCTGAGCTTAGACACCCCTGCATCGGTTACATGTCTTCTGACCCCAGGCACCCATTACGCGACATCGTTGACACCTCTTGTGAACCCAAACACCAAATGGGCGACATCGCTGACATGCCTTTTGAATCCGAGCGCCTGTTGCACGACGTCGGTGACACATCTTCTAAATCCGAACGCTTGTTGAGCAACGTCGGAGGCATGTCTTTTGAACTGGAACGTCCTTTGCGCGACATCGATGGCACTTCTTCTGACGGTCTCGACACGGCGTGAGTGGCACCTCGTCTGAACACGGACGCCTGCTACTCGACTTCTAGGAAAGGCCAGACGGATGAGCAGACGGACGGACGGACAACCGCTAACTCCTTTATATAGTAGGATTAGAAGAATGAAGCTTTCTTAAGTGATCTTCATCTCTACGCCTGAAGCTACGCGTTTCTTAGGGCAGCATAGATACGAATCTTTTTGAAAAAAAAACGTTCAGCAGCCAAGGCGCAATGCGGTTCTTTTGTCATTCGGAACCTGCAGGTGCTGAGACCAGACATATTATGCCTTATCAAGTGGCAGAGTACTCCCACCAGCCACTGCACGTGCGTCAGTGGTGCGCGTAAATGAAATCCGAAACTTCGTAAACTGTAGATCGTTACAGGACTGAGTTTCAAAGATGGATTCAGAGAAGACGAACCGTGTATTGCGCGCTTGCCCATGTCTGCAAAATGCACGTTGTTATCGTGCTCCACAATAATCAAATAGTGGGTTCGTCCATTCTGAGCGTATACTTGATGACATGGCTTCCAGAAAACCTTACTGGTTAACCTTACGAATCATTATGAAGACCGATAGAATACGTAGCGCATAGCGAAAAGGTTTAATGCCGGGAGTTTTAAATAACAAAGATTTTGTCCTGATTTCCGACTTTGCTCTGCGTTCAATCGTTAAATGATATGAGTACCATCCGTGAGCCCGGTACCAAAATTTTAATTGGATCAGAAGCTTTCGTCATTTCTGTGCAGATTCGCGAACAGGCCACCTCGCGCGCGGTCGTATTCTGTGTTGCTCTCAAATTCGTGCTTTCTTTCATTTTTTTGTATAGAATACCCTTCCTCTTGTTCTATTCTAATAGTTTACTTATTCCTCTAGTTATCTAAGTAATTATTAGCTTGTTTTCATTTGAATTTGTTCTTGTTTTTAACCATCGCCTTGGGGTGTTCTTTTGCCGTCGTCCTTTGCATTATTGATTTATTTGCATCAGATAGCTCAGGGATCAACATGGCACCAAAGTCGCAGCCAACGGCCACCAGGAGTGCCAGTCTTTCACAGTCGAACCAGACTGAATCGAAGGGTCAGGGAGGTGAAGAGGAGATTGCCGGGAAGTCGGCAATTGAACTCATCCGGATGGCTATGGAGCTGAACACTGATCCAGCGGTTGGACGCCTCCTTCTGGCTGCTGTCCAGAGAATTCCAGTGGATTTCTCTATGCTTTGGAGGGCGAAAAACGGAGCATAGTGATTAGTGGCTCGGAGGAGGGTGCCGATGATCTTCGACCTTCTGGAAGCCAGGCCGCTCTTGAGGGAGAACTGGGACGTGTTCTCGATGCACTTAATGTAGAATGTCGTCCCACTGAAGTCTATAGAATGGGTCGGCCTGACCCAAAACGACCCCGGCTAGTAAAAGTGGTTCTCCCCTCCTCCACACACTGGCGTCGTGCTCTCGCCAATGCCCGCTTGCTTCGAAGTTGTGGCTTCTCTGATGTGTTCATACGCCGGAGTATGACCGCAGAGGAGAGAAAACGCGACTATGAACTGAGGCAGGAAGCTCGGGAGCGCAATAAGGGTGCAGCCGTCCGCGTGTGGGTAGTATATCGAGGGGAGCTGAAACGTGCCCCGGAACTCCCCAGGATCACGGGAAACTCATAAGTCAGCGCGGCTGTAAGCCCCTGAAGTGCTTTTTAATAAACGCTCGTAGTCTGATGAATAAAATCGATCGAGCATTTTCAACTCTTCTTGTCACAATGTCAGCCAGATCATACGCTCGCTGTGTCTCGCCGCGAGTCGCTGGGTGCCGATTCGATCTGTCAACCGGCCAACGGTCTTCAATTTTTCTCTTACCTACCCTATTATATTACTCAAGCCGCTGCCTTCACCCACGCCGACTAGCTAAACACTGCTGTGGCGCGGTGTGCAATTCGTCTTGAAGAAAAACGCCACATACGGAGGTGAATTGCTTTGGTTGTTCTACCCTCCACCTCAAGACCGCGTATCGACTTGCTATCTATCTGTGGAGTTTCTTTTGGCTGAGAAACTGTCTCGCTATCAAATTCAGCCTCCCTACTTGGTGCATCGTACTGCTAGTAGCCGTTTTCTACAAATATGAACACTCCCTTGTCCTCCCATCCTGTTTAGGTCCGCTGGCAGCCGTCCAAACGCCAGTGCGTCGATCTACAGAAGACACCGTCAACCCCTGGCGATTTGGATGAGCAAGTGCAATCCATTCTGAGGGACGAGCCTGTGTCGTTACAGTTGAGGATGGTGATATCGATTCTTTTAGATGATAGGAGGCATTTGCGTCCAATGATGGAGCATTTCCGTGAAATGACAAACACTATTTCTTCCCTTAGGGCTGAGATCACGGTTCTTAAGACTACATTGAGTTCCTATTCCGCTCCGTCTCAGCATACTTCCCAAAACATGCAAATCGATGATCCTGTTAGATCTTCTCCTACGTCTACTACGTCTAAGAAATCGAGCGTAACCGATCTGTTGTAATCGCCGGCTTAAATGAAAGTCAAGCCGAGCATTCTTCCTCTCGAGTTCTTCACGATTTTAACGCTGTGCGAGAGATCATGGACTTCTTGTCAATCGATTGTTCTACTTGGTCAGTATACCGTCTTGGCCGCTTTAAAGCTAGCCATCCCCGCCTTGTTAAGGTTGTACTACCGGCCTCTTCCTTTGCCAAGCTGATGACACGTCGCGCTCCTCGTTTGAGGCACTTCAGGGTGGCCGGGCTGTTCATCAGACCTTCCCTCACCAAAACTTAGAGGGATCGTTTGAGAGCAGAGCGAGTGGTGCGGCGAATTCATCAGCAATCCACATCTTCGCAAGCTCAATCAGCTGATGTTCCTGCGCCTAATAATGTTCCTGTGGATAGCAGCAATGTCATAGATCATAATAATTCATGCCCTTTTAACTCGTCAAACAAGTAAGGCATCGTCGGGCTCCAGGTGGAAGTCTCTCATTCTCATTCTTTTTGACTAATGTCCGTTCAGTCCTTAAAAATCTTCATGCGCTTAAATGTATTTTGGGTGCTAATGATTTTGTCGTCATCGCTCTAACTGAAACCTGGCTCTCTCCTGACTTTGGCATTGACTGCGTCCTTGGTGGACGGCAGGGTCAGTTTATGGTTTTCCGGTGTGACCGGCAAGGTAAAAAAGTAGGCGGGGTGGCGTGTTTTGTAAAGAAAACGCTTTCACCTATATTAATTTTCCATGAATCCGTACTCAATGGCTACGAAATTCTTTGTTGTGATGTCACGATACGCGTCTCCGATGTACGGATTCTGATTCTCTACAAAGCGCCATCTTGTTCTTCCACTTTGTCCGCCCAAATGTTCAAAGTTGAGTGATCTTATTTCTTGTGACCGTCCTTCGGTATTATGGGAGAATTAAATCTTACTGACATTACTTGGACCGGCCCTAACCCACTCGCCAAGTCCTGTCAATCCAAAGCCTTTCCTGACTTGTGCGAGTCGCATTCACTATTGCAATTAGTTGCAAAAGGAACCCTTGGTAGCAATGTGCTAGACCTCCTTCTTTGCAGTCGTAGTAATATCATTTATGACGTATCGTTAGAGCCACCTGTCGGCACCGGCGATCATGCGGTAGTCACATTCAAGCTTAACATAACCAAGGAGCAAACTGTCCTCCTCAGTAAGCGGGATTTCAAAGCCGCTGATTTTGATGCTATTCGTTACTACCTAGGCAACGTGGATTGGTTCAACTCCCTCTATTCAATAGAACCGGTGGATGAAAAGTATGAGCTATTCGTCGCGATACTGTGCCATTGCATGGAACTTTTTGTACCTCTTCGACGGGTCCCAATTCACCATGCTCACCTTCCTCAGTATCTCACTTCTTTGCTCCAAAAAAGGTCTTTGGCATGGGATAGAGCGAGGAATTTCGATACCGAGGATCATAGGAAGACATATGAGAGGTTGGACCATAAATTTTCTCGCAACTTGTTCAAATATAATCGTTCTGTAGAGAATAAAATTATACACTCGAAATCGAAGTCTGCTCTTTACAAACTGTTGAACTCTAGGCTACGCTCCAGGCCTTCCGTTACTGCCCTTATGACTGGAGATGAGGACATTATAAAAACTGATTCTGGTAAGGCTGTGCTATTGGCTGACCCTTTCGCAAGTTCCTTCTCGCCTGATTTTGATCTATCGGAGCAATATGAGCAGCAATTTCCTACTATGTCTGGTTCGGTATGGTTTTACGCAGATGAAATTTATAATCTTTTGTCCCGATGGCCGCCATCTTACTCCGTGACTCCCGATGGAATAGCTTTGGTGCTATAAAAAATGGAGCTCATATTATAGCTAGTCAACACATTTTTAGTCTAAGCTTTATGCGAGCGGAAATCCCTAAGAGATAGAAATCGTCGCTGGTTACGCCTATCCCAAAAAACCTCTATCCCTAGCAACCAATTATAGACCCATAAGTATTACGTCAATCTTTTGTCACCTTTTCGAAAAAATATGAAGGAAATCCATTCTCAATCACCTTCAGGAGCACTGAGTCTCCCCTTCAGCATGGTTTTCAAAAAGGCAAGTCAACCGTCACTGCCACGCTAGAGTCCTTAAATGACTGGACCACATCGCTAGATAGAGGGCAATGTGTGGATAGTGTGTACCTTGACTTTTCCAAAGCATTTGACAAAGTCTCACATCACAAGCTGATTCGGAAAGCTACTATAGTTGGAATACATCCACGTATTGTTGCATGGATTCGAGAGTTCATCTCTGGTAGAAGAGTGATGGTTCGAGTTAACAATACATTTTCCAGTTCTCGATCCATCTTCAGCGGAGTTCATCAGGGCGGAGTTCTATCTCCGGTTTTGTTTAATATCTATACTTATGAGCTTCCTTTTCTCATCACTTCATCTGGCGTTAAATGTATTGATTTCGCCGACTACATCAAGCTTTACCACTGAGTAAACAGTTCCAGCGATTGCGAAACGCTTCAGCATACCAACTCTGTGGTCCACAAATGGTCTGGAGACTGGCAGCTACCACCGTCCTAGGAGGAAATGAAATTGTTGCGTATTGGTGCTAATCACCTGTGTTTGATTACCAGATTGGCGACACATCTATAAATAAGGTTCAGGAAATAGTGGACCTTGGTTTTTTGGTTAACAAGAGTCTTAACTTTTATGACCACTGTGCGAATAGCAACGAAAGCGTACTCTATGGTTCATCAGGTTTTCAGAGCGCTCACAACCAATGACAATGATCCAACTATTCTTATTAGGACATATAAGACATACATAAAACCTCTAGTCGAGTATGGCACCGTTATCTTCAATCCTCATAAAAAGAAAATTGTTTAGAAAAAAAAGTTGGAGGAATTACAGAACAGTTTTACAAGGAAGCTTTTTATAAGGATGTTAGGGTTCTCGTATGATGGCATACCTCGATCAGCCGTTAGAAATATCAATCTAAAACTTCCAACGTTGGCTTGTCGTAGGAAGAAGTTCGATCTAATAATGGCTCACAAGATTTTGACCAAAACCTCTGGCATTGCAACTGGATTCCTGACTGCGCTGCCGTCCATTAGGAGAGGCGGTGCGCGGAAGGTAATTGTCCCGAAGGCCAGGCTGAGTTGTCGAACACATTTTTCCGCAAACAGGGCAACATCTAGCTATATTAAAATTAGTAAAAATCGTACAATTCCACAATCCTTATATACATTCAAAACTTTATCGAAAAACACCTGGATCCGTAATGCTGACCTTGCTTTCTTTCCATATCTTCTTATTCTTCAGCGTTTGTCCCGCTTAGCAGCGGGGTCCGCTCTTCTGGTATGATGACGCCACTTCGCACGATCAAACGCTTGATCGGGGTGGATACCAGCTTCCTTTAAGTCCACGTGCAACGTATCAAGCCAGCGTTGCCTTGGTCGTCCTTTAGGCCGTTTTCCGGGCACATCTATGTTGAGGCCAATCTTCCGAACGGTGTCGCCGTCCGCACGAAGAACATGGCCATACCACCGTAGGCGAGCTTCACGTAGCTTGTCAGCAATTGGAGCGACGCCAAACCTTTGACGTACGGAGACATTGCGAACATGATCCAAACGCGTGACACCAGCCGTCTCCATCACGCTGAGGCGGCTCTCAACTTCCTTCGTTGCAGGCCAGCACTCAGCACCGTACATCGCTACTGGTCGGACGACGGTTCTGTAGATCTTTGATTTTAAGCGCTCCGGTATCTTTCTGTCGCACAGAACGCCTGTCATTGAGCGCCATTTGGACCACGCTGCGCTCACGCGTGAGTTCACCTCGCACGTCAGACTACCATTAGACGCAATTGCAGATCCAAGGTACTTGAAATGTGTCGCTCGTTCGAGCGCAGTGCCATTGATCTCAATGGACCCAGTCTCGTTTACCTCTGTCGTCAAGTACTCAGATTTTTGGACGTTTAGCTTGAGCCCGAACGCCGCCAAGCGGTCACACCAAGCTTGCACTTGTCGCTCAAGCTCGGCCTTGTCTTCACTGGCAAGCATTACGTCATCTGCATAGAGCAGCGTCCAAGGAGCAGGCTTCTGAAGGTCTCGCGAAATGGCATCCATTACGACAATGAAAAGAAGTGGGGAAAGCGCGGAACCTTGGTGAACACCGACGGAGATTGGAAACTCCGTGGATGTGCCGGCCGGCGCTCGCACTTGACTCTTAGGACAAGAGTAAAGAATGCGCACCCACTCGATCAGTTCTTCAGGGACACCGTGCTGTCGTAAGGCATACCATATGACCTCACGCGGTGCACGATCAAATGCTTTCTCCAGGTCGAGGAAAGCAAGATGCAGCGGTTTTTGTTTCTCGCGATGTCTTTCCACAAGAAGACGAACAGCATGAATGGCGTCGATGGTGCCACAGCCGGCTACGAAGCCACACTGGTTGGTGGAAAGCCGGACGATCTCGCGGATACGTCCATCCACAATTCGCTCAAATATTTTCATACTGTGCGAGAGCAATCGGATTGGACGGTAACTTGTGCAGTCCGCGGGACTGCCCTTCTTCTTCCAGATCGGGATCGTCGTGCTTTGCTGCCAACTACCAGGAACCTTCTTCTCCGCAACAACCTGGTTGAAAAACTTCGTTAGCCATTCAGCAGGATTCCAGCACCTCGAGTTCCATAGTTCGGCCGCTATGTCGTCAGGGCCCGTTGCTTTTCCTGGCTTCATCTTCTTCAAAGCCGCTTCCGTCTCCTCCACAGTGATTTTCTGCACAGGACCGTGCGTAGGAGGGACGCAAGGGATAGGCGGATGGGCAAACTCTACTGTTGAAATTCTCTCGAAGTAGTCATGCCATCGTTCCATAGCCCTTTTGCGGTTCATCAGCAGATGGCCATTCTCATCGTTGATGCCAAAGAACTTTTCGATGTCCTCGCTCTGGCGATGGCGTGCTTTGGCAAGCCGATAAAGTTGTCGTTCACCATCGCGCGTCTCGAGTTTCTCGTTGACATACTCATAATGAGAAGCTTTTGCAACGGCAACAGCCTTCTTAGCCGCCCTCTTCGCTTCTTGGTACATACGCCAATTGTCGGCTGTCTTGTCGCTGAGAAAAGCGTGATATAGTCTTTTCTTCTCTTTTACTTTTTCCTTGACGTCGTCAGTCCACAGCCAAGTCTGCTTCTCAATCTTACGCCGTCCAGGCTTCGTCATGCCCAGTTCGGAACGTGCAGCTTGTAGTATCGAATCGGTTGCACGTTTCCATGTCTCCTCAACATTGGTAACCGTCGGCAACCGAATACGAGCAACAACAGCTGCGTCCTTCTCTTTCATCCGCCACCACTTGATCCTTGATGGTCCGCATCGCTCGACCTGCCTCAGCCTCGGAGGGGCGATCTTAAGTGTGCAGATCAGCGGACGGTGCTGCGTGGCGACAGTCTCGTATGGCACAACCTTCGCATCTGTGACCAGCCTTCGATCGCGATGCTTGACAAGGATAAAGTCAATCTGTGTCTTGGTATTCCCGCTATAGAAAGACACGAGATGGAAGTCACGCTTTCGAAACATTGTGTTCGCGATGGTGAGATTATGCGAGTCCGCATACTCAAGAATTCGCTCACCATCAGCGTTACGTGCTCCATAACCGAAACCGCCATGACAGCTGTAACCATCTTTCACAGTCCCAGCGTGGCCGTTGAGATCACCTGCGACAACGACAGCGTCTTCTGGCGGCACCTCTGCTGTCTTCTCATCAAGCAGGGTCCAAAACTCGTCCTTCGCTCGCTCGGAGCAGCCTGTCTGCGGAGCGTATGCAGAGAAGAAATGATACATACGCTGTTCAGCAGCAACAACGACCTTCATCAAGCGGTCACTGAAACGTTCCACGCTTGCAATCGCATCTCGGAAACGTTCGGAGACGACCACACCAACACCGCTGGTGGTCCTGGGACTGCCGCACAGAATGGCCTTAAAGCCTCGGCCTATGTCCCTCGACTTGCAACAGGACCACCTCGTCTCCTGTACCGCACATAAGTCGATTCGTCTTCGCTCCAGTGCTTCTACCAACTCGCACGAGCGGCCCGTCAACGTACCCACATTCAGCGTAGCAACGCGGGTCCTGCTTACGTTACGGGACTTTTGGACTTGCTCAGTTGCCCCCCGATGCCGTCCTCGCATCAGGGACCCTCGCATACTTCTCACACTCGCCGGGCTTTGCGAGTGCGCGTCGGCTCCCGCGGACGCCGTAGCATTATCTCGACAAACAGTTAACGCCATCAACCATGTGATGTGACATGGGATCTCCATAGGCCGGCCTGTCACAAGGGCCTGTCGCCTGCAATCGAGTGTCCGTGCTTAGCTTAGCTCGCATAGCGAACAGTTTCCAGTGGCACCACGTGGAGGAACGGACATCGCCACCGCTTTCTTTCCATATGTTCTACTACAATCTCACTTCTGCATTATCGTTTTATTCCTTGTTCGTTCTCGTTGGTTTGTTTTGTAGTGTCGTATAATATCACAGTTGACATAGGTTTCCGTGTAATAAATAATAATAGATTTCGTTTTTATCACAGAAACTTGGTTCAATGAGAGAGTTTTGGACTCAGAAATAGTTGGCTCCCTTCCCTACTTTGTCTTCCGATCGGATCGTAATGGTCGCATTGGTGTAGGTGTCTGTTGTGTTGTGAAGGGATATCTTGTTAAACCACAAGAACCTCACTGCTCCTGGGAAGGCCGATGTGCTGTGCCTTGACCTCTTCTGTACAGTTACAGCCTCATATACTCGCTTCATTACCGTTCACCGTCCACCTGATTCTGCCAGAAATGATGATGAGCTAATTGAGCTGCTTCGAAATCTCGTTTAAACTCATGCCAACACTGTAGTGGTAGGAGACTTTAATTTAAAGATTGACTGGGTCAAGCAGCATGCATTGAATTCGGCCAGTACGAGTTTCCTAGAGCTTTTCCAAGAATGTGGTCTTCAGCAGTTCGTCAATAAGTCTGCACTTAGTGTAAACACTCTTGATCTAGTTTTATCCTCATTTCCAATTGTATGCAACGTAGCTACACTACCTCCGTTAGCCACATCAGATCACTGCATCGTTTTTTTTGTTGACATAATGGCCAGATTCGCAGATTTTTCGCCACCTCCCCTACCTGATTTTTTGAGTGTGGACTACTTAGCGCTAGAGAGCTACTTCAGTGCTATAGATTGGTTAAGCATATTCGATCAGTACACTTCTATGTCTGATGTTTATCGAAGGTTTTGTACAGTGCTTTATGATGCTTTTGCAATATTTGTGCCTTTTAGATTTCCAAGATGCAAGGCGATTATATACCCTCGCCACATTCGCAATTTGTTGAATCAAAAACAACGTCTTTTTCACGAGTCAAAATGTTCCTTAGACAACCAGGCTTACAAAAATGTCTGCGAAAGCCTAAACCATCATGTCAAAAAATTCGCTGCTAATTACGAAAGGCGGCTTGCCTCTCAAGCAGGGATGTGCGGAATTTCCGTTTCCGTGTTCCTAATTCCGGTTTCCGGCCATTTTGGGCTCTTCCATTCCGTTCCGTCTTTCGCCTGTTTTTGCTCCGAAAATGAAAAAAAAGCGGAAACGAAAATGGACACTGTTCCACATTAGTTTTCTATTGAATACAACCAGCGTATTAGTTAAAAAGATTTCTCCTTGATATTATTGTGAGAGAAATACTGTTTGACAGCTCTAGTATTAATATTCTTGAAATTGATAGATTAGACTACCAAAAAAGCACTCAAAAATGACAACGGACGGGTTCACGGCAAAATTAAAGTGCCACACAAAACCCAAGCTAAGAAAATACACTCAACGTTTGAATTATCATAAAATTGTTGATCCATTAGTTACAAATAGGTACAAAAACTTAGTAGGCATATTGCGCAGTATCATGAAATAGAGAGTTCAGTGAAGATTGTGGCATGCGGTTTGTGCTCCAAGATTAGATCAGTGTTCCTGACCATAGGTGAAACTTTCAATTTTTAATTTCGGGTGTGATATTCATCCATATGGTGTTACGCGACCCATTTTTGAATGAATCATCACGAATATCTAGCATGAGCTGTTATTTTGATTGACTATGGTGACTTAGTGAATTCTGTCACAAAAGTATTGCTTCGAGAACCATCTTGGAACTGTCCAACTGTGCCACCTTGGGCGTTTCTTGGATGGCACAGACTGAATATTCCTGTGGAAGTGTGGATCCACGATGACTAATCAGTCATCCAGTTATCATCCTATTGTTAGATCACAGAATCAATTCCGAGTACTAGTTACAATGTAACGGCTAATGTTGAATATGCAGTTATTTATCTGTGCAGTCACCACGGCATCCATGATGCTACTGGTTTCTAGAAGTGTTGAGAGGAATCTCTTTCCTGGTCGGAAAATGAACTAGGTGGCTACTCCAGTTTTAAACTTCACCCGAGTCAGTTTTTTCTTTTTCAAATGCGGGTCTGTTAGTAACCTCAAGTGATTAAGTCTATCATTCAAAAAATATCAGCATCAAAAAAGTCAGCGAAAAACCCGTCACAGGGACTAGATATGGAAATACAACATGCTGAAGTAGTGAGAAATAGTGAAATAAGCCCTTGAATTTGTTTTCGTTCATTGCTCAGCCATAGCTAAAACGTTAACGTTAGCAATATTATGAATTCATGCTTCGTTATATTACGTGATGATGAGGATGAGCATTCATCTGGTGAAGGTTCTGCTGCTCGCAAAGTCCGAGCGAGAAAAGGTGCAATAGAAGCCGCTTCTGACGCCGTTTTAGATGCAATTTTTGATAAAATGGCGAACATATGTCATTTCCCTTTCCGCGTTTCGATTCCGGTTTCCGGCCGTTTTTGAGAGTTTTCGTTTCGTCTTTCGTCTCCCTCATTTTCCAGAAACATTTTCGCACATCCCTGCTCTCAAGCGTCAGGCAGAAACCTTTACCAATACATCCGTCAAAGACTAAAGCCAAAAGCATGCCTTCCCACGCTAATCGGACCATGTAGCTCCAAATGCCTACCGACCAGGAAAAGGCGGATGCATTAGCTGAATTTTTCTCCAGTGTTTTGTCTGCAGCCAACCGCTCTGCAACTGCAGAATATCCTGCAAACTCTTTATCTATAAAACGTACTTTTGGCGATATATACTTTCATCCACATGAAGTCTCTTTAATTTTCAAGCGTTTAAACCCATCTAACTCTGAGCCATATGACGGAATCCTTAGTTATATATATATATATATTTATTTATTTATATATCCCTTGGAATCCCTCACTATTCGCTTTCTAGGCCCCTTGCGCTCCTATTCAATCTGTCTTTGCTCTTAGGAGAGGTTCCGCAGGTGTGGAAGGAAGCCATAGTAACAGGCATTCCAAAGAGTTCTAGCACTAATCACCTAAGTAATTTTCGTCCGATTAGTCTTACTCCAACAGCGGTTAAGGTAATGGAGAAATTAGTGTGCGACAAAATTCAAATTTGGCTTAACAAATTTAACGTTATTCCTCCCGAGCAGTACGGATTTTTATCTGGTGCCTCAATAGCAACCAACTTAGTTGACTCGCTTTATGATTTCTCGTATGCTATCAATAGTGGAAATTTAGTTGATGTGATATATCGTGATTTATCTTAACCGTTCGACAGGGTATGTCATAATATACTGCTTGATAAATTGGAAAGGCTTGGGATTCGAGGTAAAGTACTGAACTGGCTAAGGTCGTATTTACCAAATAGATGCCTGACGGTTAGGGTAAAACAAAGCTCTGTCGTGCTGACAGCATCGTAGTCACACTGAAATACTGTTTTTTAATAACTGGGACCACCATTCTAGCTATTCATCTGTTTTGTGGTTACACTTCCGTTTTGGTATGCATCAGTGAGAAATAAACGGCAATATATCTAATATATTTCAAAACGAATATGATTGGTAAAACTCATCCTTTATAAGTCACTCTTTTTTTACGTCTCCTCTCTAGCCCTAACCTAGAATAACCAAAGAAATTATTTTTCACTGAAACACTCGTAGTATTGCGATCACTGATGTGATCGTTAGGGCGTGAAATATAGCTGACGAGTAATGCTTAATACTTCAATTGACGAAAATACTAGGATCTTTGAGTCAAGATTTACAATTTGCTGACTGAATTGAATTTTGAGTATAAAAGTAAGTGAATAATGTAAATTTTTATAAACGCCTACAAGTTGAAACGCTTGTCTTCGACCACATTTCTAGTCATACAAAGGCATCTACTACTGGAAAAATGAATCTTTGGATAGAATAATTAGATCGTCTGATAATTTAGAAATTTTCTGTTTTCTGGCGTTTTTAGCTTTTCTGTTATCTGATTTCTTTTTTCTGACCAGAGCGATTTTCCGTTTTCTGTTTTCTGGGAAATTTTTAAAATTTCCGCCCATCCCTGCTGTGGAAGTCGATGTCCAGCCTCAGAACCCGTTGTTCAGGCGTCGCGAAGGCTACTCCATCCATTTCCTTCACGAGACCAAAGGACGATGACAAAGGTATAATGGCAATGAAGCACCCTTTGCTTCCCTAAGAATTCGTGCACCGAGAAGAGGGAAACACCTCGGATAGGCAGAGCTAGATTCTTACAGATCTTTCTCCATAGGTTACTGCCTTTCCTTTTGTTATATCGAAGCTTTTAGGTGGTAAAAGAATGGCTAGCACGGACGAGGAAGCAACACAAAGGCGATCTGGTGCAGAAAAGGTGTATTGGAGGCATTAAATCTGTGTTCTGGCCCTGTTGAGGAGCTTCGCTTCACTTATAAACAAACGGACCCAAAGTCCATGGTTGGCTCGCTTTCATAGGAAACGGAGTATGACTGGCTCTTGTACCCCATAGCCATTGCTCTTCCTGTTTTCTTTAACGTCTCTACTGGCAGAAAGCAATACCTGTGAAAGCGGTGTCCTTCAGGGAGGTGTTTTGTCTCCTTTGTTATTCATGATTCGCACCATTGATATTCCTCAATTCCTAAGAACATCTACTGAGATTAAAATGCAGCTCTACGCTGATGATGTCAAACTATATGAGGTTATGATTATAGAAACAAAACCGAAGTACGTTTGGCGCTTCAAAGCTCCATTGAACGGATGCATCTCTGAGCTAATTGGTGGGGTATTCCTCTTAACACGGATAAGTGTGTTATTATGCATATTGGAGATGACGACGTGCCTTATATGCATTGACGGTAAGCAGCTTAAAACCTGCCGCACAAAAGACCTTGGGTTAAATATGTTCCGATAGGTTAAATATGTTCAGTTTAAAGACGCTGCAGGAGAGACGCATTGCTTCTGACTTGATATTTTGTTTCCGGGTTCTTTAAAATGAATCTAAATTATTGGCAAGCCAGTGTTGGGCATCTGTGCCAACAAGCATGCGTAGTGGCAGGTTTAACGTTCATTATCGTAGAATCGGCAGGAAAAACATTCATTGATGTTTAACAACCTATTTAACCGTTGTGCTAGGTGGATCTAGTTGCTTCCATTGACAGTGCTTGAAGCTGAAAATGGCTCTGCATGCAGAAAACAACTGAAGAGACATGACGTTTTGCAGCTGTTAGGAAACACTTAAGGCTTGAGTTCTATCATTCCTATTTCAGATGTTGCTATGTGGTGAGGTTCGTATGATGTTGGCTGTACGGAGATGAGTGTTACTGGCTGTCTGACGCTAAATTCATCGTGTTATTGTTATTGTTTTATATCCTTCCCAATGTTAATGTTTTAGATAATGTTATTCCTTTTTTTTATTGCGTTGCTTCGCATATGAAGCTACATCTTCAAACACTCGCGCAAAGTGAACGTTTATCCCCGGAGCTATGCCACGTCATTGCCTTAATACTGGGACGATGTCCCCTTATCGCAACATTTTGCAACCTTAGCCTGAGTTGTTAGGAATGATGAGTAGTTGGTTGGCAGGAGAGTTTAGACTTGATCAAAAATATTTCGCAAATGTTTGTCATTCCACAGGATGTTTCGGTTTTTGTCGTCAACCAGCTGCGGCTACAGAAGCGACAATGGCTGTCACTGAAAGAAGCATTGCCTCGCCTAAGCACTGAAGGCTACTACCTGATGCTTAGGTGTTGATCGGCCAGGAATGTTGCTCGAAAGTGAGTTATTATAAATAACCACACTATAGCTGGGCTGTGTTTTAGAAAACCGATTCATTTTAATTTCTGTGTGCTATTCTTTTGTCTTACCGAACTTCACTGCCAACAATTCGCTTTCAGAGAGCAAATTTCTGACTTTCTGTGCACTAAGGCATTGTAGCAGACTGATGCAGGGTATTTCCTACCATCAGTAACGTTACCCACGCATGTACGCGGGTGGCTCCACATTCCTTCTCATTGCATTGTAGATCTCACAGTTTTCAAGTGAAAAATGAGAGCACTGCACGGAAAAAGGGCAAGAGGGTTTCCTGCTTTGAAGGAGGTACTCTAAACACGTTTCACTATTTCGCATTTCTATATTTTTCGCAAATTCCTTTCATTTTTCATTGTTATTTTTATCAGCTATGTTTCTAGAAAAATGTTCAGTTATTGTTGTTTTTCAGTTGTTTTTTTCGGTACTGGATCCGTCTTAGTTGCATGACGATGTGTTAGATGTTATGCGCCCTTCGATTGCAATAAAAAATAAATAAATGGATGTTCCTGCTTTTGTTTGAATTATTAAGTCCACGAAGAGATGTGCGTGTGCGGAACCATTCCTTAGAGAAGGGTACGTAGTTTAAACATTGTAAAAATATAAAATGTGCGCTAAAACCTTAAATGCTCAATCCACTTTTCGTGACAGCCCGGTTTTTATGTTTTGGAGCACTAATGCGTGAATCTTGTAGATGCTATTTCAAAATTGAGGAGCTACGTTGTCGTTGACAAATTTTGAAGCGATGTACTGGAATGAGACACTTTGAATGAGAAATACAAAAATCTTAAAATGACAGAGAACCAACACCAAATGGAGGATCGGCTAGAAGAACATGTAAAAGCAAAGCACAGTCTCATTATTTATCCCGTCAAGTGTATAAAAACGGTATAACTTGAAATTTAAACATATGTCATCATGGTTCACAATCATACCGCCTTCACAGCGCTATTTTCTTTGGATTTCTTAGAAACACCTTCAGAGAAGAAACCTCTCCGTGCACAGAAGGATGTCAAAAATGTACTCGACAGATCACGAGCTCTAATTTCCCAACCGTTCATCTAAAATTTCTAAATTCTTTTAAATCTAAAACTGCCCAACATACTCAAATGGTTAGTTTTCAACGATGTTATGGCCATTTGAAATTTGAAGTCGAAAACGACGTAAGGCTTTGGTATGTCCTGCTAACTTCCGGGTTCAATTTAGCGACAAGTGCTGCTGAAAGCGTAATGCCAAAATTAGCACCATTAACCGCGATGAACCGAAATTAAAGGGAATCCGCACGCAGAAAATGAACAATCGCATTCTTTTGAACTGCCCTTTAGAGAAGTTCCTTCTAGAATTTTCGCATTTTCCCTGATTCTTCACAAGGTACAGTACCGCCGCTAAACGCTCAACCAATTGACGTTTGCGACGCAAAAACGCGTTTTTTGCGTTGCATCATGATAAGTTTGTTCAAAATAAAGATTTTCTCACGAAAACTCACAAAGGCTTTAAGCACCATCCTAGCTTTCATTTGGCATGCGACCGCTTCTCAAAATTTGCAGGAAGCCTTAAAATGAGCAACTAAATTAAGGAGGATCTTAATTGCTTTGACCTGACCTACAACCGTCGCCGAGCCTCGCCTAATTGTGTCCCCAGGCACTCCCAGTCGAATTCTAAACTTTTTAAACATAATCAAATTTTATTTTTCTGCCATTTATGTCCTTCCCCTTGTTACGACAATTCATATGATAGGAAACTTGGCCGGAATACGTCCATTTTGAGATTGCTTCAAGATCGGCGATTCCGATTACTTGAACGAACGAATTCTCAGTCAGAAAGCTGTGATGTTGCCTGCTGGACTATTTTAGAGGTGATAAAAATGGCATAAAAATTTATGTTTTAAGGTAATTTTAAGCATTTGCATGCTGGTTGCAAACTGTCAGAGCTGCAAGTAAGCGAACGTTGCATATGCGGATCGCCGGATTTAGGCGTTAATAGCTAAGCTCTGAGCAATTGCGTTATTCTGAAAACGTGTGTGCTAGCGAGACACATTGTAGAGACTCCGTGTGTCGAATACCGACAAACCAGGTAATCAGGTGATAGAATTTCAGCCAGTTAAAGTGACGACTTTGTTCGAAAGTGTGACTGTGCTTCAGCACCGTTTCCTGATCACTCCTCGCAGAATTAAAGGTGGCCAACAGAGCATTGTAATTCCATGATTTTTTCATCCAAATTTTTCACTCAATCCGGACACTAATCATCTGTCGCACCAGTTCGAGCGCTGATGTAGAGGTCCTCTTCTAACATAATTGCGCTGACCTGGCATGCCCTACAGAGACACTGCACTCGACTGGGTGACCAACAAATCCCTCGTTTCTCTTTCTCATAGCTGCGGTCCTGTTCGGCTTCGTGCAACTCTTTATGCTATCAATTCTTGATAAATGTTCAAACGACGCAAGTCTAGATCGAATGGTCCACCTTGTACGGTTTTCTCACTAATTGCTTTACTGTTACGGCAGCAATTCGAGGTAATTTTCTTCAATCACACTGTAAAGGAAACTGTGGTTAAAGTTTTCGTTTCGAGATCATTTAAACGAATTTTATGGACGTAGTGGAAAAGAGTAGAGCTCCCGCTCTGATTTTGGAGTTGTGTATCTCAACAGATTTGAGAATATAAACCAAATATATCCGTAATCTAAAATATGAATGTTCCTATGGTAATGATCATATGAAGTGAATGTCGTGGAAATAAGTTTTCCATGGCTCAAAAAACAATAAATACTTGGACGTGGCTTCATTATTCAGACCACCCGTTAGGCCAGGTATTGCTGTTCCTATAAACATAGGAAAGGCGTGATCAATTTCCCTGTTGCAACTTTGTTGCTCCTCAAATTAAACATTATTCTTAATTTTTGAACAGGACGAAACTAAGTGCTTTGCAACAATTTAATTTATGTGTTAATCTATTATTTCTTGGTCGTAGCAGGATACAAGTAAAGAAGTTTCAGTAGCTGTTATTGAGCAGAATTAGCCCGTTCTCATTTTATTTCTTTCTTCAGAAAATTATGCGTAGTGGAGCAGCTTTATCATGAGTGATAAAGCTGGTAAGCGTGACATGAATACAGATTTTGGGGATCACTGGGTCTGGGGACAAAATCTCAATGTTTATGGAGTGTGCGTCGTACGTAACCCGGAAAACCCAAAAAATCATCAGACATTGATATCAGATAATTGTGGTGAGGTCGAACAGGACCGCAGCTATGAGAAAGAGAAACGAGGGATTTGTTGGTCACCCAGTCGAGTGCAATGTCTCTATAGGGCATGTCAGGTCAGCGCAATTATGTCAGGAGAGGACCTCTACATCAGCGCTCGAACTGGTGCGACAGATGATTAGTGTCCGGATTGAGTGAAAAATTTGGATGAAAAAATCATGGAATTACAATGCTCTGTTGGCCAGCTTTAATTCTGCGAGGAGTGATCAGGAAACGGTGCTGAAGCACAGTCACACTTTCGAACAAAGCCGTCACTTAAACTGGCTGAAATTCTGTCACCTGATCACCTGGTTTCTCGGTATTCGACACACGGAGTCTCTACAAGTGTCTAGCTAGTACACACGTTCTCAGAATAATGCAATCGCTTAGATATTAACGCCTAAATCCGGCGATCTGCCTATGCAACGTTCGCTTACTTGCAGCTCTGACAGTTTGCAACCAGCATGCAAATGTTTAAAATTACCTTAAAACAAAATTTTTTTATGCCATTTTTATCACCTCTAAAATAGTCTAGCAGGCTATATCACAGCTTTCTGACTGAGAATTCTTTCGTTCAAATAATAGAAATCGCCGATCTTGAAACAATCTCAAAATGGACGTATTCCGGCCAAGTTTCCTATCATATGAACTGTCGTAACAAGGGGAAGAACATAAATGGCAGAAAAATAAAATTTGATTAAAGATAAAGATAAAGAACGGAGTTACTCAATCCCTTCTGGGATGCGCCAGCGCATTCTACTTCCACGGGATGTCGTGGAGGCAATTTGAATGCGTATTTGGCCATACAATGACTTGCGGTGGCCAGCCGATGAACAAGTCAGCGCTTTATCCTTCCCAGACAAGTCTGGTACCAATTCACCGACCCCGGAGGGATGGAAGGCTTGGTTGGCCTGGGCGGGAAATCCGAACCAGGAACCTGGTAACGGTGCACGCGACAGTCGCGCCTCCTCCGACTGCGCTACACGCGCCCAAAATTTGATTATGTTTAAAAAATTTAGAATTTGACTGGGAGTGCCATAATTACACAAAATCACCGTCGCCGAGCCTCGCCTAATTGTGGTGCACAATTAGGCGAGGCTCGGCGACGGTTGTAGGTCAGGTCAAAGCAATTAAGATCCTCCTTAATTTAGGTGCTCATTTTAAGACTTCCTGCAAATTTTGAGAAGCGGTCGCATGCCAAATGAAAGCTAGGATGGTGCTTAAAGCTTTTGTGAGTTTTCATGAGAAAATCTTTATCTTGAATAAAGTTATCATGATGTGACGCAAAAAACGCGTTTTTGCGTCGCAAACGTCAATTGGTTGAGCGTTTAGCGGCGGTACTGTAGCTATCTTCGCCTCGAGATGAGCCATGTAATTCTCATTTTGCTAGATTTGACTTTAGCGGCATTTGCATGCCATATCAGCGTGAGCAACAAATCCTTTCGCACCACTCGAGGGATCTACGATGGGCTTGCCGAGGAATCGAACTCTGCCTGATTCGAGCACATGCCTCCAGTTCCACTCATCTATTGTCGTCTAAGTCGTCTAAGGTCAAAATTAGGTAAACGTACTCAAACTGGATGTGAGTGCCTCCTGATTAAAGGTGGAATTTACGAAAATTTACGATTTCCGACTTAAAACGGCGTAAATTGTAGCCAATGTTGCAAAAATCGCCGTAAATCGCGAAATCTTAAATCGCATTTACGCACACACTCATCTTCACAAAATTCCTTGTCACCGGTCATCTCCCTTACTGTTGTTAAGGTCAACCAAGGTCATGTGAGCTACGCGTGACCTATAAATTCGGTCTCTCCTTCTAACACACAAGGGGTGGCCAATGGAAAATCCAAGTTCCCACTGCAAAAAGCAATGTAAGATCCTCTTTTTCACTAATAGAGCAGGAGTTGAATTTTTGAAGCTTTCAAAGAAAAATAGCCTACCACGCAGTCTAAGGCAATTCAAAAACTAGCTGACAGGTATCTCCAGGAAACTTTATAGTTTGCTGTCGTTTTCGAGGTCTTGTTTTGTTGTATAAACTAAATTCTCTTAATGAGCTGTTGTGTGTTGAGTTTTGTTTGGTCTAATTGTATTTCTTAATTGTATTGCGTGGCTGCCCACGTACAGAATAAATAAATCAATGTCGTCGATATTCCAATGAGATGCTAGCACTTGCCCTTCAGTAGAGCAGGCAGTAACGCGCCTTGGTTCCCCTTTCTCTCAACGTTTTATGTTCTCCTGAAACGGTACACGAAAAGATGCTATCATAGTTTTTCGTCAGGATTCGCCAGGATTCGTCAGGATTCGCGTGTAGCGCAGCCGGAGGAGGCGCCGACTGTAGCCTACACCCGGTACCAGGTTCCTGGTTCGGATCTCCCGCCCAGGCCAACCAAGCCTTCTAACCCTCCGGGGTCGGCGAATTGGTACCAGACTTGTCTGGGAAGGGTAAGGCGCCTTTTATACTTGCGCCGATTTTTCGCGCCACGAGACGGCGCCGCATCGCTTTTATACTCCGCCGCCGCAAAACACCACACTTGACGGAGTTTTGGGTTACGGTATTCTGCGAATCGCGCCGCCGAGGGGATGGGCGCGGCGCGGCGCGATCAGCCGCGGCAGACTCGGTGTGGGGTGGGAGATTTCACCTTTTCGGCCAAACTTCTCCTAATGGAGAGGAGAAGGGCGTTCTTTAGAGTGCTCATCACGAATCTGATATCGCTTTTGAAGTTACGGGCCATTACGGTAGGTTCGGATGATTAGGGAGTTTGGGCGAAATCGATGCCCATGACCTTGTCACTTGTACCTTTTGTAACGTAGGAAGAGAATGGAAAACTGTAGACATTCGCGAAGCTTCATATACCAGGCTAAAGATATGCTCAGAGCACAGTGACCCCGGAATGGCCACACGAGAAAGAATTTTGAGGGATTCTCGACGAGCGCTCTCCAGCAGCTTTACTTTTGGACTTGCACATGTCGCAAAATAAAGCGTTTAGTGTCGTTTGCATTGCAGGGGATTTGACTCAATACCACACTCACCAATTTCAACCGTAGGTTGAGCGGACGACTTCGACTCCAGCCTTAAGAGAGGATTCGTCGCTCCCCATAGGAATCCCACTGCAAACATTGACAAGATGCATTGCGCTGACCAGCCAGACGAATCCTTTTTGTTTTGATCCTTCAATGACTCCTGGGCCGTCTCTGAAGCACGGACCGTAGTGCGCAGGCGATCGTGGCCGCGCGTCGCTGACGCTCCCCTTTCCAACCGCAATCGCGTAGCGGCGCGTCAAATTCGGGGCGCTGCGCGATTGGCCGCGCCGCTTCCCAAATTGACGCGCCGCGCCGCGGCGGGAGTATAAAACGCGCCTAAAGCGCTGACTTGTCGGCTAGCCATCGCAAGTCATTGTATGGCCAAATACGCAATCAAATCGCCTCCACGACATCCCGTAGAAGTAGAATGCGTGGCGCATCCCAAAAGGGATTGAGTAACGCCGTCTTTATCCTTTCTTATCGTTCATCGTCAGGATTCGTGGAGGAGAATGCCTTGTTTTGTGATAACGGATCAAATGAAATATTAGGCTGGATCTAGTACTCTGGTATCTGGTACTCACTTCGCATCTGTATATAACGGCTAATAAGGAGTTCCTCACTCTCTCCGACGCAATAATTCGTGTTTTTCCTATTATTAATATCATGTGTTTCTTAGAAGACTTATTGAAATATGGCAAAAGAACAATTTTGAACGGTATTTCGTTTCAATTTCAAACTTGGCCAATCCGCCATTGGGGGTGCCCGGCAAATCAACCATGTCTGGGGCCGAATAATAGGCCTTTAGGCCACCCCCTCAACTAGGAACTCGGAGACTGAGTCTATATTAACAACAAGGTTGGTGTAGTTTACTTATTTCTACATATTGTTGTCTATTTATTGTGATTCGTTATGTCAGCCACCACCAACTAAGAATGCATCCTCCTTTTGAGCCGTTGTAGACTCTCGATGGGAGCTCGTAACGTGGAATTTTATCATGAAACACACTATTTTTTGAAATCTGCTGAAATGCCGTCTTGTGTTTGCATGCGGTTAGCTTTTCGTTACGGTACCTGCCTATCTGAGTTGTGGATGTAACTGAAAGGGGAAGATGTTGCACAGGAGAGGCTTCTGAATAGCCTAGTTGGCAACTCAGGAAAGGCTCGTTATAATGATGTTGGTTTGCTATAAAAGCTGCTGCTCTCCATTCCGCTTGGTCTCCCTGAACTTGGCCATCACAGTGTAGGAAAGTCTCTAACCGCTGTATGGAATTTGTGATATGATCTGTGGTTTACACTGACGGTCCTTGGCATCTATCTACAACCATAGTTCTGGTTCTTCATCCGACATGAGGTCGAAAGAAGCGGTTTCACATATTATGCGAAGAGTGTCAAAAGCACGACCGGTTACCGCATTTTAAAGGATCTCAGAATTAAGTTTGAACACGTATACACCTTCTCACTACTCAATCGTAAACATGTCTCGATGTTGATTCATCAAACTTGAAATCGTGAATAAATCGTTGAGATGGCTGCCATTACGCGAGATCTTCAGAAGCCAGTCCGAATGATGTTGCTATATGCTGACGACGTCATGCTCGCTTGCAAAGGGAATGATGAATTCGGGCGGGAGGTGGAAGCTTGGAGTAATCGCCTGGAGCAGTTTGGAGTCAAATTAAATTTCAAGAAGACCGAGTATCTAATGTCGGACGTGAACGAGTCCAGCCCCATCAAAGTAAGTGGCACCGAGCTTTCACGCACTTCCGTTTTTAGGTACATAGAATCAGCAACAGTGTCTGATGGCAGCATGACGTTTGAAGAGAATGCACGCATGAGTGCAGCATAGTCCAAGTGGCGTTACTGACTATCGTGGTCTGCGAAAGCAAAACGTTATAGCGCTCAAACGCGAAATTTTTTAGAGCCGTCGTCCGTCCAGTAGCAATGTACGGCGCTAAGTGTTGGCCTGCGACTGTGGAACGGGCCTCAATGTCATAGAGACGAAGATGTTGCGTGTGCTATACTGCCGGAGTCATGCGCATGGACCGCATCCGAAACGATGCCATTCGGCAGAAGTTCGGTGTCGCGCCAATAGCTGACATGATCACGCACGAAGCTCGATGGTACGGCCACGTTCTGTGTGGGAAAGAAGACAGCGACCAAGATAGGCCATAACTACGAGGAATTGGAAAGAGGCCTAGAGGGCGTCCGAAGTAGCGTCGGTCTGATACGTTACATATGGAGTTGGAGGTTGCTGGTGTCCACTCTGATCTATCGCTGGACCGGGAAAGGTGGTGTCATGACACCAGAATAGCGGACTCCGCTATGAAGAGGCAAAAACGCTAAAAAAAGAGAAGAACAAGAAGAATCTCTTCAACCTAATAACCTCATGTGATGTGTTTTACGAGTGTTTTACGAGTGGGCTGGATTCATCAACAACTTACAGCAATTTAACGGAGAAAATACAGCCGAAATCCCTGATTGTTCGGCTTATCAAGCGATATGGGGCCGGATTCATCAACGGCTTACGCACCTTTAAAGGAGAATTGTAAGCGAAAAGCTCGGATAACGCGGCATATCAAGCGATATGGTGAGCGATAAGCCGCGTTATCTGAGCTTCTCGGTCACAATTCTCCGCTAAAGTTGCGTAAGTCGTCGATGAATTCGGCCCATAGTGAAGCATTTCGAGGCGCTAACAGGGATTTCGGCTGTATTTTCTCTGTTAAACTGCTGTATGCCGTTGATGAATCCGGCCCCTGATTGTAACCATGGTATCGTCGTTGCTGCCGAGTATTGGTTGTGGTACGAGATTGGCGCCACATTTTTCAGGTCGGCACGATTTTCTCTCCGGAGAGCGAGCCATTGCGAGCTAGCAACAGGATTCTCTCCAATATGAGTCGATCGGCAGAGGGTGGGAAGCGATGTGTGCGAGCTGGAATTTGTCGATGAAGCCGGCATTGGTCAACGCCAAAACCGCATGCCGGTCTGCTAACCATAAACATTATAGATGACAGATTAGATAAGATTAGATAGATAATACATGGGAGATAGGTGTCGGAGACTCTATTTCAGAAGTTGCTATGAACACGGTTGGTTGATTCAGCGTTGCTTCTAATCGTGAAGACGAGGTATTTGTGTTCCAGATCAATTTACCGCACAACTCTAATGACGCTCATATATGGAGCAGCAAGGATCCGGATGTGGAGTTGGTTGAACCCCGTATAATGGTTTCCATGAACCGCAACTATCTTGTGTTTGGGCGCAAAGTTAGTTCACGAAGAAGTGCTAGCGCAGTGCGTGTTAGGGACGCACTGTTGTGGTGATAACCTTTCCTACTTTTTGTTGCAATAGTTTCACATTCCAGCGGGTTCGTGCAGCTGGGGTAGAATATGCTAAGCGCAGCATGCTAACCTACTGTGAGGTGAGCGCTGAAGAAATCCACGTGCGGAAGGGAGTGCGGCTTCGAAGTCGCATAGATTCGAAATGCTCCCCAGTGCTATGGACTCCGCTGCAGTATGGGACTATAATAAGGAAAAGGGACACAAATAGACTCGGATGGTGTCACCTTATAGTCGGCGGATACAGGAATTGCTAAGGCAACCGAAACGAAGTCGGACTAGATGCAAGCGCGCAATTGGAGCTGAAGCACTCTTTTTCTAGGCTCGACACGCCGCACACGTTGATTGCATCGGCGTCCACGTGAACATTCGATCGACGCGCACTCCTGCCGAGCGATGAGAGCAGTTTTAGCACTAGCAGCCTGGACGAACCACACCCTGGAGTTCCTTACCTATCCTGGTTTACCTATCCTCGAAGACGGCAAAACTAAGCTGCGCACTTCCCTGGAGATATGCGTGTCCCATCGTCATTTTTAAGCGCTCGCACGAGGGAAACTATGCTCCAACCCAAGTTGCGCACTTCTGAATCTAATCGGTTTTCGCTTTAGTTTACATAGCCCATCTTAACGGGTACTCGGACTTGATAAGAGGGTACATGAATGTCTAATTATTAGGTTGTCCCATAAGTCTTCGCCGTTTTTTCAACGATTCACTGCAGATTTCGCCGGCGGTCTCTTGCATAGCGCTGCATAGCTTTCAAAAGAGAACGATTTGCTCTATCAGAATATCTGTAGCACTTTTTTCATCATGAATTTTGTCAATTTTTAGGTCGTTGAAGTGAAAAGTGAAAAAGTGAAAAAGTAGCCATTTGCGCACTTGTTCTCTCCGCCTAGGTTTGTATTTTTTTGCGCAGTTTTTTATAGCCCTTGGAAGACAATGTTCTGTGCTACAAGAATATGTGTTGGTACTATTTTCTCACTTGCCCATTATTGATTTTTAGGCCATCAAATTGGGACGTCCGAAGGAGGATGGTTATTTTTGCCGACAGCTCCTGCTCTGTGGTTGGACCTTTGGGTTGGTGTTATATGTCATTCAAAGAAAATGTTTTGCTCTATATGAATATGTATATTGATTTCTAATGAATATCAACAAAATGGGCGCGTGTAGCGCAGTCGTAGGAGGCGCGACTGTCGCGTGCACCCGATACCAGGTTCCTGGTTCGGATTTCCCGCCCAGGCCAACCAAGCCTTCCATCCCTTCGGGGTCTGTGAATTGGTACCAGACTTGTCTGGGAAGGATAGAGCGCTGACTTGTTCATCGGCTGGCCACCGCAAGTCATTGTATATCCAAATACGCATTCATGTCGCCTCCACGACATCCCGTAGAAGTAGAATGCGCGCATCCCAGAAGGGATTGATTAACGCCGTCCTTTATCCTTTATCCTTTATCCTTTATCAACAAAATGCCAAAAGGAGAAAAATCGTCTTCACCAACAACTCCTCCTTCTTCCGTTGTTGATATTCGACAGAAATCAGCGTGAGCCAATAAACGCGACACAAATTCTTACTGAGCAAGACATCCCTTTTCAAACGACATATGACACCAAGCAAAAAAGTCCAACCACAGAACCGGAGTTTTGGTAAAAATTCGGACGAAAAAGTCGGAATTCCCAATTTGATGGCCTAAAAATCAATAAAGGGCAAGTGAGAAAACAGGACCAACGCACATTCTTGTAGTATAGAACATTGTCTTCCAAGTGCTATAAAAAACTGCACAAAAATTACAAACCTAAGCGGAGAGAACAAGTGCGCAAATGGCTACTTTTCCACTTTTTCATTTTTCACTTCAAGAGACCGCCGGCGAAATCTGCAGTGAATCGTTGAAAAAATGGCGGGGACTTATGGGACAACCTAATATATCAGAAATGACCTAGCATAGTTCATCAAAGAGGCAGAACACACCGGTCTTCCGTAAAAATGTTAATTTTGTATAACACAAATATTGTATTGGACGGTCGTACAAGGTATACCCTCCAAGCCTTTTGCGCCGAAAAAGGTGCCAGAAAAATCATCACAAAAGAGGGCATGATTCGTTTAGACACCAAGTTAATTTTGGAGAACGTTTCAACACGTTCGCTACAGGTATGGTATACGCCATTGGACGCAAACACCATGATGCCATTTATTTATTGGAGCTTTCAACGAATCAAATGGTACATGAGTGGATAAACCACGATAGACCACGCGACAAAACCGCTGTTACAAGTCATCGATGTTTTGATATCCCTCAAAAACTGCCCACCAATCTATACTCATAAAGTAATTGTCCAAACCAAAGTAATCTGCTCTGCTAAAATTTGGGAGGGGTAACACACGATGGTCAACTGATGGAAGTGGGGTCTCAAACGCTACAATGTTGTGATCAGAGGAAGCGAAAGGGGGAAGAACTGCCACATTCATCACAGTTTGCGATGAAGTCAGAGCTATATCCAGAATTGAATCACCACGAGTCGGTTTACTTATTTGTTGCGACAGCTTAAAGCATTCAAGGAACTCAGCAAATTTCACATTATGCTGACTAGTAGGCCTACTGTGTTAAATCCAATCTATATCAAGGTTGAGGCCTTTTATCATTAACAAGTGGTCATTCGAGAGACAAAGCTGAAGCATTGCATCTATGAAGGAATAATCTTCATTTGCGTTTGTATTGGGCGGGCGGTACACCAGAATTATTCTAAGCGCAGCCAGATGTATTGTGTCGAAAGCGTCGAGGCAAAGTATGTCGGAATTGAGACAGGGAGGAGTAGTAACAGCACTCAGGGTAACCGTGCTTTTGGCCAGACAGCAAATGCCACCTCCTCTGCGGTCCTTGTGATCATTTCGAAATAATTTGTATGGGTAGCTGCTAATAACTTCTGTATTTGATATTTTAGGAGAAAGCCATGTCTCCGTTATGAAGAGCAAATCAGGGTCGTATTTACTCAAAAAAAGATGGAGGTGATGTAGCTTGTTTACGAGGCTACGCGAATTGAAAAGGTAGTACCTTATGGCCGTTGATGGTATACCGCGTCCAATTAGGCGTTTCCCGAATCCCTGCGCTTTGGGAGGTCTTCGGACCGCCTTAATTCCCCACGATCTACCACCCAATCACGACTACCCAATTGCTCATTACGTTGCTTGCATTGCTGTCTCAACTAGTATTCAGCTGTCTCTCCTCAGAGGTCATACTCCTGCGAATACGGACCCTACTGAAGGTGGCCGAGCTTCGAAGCCTCCACGCGTTTGCAAGGGCAGTTACCCAGTGAAACTTTGAAAGCAAGACTACCTTCACCTTCCGGATACGTCCTTGTTCGTGTCTATCCATGCGGTAGACCTCAAAGGGACGACACTCAAGGTTAAGCAAATCAAATACTCCAGTTACCCGGCGCTATGTGACAACGGAGGGGTTAGCAAAATTCAAAAAAATATATATGCCTAGGTAGACATTTATGTAAGCAATACAAAACCACTTACCATTCAACCGGAATGGTCCTCCATGTTGCTTGGGGGGGGGTCGTCCGAGTAACCTAAGTCCCCTAAGCCTGAAGGTTAGAAATTACCTTAAAAATTATAAATAGCTGTAAATAGAGGAGATAGAGGTACCACTAACCTAGCCTGATATTGGGTATTTCTTCGCTATCAACTGCCACAGCAAGAATAACTTCGGTTCGCCATTGTGTTGCCATTTCCAAACGGCTTCGAGAAAATGGTCGTCCCAGAGGGCACCTTTTAGGCCGTTTTTCTTCTTAATATAACTCTTGATGTGGGACCAAGTGCTTTCAATCCTTTGCGTTTGTGCTCCCGAAGACGGATCGACACAGTTTTCCTGGTGATTCATGGTTCTGTGAATGTAGCCGAGATTCTGCAGGTTACTATACCCCTTCCAGCAGTCAGTGTGTATGATACTGCCAGGAATCACGTGTTTGCAGATAATGGCTTCAAGGGTGGCTGCATCACGTGTTCCTGTTAGCTCCACAAAGACTTCCTTAGAATCGTTCTCAATCCCTCCGACCATCCAGCTATCGCGTACAGATCTTCAGCGGTTGTATTTCCGCTTCACCACGTACGTCTCGTCGATGTGTACCACTTTATTAGGCCCTCCATTCCTCCGCGGTTGCTGCTCCTCCAAGAACGATTCCACAATCACGTCTCTGAACCACTGGTCCCACAGTACGATGGTGTTCCTACACACTCCACAATGCCGCGCTCGAACGTCCACTGTTCCCAGGTCGTCAACAAAGAGAATAGATGCCAGGAACACTTTCTTCCTGCACCCTTTCAGCTCTTCAAAAAATGTGCCCTTCAAGTATCCGATTTTTACATTGCCCTTCAGACGACATTGTTGGTGATTGCATTCGAATTTTAATTTTACATCATTCCCACTCGGACCCTTTTCTCGGGAAATTGGGCGCGGACGACGACAGTTTGGGCATTTCCTTGTTTTCCATAAAAGGCCCCTTTCAGATAAAAATTGGTCGAATTCCTCCGTGGTCAGCCGATCTATTTCTCCCCAGGAACCAAACAGTGTTAGGTCCTTCAGGCTTTCCAGCTTCTCGGCAACCGACATTTCACCTGGAATCAATCCAGGTTTAAGTTTACGATCACGTATTGGCTTTAATTTGGTTCCAAATTTTAGGCAAGGGAAGGGACTCCGGGGTGTAGGCAAGGTAAACACGGGTGCGTAACTCGGCCACACCCCGGAGTCCCTTCCCTTGCCCAATTCTGAATCCCTCCTCGCTTCCATCCCCCTCGACGCGCCTCCCCTTCCTCCCTCCCTCCCACATCATACACAAGTAAAAAAACCTCTAAACAAAAAAAAAACCATAAAAACACCGCGGCCTCCGCTTGGAATGGTTTTTCGTCGCGTCGTCTCGCGCACTCCACGCCTTCGTTCTCTCTCCTCGTGCAATATCATCTTCGCTGTAGGAGCACGCCCTTTAAATTGCCCGCCGAAGTTTCCGGTAAAGTGACGTAGGTGAGTGTTTTTTTCCTTGTTGTTTCCGGGAATTATTTCCTTTCAACGAATCACCTAGGATGTGCTGAGTCGCATCCTAGGTGATTCGTTGAATTTTGCTAACCCCTCCGTTGTCACATAGCGCCCAGTTACCTTGTCCTCAAGATCTGTCTTTTCGCTGAGGGGGTAAGATCACCAGCCGGCTCCGGCAGCCACTCGATGACAATGCTTCTTTCCCTCTTCTCAGCCTGCGTTTCGACATTTCCTGCGGTAATTTTGAAATCAGAGCGAGAAGCATTTGTTCAATAATAGCAAATTCATAAATAATAATATTTAATAAATTCTTGTTAGAAAGTTCGGAAGGCTTTTTGTTGACCCTTGCTCGCTGTTACATATTGACCTATTCAATCAACAAAAAGTTATCAATGCACGCAAAACAAACTCCAAGAAACAAATATCAAAGAAAAAAACTTGTTAGAAACGCTAAAAAGCAAAGCATAGTATGAAAGGAACATAATCAAAGTTTTAGAAGCAAATAAACAACTAAGCAAAACAGAAAACAACCAGAGCCAAAAAAACAGAATAGCAAAAGGAAGCTTAACTGGATTTCGCTACTGCAGTGCCGCCGCTCACAGTCAGGGCGTGTTGAGGAATTGAGTTATGCTGGACTGGTATAACAGACGTGCCCCACACGTCTTCACTCGTTAACGTCAAAACGACAAAGGGGCGATATCGGTGAACTTTATATCTACGACGATTTCTTTACTTATTTATAACTGCACCTTAGTGCCCTCATAAAACAGGGAAATGAAAACAAAGCAATCCTGCACAACACTGTTAATTTAACGAGGAAACAGCAATGTAAAACGAGCGTAGCATCACTATGATCTGCAACTTCGTTATTTTTAAGTGTTTTGCAGCATCCAGAACTCAGATACAGGGAGCCCGACCCAAAAAACGGCAATGATATAAGAATGACAGTAATAAGTAATTTAATTTAATATATTAGGTTGTCCCATAAGTCTTCGCCGTTTTTTTCAACGATTCACTGCAGATTCCGCCGGCGGTCTCTTGCATAGCGCTCAATAGCTTTTGAAAGAGAATGATTTGCTTTATCAGAGCATGTATTGCGTTTCTTTTTTCATCGTCACTTTGTCAATTTTTAGGTCGTTGAAGTGAAAAGTGAAAAAGTGAAAAAGTAGCCGTTTGCGCACTTGTTCTCTCCGCTTAGGTGTGTAATTTTTTGCGCAGGTTTTTATAGCATTTAGAAGACAATGTTCTGTGCTACAAGAATATGTGTTGGTCCGTTTTCTCACTTGCCCATTATTGATTTTTAGGCCATCAAATTGGGACGTCCGAAGGAGGATGGTTATTTTTGCTGAAAGCTCCTGCTCTGTAGTTGGACTTTTGGGTTGGTGTTACATGTCATTCGAAAGAAAATGTTTTGCTCTATGAGAATTTGTGTCGCGTTTATTGATTTCTATTGAATATCAACAAAATGCCAAAAAGAGAATAATCGTCTTCACCAACAACTCCTTCTCCTTCTTCAGTTATTGATATTCGACAGAAATCAGCGTGAGCGAATAAACGTGACACAAATTCTTACTGAGCAAGACATCCTCTTCCAAACGACATATAACACCAAGCAAAAAAGTTCAACCACAGAACCGGAGTTTTGGTAAAAATTCGGACGAAAAAGTCGGAATTCTCAATTTGGTGACCTAAAAATCAATAAAGGGCACGTGAGAAAATAGGACTAACACATATTCTTGTAATACAGAACATTGTATTCCAAACGCTATGAAAAACTGTGCAAAAAATTACAAACCTAAGCGGAGAGAACAAGTGCGCAAATGGCTACTTTTTTACTTTTTCACTTTTCACTTCAACGACCTAAAAATCGACAAAATTCAGGATGAAAAAAGAAATGCAATACATGTTCTGATAGTACGAGTCATTCTCTTTCGAAAGCTATGCAGCGCTATGCAAGAGACTGCCTGCGAAATCTGCAGTGAATCGTTGAAGAAAACGGCGGGGACTTATGGGACAACCTAATAGTTTACGCAATTAAATTGATCCGGTATAACGATACACAGTTCGGTTAGGCACTCAGTATACGGCGTGATTCCGGTGGGATGAGAAAAAACACTTTCGAGCACCATATAAGAAGGAAGCAACAACAAAATGCAAACATCTCGATCCCAGTACAACTCTGCGCAGAGTAGGGACGACGGAAGCTGTGCTGATGGCGGCGTTAACCCTCTGCCTGCGCGCAAAGGGCGGGCTCAAGTTGGCTGGAAACAGCTATCATGGACATTACGCCGCTCCTTTTTACAGCGATGACGACAAGCGGTGGTGATGCAATGGGTAAAGGGGAGGCGTAATCCCAATGATCGCTGTTTCCAGCCAACTTGACCCAGCCCTCCTCGTGCAGGCAGAGCGGCTAACGCCGAACAGCTTCCATCGTCCGTCGTCCCTAACTCTGCGCAGAGTTGTATTGTGGTCGAGATATTTGCATTTTGTAGTTTCTCAGAAAGAGGCGATTCTGCCCATATACAACACTTGGGCCGGCTGCGATTCCGGCTTGCCGTTGAGATAGTCTCCTAGTTGGATCCGGTCATACCTAAGCCTTCATTACCCTTGGTGATTGTAGTGAAATACGGGAGGAACTTCAGCTTAGACTGCGCAATTCGTTCACAGACACAAACTACATAACTAAATGTGCATGGAGAAAATTGATGCTGTTCGGGAAGAATTTAGATCAAACGCTTTGGAGGAGCTTAGCCCGGAAATAGCATATAAAACTGATTCCTATTCAGGTGCAATCCTAGTTGGTGGTTTAAACGATTTCCCAACATAACGAAACAATAAATGGTCAACATGTAAAAAAAACTACCTCAGCCTGGTTGCCCAGATGGACTCTGTTTCCGAGTTCTGGTCGGGAGAGGGGAACCTATAAACGATCATTCACGGTGTAAGTCCAGTAATGGAGGACGCCCTTACACCGAAAACGGATCATCTCAAGCAACTAAAAAAAGATAACATCAGTAAAATAAAATAAAAACAGGTAAAAACACCAGTCAACGTTTTAGACACAGGCAAAGCAATGTTCTTCACGTCCTGATTAATTTCAATCGTCCCGATCCAGCTCACAATTGTTATTTATTCTCATGTTTTCTGCATTTTTATTTTCATCTCGTGAGTGCAATTGCTTTCTAAGAAATGCGCAAATTCAATATATTTCAACGCTTAGCACATTCAGTTCTTATATTTTAAGAGAGACCACCACCAACTAGGATTGCACCCCTATTCAATCTCTAAGTCGGATACCACGTGTTTCTATCGTCTATTTCCAAATCGGCGTAAATAGGTAACGGGTGGGGGAGTCACCATGATCGCGACTAAGGACCCTTTATTTACTTATTTATTTACTTATTTGTACTTGGATAACCACGTAGGTAATAAGAAACAAACATAACAGAAACAAGAAACAGATACAAACCAACTAAGTCGTAGTAAATGAAGTCCTAGTTTTCAATCCTAGAAAAAGCACAGAAATGAACAAGTCTAGAAAGGCAGTAAGCAATTAGGAATCCTCTTGAAGACTTGTGTTCTGAATTGCCTTATAGTGCTAGCTAGAGCATATTCTTCGGGAACTTCAAGAATTCGCTGCCGGCACGATTAGTGAAGAAAGCTGCTCCAGCTTGCTCTAGGAACAGTTAGATGAAAAGACAGAGTAAAATTCCTGGAGCGAAAGGTTATCCAAACTGTTCACCATGTAATAAATCATGGTTAAGTCGTTTCTTTTCTTGCGAAACGAAAGAGTACGCAGATTTTATTCCTAGTGGATAGTGAAGGGATGGTGGTGCAATGAAAACCATGAAGTCTTATCCAAAGCTTTCTTGTGAAGCTATTTTGAACAGATTCTAGCCTGGCGATTTCTTGTTTGCACCTAGGACTGAATACAGTGTGCCACACTCTAATATCGGCCTTACATATGGCTTATAAGCGAGCACTAAATGTGTAGGTGATTTAGTGCGTCGAGATTTGAATATAGAGTGCACAACACGATCAGCTTTCTTCGCTAAGTTCACAGTGTTCCTGGAATGAAGGATTTGTGTGAAATACAAATCCTAAGTGACGTATAGCAGTTTGGCTACTGAGCTGCATCCCATTAAGGTGATAACAATTTCTGTTAATCTGCTGCCCAAGGTGAAAAACTTGGAATATTTGCACTGATAGAGGAAGGTTCTATTTCGCTGACGAATCTGCAATCGTGTTTATTGCCGATTGAAGAGCAACATTGTCTTCCTCGCCAGAAACCTCCTTATAAATTTTTATGTCCTCTGCAAACATTTTGCAGGCAACACCATAGTGACTAATCGAAGAAGGAATTTCAGCAGTATAGATAGTCAACAGAACTGTCTGAGGAACACCACTAGTTACTGTAAAAGATTCTGAGAATAACTTATTTACTCGTACTTGACCTATACAAAATGCTTTATCCACTTGGTTAAAGTTTTAGGTCCGCAATTTTGGCCATCAGTTTATTCAAAGGAACGTTATCGAAGGCTTTCATGAAGTCAAAGTAAATGACGTCAACGTTGACATTCTGATCGATGGATTGTGTCCAGTCATTCAACGCTGACAACATCAAGGTTTCAGTGGATCTCCCTGCTCGAAACCAATGGTGTTCATTGGGAATTAGAGAAATCGAATCTAGATAGGACACGAGAGCAGATTTCAACTTTTTCTCAAACACTCTGGCAAATACAGAAGTAATACTGATAGCCCGGTAATTGGAAGCTAAATGATGAGGCCCTTTCTTAGGGATCGGTGTAACAAATGCGTGCTTCCATCGAATTGGTACTTCACCTTGCATGTAGCTAGCCTTAAATATATGCTCAAGGAGGTACGAGAATGCAATGCAACTTTCCGGATGAAATATGACGGTATTTCATCTAGAGTAATGGCATACGAGCTAGCTAAAGCAGATAATACATTGTAGATCTCTTCTTTATAAAACCAGACCGTGTCTTCTATACAACAACAATAGGAGAGTCTATAGTTACCGAGAAATTTAAAACCAGATTTCCGAAAGTGCTCAGCTAGCATGCAGGCTTTCTCAAAGTCCTTAATGCTGAGTTTCCTGTATCGTCTTTTAAGGAGGATATTCTCTCAGGACGCTTTAGTACGGCATTTAACAATTTATAAAATGATGTTCACATGGAACCTTTTTTCTTTTCCTTCTATACCTATCCAAACGTCGACCAAATCGCCTTTTAACTTTTTGAAAAGATGGAAGTGATGTAATGATGGGTGGCGTTCATACATCAGGCACGCTTTTTGTTTTTGCTCAAAAGCCTGACCAGATGAGAACGAAGGTTGCTAAAGTTTAGGGGAACCTTTCCACTAGGAACGAACTCTTCAATGCATTTGTGAAAAACAGCCAAAAACAGTATTTGTCATTGACGCTAGAATGTTCCTCTAGCAGTGTTCTCGAATCTAGGGACAGCAGATACTGGTAATTGGCTTCATTAAGTGCTCTCCTTAATCAGTATGATGCTTTTCTTACAAAACACTCAAGCTTGAACGTGATGCTCAAATGATCACTTGATCCTATTGGTGGTTTAAAGGCAATGTCTTTAACGAGACCTGGATGACTACTGAGTATTAAGTCAAACACATGTCTGCAATGGGCAGGTGTCAAAACGTTTTGGTGGAGTTTGTATGATTTACACATCCACAAAGCATTTTGACGTCATGGAGTCACTAAGGGGTATGATTTCGACCAGTCTATATCGGGAAGATTAAAGTCACCCAAAATAATGCATTGCGACTTGCAAGAGCAGACATCACTAATTACCTTAATGAGTTGAATTGTTCTCGATATAGACGCGCTGGGAGTCCTGTACTCTGCAACAAGTCTTTATGTGGTTTCAGCTGTTTTAAATGGCAGCACAATATTTTGAGACCATCGGGAACAGACTCTCCAGATTAGCTCAAAAGAAATATCAAGCCTCACAAGAATGGTACACCACCACTTCTTCTGCAAGCCCTGTCACATCTCAGATAGCAAAAATCATCGTATAGATTCCCCAGAATGGGAGGTAAGTCGGTTGCCTCATTTGGCCGAGATTAAGTAACAACAATGACATTGCAGCTAAGCCTTTGAATGGTAAATCTTAGTGGGAGGAAATTTTTCTTATGGAGCGTATATTACAGTAAAGACAATTTAAAACGGAAGCTGGTACTCGAGGACAACCTATTAGTTTGCCGATGACACGCCAAGCTGAGTGGGTTGAGAGGCTGGAATAGCTACAAGCTACAAGCTACACCGTGAAAGACCTGGCTTCACAATTACGCTCTCTCTTCCTTAGTTAGGGAGGGGCGTATGTAAACTGCTCTGGATGAGAAACATGGAAGCCCTCCGTATAATCAAAGGCTGGTAATAAGTATTAGGGAGAACAACTTTCAAATGGCGTTGTCGGCCTTCAATCGGCTTTCCAAGCCTATAGGTCGATTGGGGAATACCATCCACTTCATGATGACCAAGAACACTTTTAACAAAGTCGAAGTCGTAAATCGCTCTACCAGTGGGTTTACTAACGCTGGACTCTGCGACACCGGATATAATAACAACGATATAACATCGCACTGCGTAGTACGCGCCCAACACTGCAGCCGACAACAGCGTCGAAGTATAACATATGCCTGAACCGCCAAGGGTAGCGATGAGTTTTCCGTCAAGAGTTGAGCGAATACCCAAGCGGTCGTCGCTGGAACGCTTGCAGTTCAGTTCGTCAATTGGCAGGGTGCACTCGGTAGGGGTACCGTCGGAGGAACGTTTTTTAAATGTTTCTTTTCAAATTTCAGGCGTTTTATCGTGTTAGTTTTACTCACCCTTCGTATATCTCTTTTTCTTGCGCGAGTTGTTCACATTTTTGTTTCTTTGCTGTTTTCCATGTTTCTCATGCCGTTTCGCAATTCATTTGCCAGATTCACGTTTCTTGCCGAAATTTTTTCGTCTTTCGTTGCTATATTTTCTTAATATTTTCGACTATTTTTGCAGCTTAAATCCTTTTTCTTCATTGCTGAGTAACGCGGAAAAACGGTGGAGAAGCAAAAAAGATGTGTACGATGAGTATGAGGAACACGGTTATACGAAGGAAACACAAAATGAACACGGTAAAACGATCTAAACTGGAAAATGCATCAAGAAAAACTAAAAATTTCAACGGCGGCCTCACTACCGAGCGCATTCTATCGTTTGACAAGCTGACGGAGCAAGTGGTCCCGAGACGACGACCGATCGGGTATTGTGTTGAAGCCGGTCCAATTTTTGACGGTCTCTTCGCTACCCTTGGCAATTTAGCCAGTAGTGAAAGCCAGTAGTGAAGTGAAAGTGAAAGCCATGTAGGACAACCCTACACAACGTTTTATGTTGTGGGAAACTAAAAATGTTATGCAGCACTGGTGTGTTCCCCACCTATGGTGGACTGAGCAAGACCATTTCGATGTAACAAGTGCTTCCACACGCCTAACGGCGTGTTTCGCATTTGCGCGCCTCGCGCGACTTTGCAGCATCACTGACCTGTGGAAAGTAGTTTTTGTAAAACATAAAATTCCCTAGCATCTAGGACCTGGTGCGTATTTTATCGGCACTAAGCCGGTCAGTACGCAGTACTCCTGTCCCTCTGGTTGCTCCTCCACAACAGTTCTCATGCTCAGTAGCTAGCGTTTCCAGATATCATGGGAAGTCTTCCGAAGCCAGGTTCCCCCTCACTCGCTTCTTCTTACTGGATATAATTGCTGGTCCACCTTTACTGGTCTTCTCTCTCCCTCTTTAGTCCCCACCTCGCTCGTCCCAACTCCTGGCCTACTTCTCTTTCCGCTATTGACCCTCTACTGGTCTCTCCTTGCTGCTTTCTCTGTCCTGGTCCCTCCTCCAGGTTGCTCCTTTCCTTCATGTCACTCTTCTGGTTCACCCTAGAGGTCTCCCCTTACTGCCCTTCTCCACCACCCCTTAGTGGTCTTACCATGCTCATGGCAGACGTCGGTGAACGATTCAGAATCACGACGCTTGTTGCGCGACATAGGGGGCCGCCTTCTGGATCAAGAAACTCAGAAGACCCGTCTTTCGAATCCAGAAGATCAGAAGCGAGCGCAGTCGCCGCTGTGTCGAGCATGGAGAGGATATTCATATGACAGATTCCTTGTTCCCCGTATGAATTTCCCTTACGACTCCCTTCTTGCTGGTTCCCGTCCTGGTCACGCCTCCAGGACCCTTCTTCCAGGTAGATCCCTTCCCCCTCCCCCTCGGTATCTTCCTTACTACTCTACCCCAATTAAGTAGCCCTCCCACGCTCACAACACAACGACAACGAGCTATCGCACATAGCGCGACATCGGTGTCACATCTTCTAAATCCGGTCTCCCTTATTGGTAATGGATCCCCTGGCTAATCCTCCTTACTGCCCCCCCCCCCCTCCCTTGATTGGTAACTCCCTAGTGGTCCTTCCTTATTGCCTAAACCCTTCTTGGTGCCACCCCCTGGCCTGCTTCATTGTTCCCCTATCGTCCCTCCCATCCCAATGCCTCCTCCAGGTTTCTGCTCCCTGGTCGCTGTCGGTTCTCCACCCTCGAAATCCCCCTTCTACTCCTACCCCTTTAGTGGTCTTCTCATGCTTATGGCACGAAGTTGGCTACTGAATCTGGACGCTCAGAAACGCATGTAGGTGCTGTTGTGTTAAGCAGTAAAGGACTACGCTTGCCCTGCTGCAGGAACATCCCACGTTCAGTAGCAAATTTTGCCCGCGCTGTATATGATGAGGCGTATCTCACTTAGGTTAAATTACTCGACCGCTCTCGCTATTGTGACGGACAAACTCTTCTATATATAGGTGGTGAGTGGTGAATGCACATGCACGTGCCTTCATCACAAGGCCAATATCCACTGAGTATATGGTAACCTCCCACCCCACCCCCTTCCCTCGAGCCTGTTTGTGCCCCTAAATCCGCCACGGATACATGGTTCAACTTTGTCCGTCGAAGTCGAGCGCGAAATGACTTTTCGTGGTGCTCATCAGCTGGCATGAGTTGGAATTTACATGCAAAGGCCTGTGAGAGACTATTACACCACAGTAGCATAACTGTCGTTATGGCGCGTGCGTGTAATAACGTGTAAGACACGTCGAGCATAAATGAGGGACGGACGTTTCTCCAAATGGGGCTTTGTGTCTAAAGGGATTTAGCCACAAGAGAGCACCCCCCCCCCTCCTAACACGCATTGTGCCCGCCTTACTTCTACATGGAAGGAATTTTGAATTATAATGGATGACTGCTTCTGAACAGAAAGTAGAGGAGACCAGTAAAATTAGCTGTGATTTATCCTAGTAGGGAATCCTCACTGTCTGTTTGACAACAGGCGGCCAAATTCGAACTATTTTAAACTAAACTATTTTATGGCGACTTGTTCATCGGCTGGCCACCGCAAGTCATTGTGTGGCCAAATACGCATTCATATCGCCTCCACGACATCCCGTAGAAGTAGAATGCGCTGGCGCATCCCAAAAGGGATTGAGTAACGCCGTCCTTTATTCTTTATTCTTTATTATTTTATGGCGCAATACTGGTTGGGTAGGGAATCACAAGACACACCATCACCCTCTCTAAGGACACACCTAAGAACGATTCAGTTAAGTTTCTTTAAGGCTCAAGTAGCTGGTCTCGAGGTTGTATGCTGTTATCACGATGTAGGTTTTGCTGCAATCAAAACTCCAGCGCCACGCGGTACTCGAACTATTATAGCACCACCTCCTAATCGCGCCACTACACCATTACACCACCGTTGCGGTTCGATCGAACGTAACCACATCCACACCCATCCCTCCTCACCCTTATATCGGGACATTTAAGAACGTTTCGATCGCTTTTACATTGCATTTAGAATGAGGTACAATCAGGATTTGAAATAGTAGTGTGAGGAGTAAAGACGCCGAATATGTAAGGTAACAATTAATTAGCAGTAGCAGGGGATGCGCTCCTATCCTAAGCGGGATTATTGTTGTGAAGCAGATCTTCGTCAATAAATTAGTCAAACCGTCTGCAACGATGCATACCGTTCCCTATGGATGTTCAAAATGTGAGTAAACAAGTGGCCTAAAATTGAAGGCTTCCTGGACGTTTCTGTCGGGCGCGTCAGCATTCCGATTCAGTTTCTAATCCTTCTTTTCACAAGCGCTCTCTAGTATCGACGTTCTTGTTGGAGTGCGTCATCTGTGGACACAGATTTGCATTTCTTTATAGCTTAACAGCTTGTAATAACGTTACTCCTCCAACCTATTATTCCATGTGGATGGCACATTGAGCTAGCATACAAGAAAGCCGTTCCTTGCAATTGGGTGGCCTCTCTCGAGTAAGTGACTCGGAAGAGTGCACACTAATTGTATTCGTCTAATACTTTTAGTGGTACACCCCAACTAGGATAGATCAGCAGGCTTACTAATAGTTGTGTTTTCTGTGGTGATATTTTTGTCTGATCTGAGTAATCTGAGACAAGTCAAGGATCTCTTTACAGCTGGGTCGCCCACCACAGAATCACCAGGTGACGCTAGTAAATCATGGAGAGACCCCTGTCGCATTCAAGGTCCTCACTACGGACAACTACGCCTACTTTGTCAACCACGTGAGAAAGAATTTCGTTTCATCATTGACACAGATGTGAGAGCAAGAGTGTTCGCAAGTTTGACTCGATTGCAGTTGGTACTGATCTCTAAACTGCAGTGATATATTGGCCCATAAGCGATTTCCTCACTACTTAACACGAGCATACAGTACCGGACATGTCTTTTGGTCATTGGCCAGAAAGACCGCACAGGTCCACATAGGCCGCTTTGAAACGGTCTTTTTGAATAACTTCTTTAGAAATTGATTATTCCTGAAAAACAACATAGCCGAGCTCAGCAGCTCGAGCTCTATCCACTGGCATACAAACTGCCGATTCTCCAACTTTTTTCTCATTGATGATTTTGCCGATCCCTTTAATCGCAGCTGGTCCCTCGTCGTTTGCCTTCATTCCCATGGGAATGAAGGCAAACGACGAGGGACCAGCTGCGATTAAAGGGATCGGCAAAATCATCGATGAGAAAAAAGTTGGAGCATCGGCAGTTTGTATACCAGTGGATAGAGCTCGAGCTGCTAAGCTCAGCCTTGTTGCTTTTTAGGAATATTCATGTTCAAGAATTTATTCAAAAAGGACCGTTGGGAAGACCACGCAGGCCAACATAGGCCGTTTTGGACCGTTCCAAAGCGGCCTATGTTGACCTGCGCAGTTTTCCGGCCAATGACCAAAACACATGTCCGGTACTGTTGTTGTGCTCAAATGACCTAGTAGAACTGGAATAATCATTCTCGAGTATTTAAAAAAACGTTTTTCCAATGTGTTCGAATTCGAATATTCAAAAAAATCGCAATTGTCGAATGTATTCGAACTCGAATTTTGACAGCAATCCTATTTTTCGAATATATTCGAATTCAAATGTCCACAAATTTCAAATTCTCAAATCGCTTCGAAATTCCAATACCAAAGCGATCTGAGTATTCGAAAATTGTCAAAAGCGCTCAATTATTCGAACATTCAATGGATGCCATTCGAATTTTGGATGTCCTTCTAGAGACTGCAGATACAGCACAAATGGCAAATTAGGATCTCCAATGATTTGGAAACCACAAATATGGATATTTTGCAGAAGCTCAGAAATTGTAGGCGCTGCGACGTCTCCCTCTCACTTTATGTGCGATGTAGTTTCCAGGAGCCGGATTCATCAACGACTCACAGCAATTTAACAGAGAAAATTTAGCCGAAATCCCTGATAGCGCTGCGAATTGTTCCCCATATCGCGCTGTAAGCCGCGCTATCGGTGATTTCGGCTGTATTTTCTCTGTCAAATTGCTGTAAGTCGTTGATGAATCTGGTCCCAGATCGCCGCATAATATCTCGTCCACAATCCACACGGAAAAGAAGAAACATTAATGCATCAGAAACTGAACCTTCAGGAGGCTCAATCACAGAAGGGCTTACACTTTCAATCGGATGCGAAATTTTTGAGTCGTATTGGACCTCACTAACCACATTCCCGTTTGACACTGGCCACGAATAATCTTGTTCTTCGTTCTCAACCTTGTTCTATTAAATCCATTATAGGGGACCTCTGGTGTAGATCCAGAAAGCAGTGAGGGTTTTGTGCACAGATCCTCGTACTTCAGATTTCCCACCTTCACTCCGAGGTCTTATGCTTGATGAGAATGGATTCAGTGATGAAATTTCTGAGCTTTGCTTTGACAACAGGTTGCTTTCTAATGCGAAAGTGCAGAAGTCACATTGTTTCAATGGTGTCTTCACTGCCCGAGGATTGGCAGATCAGTGTCACCATGTGGTGCAGTTGCCTTCCCTACCTCGCCACCACACCGCTGAGATCCCGTAGGGATGATCATACAGGAGCGCTAGTGGGTTTTTTCCTAAGTGGTAGAACAACCGGATTTTATATCTGCTCAGATACCCCTGATCAGAGGTGCTAATTTCATAGAAGATTAATGACATTACAAAAGAGTTCTTCGAAACCGGGGTAGCCCTGCCTTTTCGAACAGCTCTTCCTGCATACAGGAGAACACTAATGGACATCATGATTACACCTATCCCTCGGGACTCCTTGCGTTAGGGCGTTAGGCCTTGACTTTCCCTTTACCCATGCAAAATGCTTCTTAGGTCTGCCTTTTTTCGTTTCGGATGGAACGACTGTTTGTGGAAATGCGTGTTGTTTTTTATATGCTTCAGTGCCAAACGAGGTAGAACGACCTTTTTTGAGGAACCTAGCGTTTCGACCCGCCCGTCGTCATTGCATGCCCTAAAATTGCTCGATGATTCGGACATTCGTATCTACTCCATCAAACATCTTATTGACTAGGACCTTGAGGATATTCTTCAGACGCATAGCAGAAAACCTGTATCTACTAAAAAGAAGTTCATGTGCTGACATCCACCCCATCCTTGAGGGACTTTTAGGACTCCCATTGCGATGGAGCGGGCGAGAGGTGAGGCTGCTCAAGATTGATCTTCCTTGCAATTTATCCGGCGCAGAAGCATGAAAAGCATCTAATCGCGGAGTTTTCCTTGAAAAAAAACATGGAGAACAAGCTGTTTCTATTTGTTGGGTTTTGGTTGTCACTTGGTGACACACCTGCTCCGGTAGGTAATATTAGCCATCTATAAGAAGAAGTCAGATCACACAAAGTTTCTTCACTGTGTGCTAGTTGGTCTTGGATTGGGTGTCCATGACACGAAAGCTCTTGCCCAATATCGAGCATACGTTGTGCTGTTGTCCAAATGTTGGCTGTACAACAAAAGGTAACATCACCGTTCTTCAACCTTTGTTACAAAGGTGATGAAAATGTTGGTGCCCGGCACTGCAATTGTAATATCAATTTTCCCGTGCCTTGGCCCAATATGCACTCTTGGGGTGCAGCTCTGGACAACACCCATACTGTTTCATGGTGCACTGTAGAGCAAGGAAATGTCTTTAATAGTAGAAGTAAAGCACAAAGTTGAAATGTGGTGCAAAGAGCAGCAACGTAGACAGCTTCGTGACGGATGATCCCAAAATGTATTGCACAAAGAAATTTTAAAACAAAGGAGACAAGCAATGTTATTTTATTCGTTGGAACTTACGCCCGAGCTGACAATGAGAGTGACTTTGTTGGCAGTGGGGTCAACGACCGCCAAATCGAAATCGAAAATAATGCCTAAACAATACTCAGCAACATCGTCAGGGATACACAGAAATCTACATATCTTCATGTTTCTTAGCGGATGTGAATGAAAAGTTGAAGCAGATGCATCTTCTGGTTGCGAAGACCTCCGCCGTGATGACCTTGGTCTCCGATGAAGCAAACATTTTCATTGAGGGGGTCGAAGGGTACTGGAAGCTTTGAGAGTACCCCACGGTAAGTGAAAAAGCTGGTTGCTCGTATGTAAACCTCATATTCAGCATTTTAACCAAATGTATGTGGTTCTAACAAATGTATGTGGCCTGTCGGCGACGGCTTCTCGACGGCTTCGCCGTAGTAAAGTAATAGTAATACTCCTCATCATCAATTGTAGCTGCCATCTATGTCATGGTTTCCGCAGGAAGAACACCTTAACTGCGTCAATCGAGGAAAGTTGGAAAGGATCACGGAGTGCTGCCTTTCTAGAGATATCGACTACTACTCAGAAAAGACTGATTCCACAAACTATAAATCTACACGTAGTTGTGACACAACGCTGAAAAAAATCAAACATTTTTGAATGCTATGAAATATTCAGGGAATCATCATTTCGTTATGACCAGGGGACCATAGTAAAAGGCTTGTAGAGACTATAAATACAAAGCATTCATCGACTACCCTTCAGCGACCTAACTACCACCTGGGCTGGAGCTCGAAGCGCTTAAACGACATCCACAAAAAATCGATATCTTGATCAAGATCGATGGATGGAAATTGATACCTTAAAAACAAACTTCAGATTCGTGTTTAGCGACCTCGAGAACCCCCAGGGTTGAATGTTCAGACCGCTGTCGGTCGCCGTCAACCGTTGAGTATCGCCATATGCGTGCTCCCACTCCAGTTGTGACGGACGGACGGACGGGAACACACGCATACACACACACCACACACATACATACACACATACACACAGAGGGTGTTTATTGGCAAGATTCTTACAAAAATGATGATATCGATTTACCCCACAATACCTTTTTGATACATCTTGGCTCCAAATAGGATAGTAAGCTTCACCCTCCTCTTCAATGTTGCGGACGAGATGGGATCAAACTTCCTCTCTTAAGAAATTCTCCAGAAATTTACCAATATTTATTAACGAGAAGTTCACCATATCGGAACGTCCGATAGAGTCGTTCCGGTTCATGGGAATTGTTATTCACCTTCGATATGTTCGTTACGTAAGAAAATCGTTGTGTGCTTGTGTGGTTGAACTAGCACTTGCTTATGCATCATTTCTCATCTAATTCAGTGACTCTGCTTTCATGCCTGATGAACAAATAGAAAGAAATGGAAGAAGATATGAATGCTTAAATAAATGAAAAGATGCTTTACTGACGTTGGATTATATTTATTACATGAGAAGTTGTCCCCATGTGAATAATAACCAATCCAGTATGAACGTTAAGCATCTGCAAAAAGTCCAGCACACAAAAAGGTCGTTACAGAAAGAAGTACACAGAAGAAGAACGGAAACAACGAAGAGATTAAACACGAGATGCAAGGAAAAATAAAAACCGACAATAATAACTGAACGGTAGATGTTCTACTGTCATCTCACCCTGAGCTGTTATAAGCTTTTTGAAGGAAGAACGATTGGAACAACTCTGTTTTCTTGCGCAAACCAATGCAACAAGTATATGTGCGACTTGAGAAACATAGCTCATTATTAGCACAGTTGTTTTCTCTTATACCGCAGTTTAAAGTATTATGACCTGAAATCCTCCTGTGATCTGTGCAGTTGCGCATAGAAGTGCAGGCTGACATACGAAAGGCAAAAGTTCCCAATCTTAATGTTAACTGGGTGGACAACTTGGTAGCTTTAGCTATCACTAACAATAATAATTTCGGTATTTCTCCACAGAGCTTAATGATAAACTGGAGCTATGCTGTTCTCACTGCGCATGGATTGTTTATAACGTAGTTTTTCTTGAAGGTATTTGGTATTATTCCTGGCCGGCATCTCCACGCAATACCTCATCTTCGCGCTCCGAACCAGTTCACACTTCAAGTAAATCGACGACCGTACAACTGCTTCTGTGATGAACAGCAACCTTCGCATTGGAACACGTGAGTGCCGTCTGGATGTAATTGATTAAAACCAACACCTGCGCTTAACACTCAAATATTAATCGTGGAGAGTAAACGGATCGAAGACGCGCGTTATTCTACGCGTGGTTGGGAGGCGCTACACTGAGGGATATCTTGGGAACCTTCGGTGCTCACGCAGCTAAACAACAACCTAAAATGACGAAAAATGAGTGTTTTAACGATGCTGAGGAATGTATTTGCCATTAATGGCAATGACCTTGCTGCCATCGCTCAGCCAACTTCCTGATCCCATCCTTCCAGAACTGCTTGGGCCTGGTGTTGATCAACTGCTCGATATGTTATCAAGGACTGCTTGGGTTCTTGTGTCCCTTCCGACAAGGAAGTCCTGTAGGCTCAAGAAGTGGTGGTAGTCGCATGGAGAGATGTCCGGCGAACACGGTGGGTGAGGCATGTGAACGTAGCCCAGCTGGCCAAGCTTATCCGTGGTTACTTGTTCCTGATGGGATGCGGCGTTGTCGAAGAGGAGAACCTTCTTGAAGCGCTGCAAATGAATAAGAGCGAGTCGCAGGTCCATCTCTTCTGTTTCGCTCACCATGACCTTGAAGTCCATCGTCGTGCGTTTTGTAAACAGCTTCCACTATACCCGTCCATGGGCGCAGACCCAAAAGCTCTGAAGGTTCTTCTCGCCGTGAACATCTCGCCGAACGAAGGTCGGTAAGGGTCACCAGGCCTCACTTAGACTCGCTGCTTGGAAGGGTTAAGGTAGAAGAGACGTACTTCTCATCTTGAGTGAATATTGAGCCCAGGCTGCTTGTGGTTGGGAATTGGGCGAGATTTGCGCGACACATGTCGACTCGTCAGACTGGGACTTCGGCATGAGACAGGCTGCGGTTTTGGCATGCTTCTGGAAAGGACGGAAGTGGTAACTTCTCAGATGGGCTTCAGTAAGTAGCATACAAACATACAAATACGATAAGCACGAAACCAGACTCCAGCCACGAGATATGTGGACACGGCATGGGGTGTCTCATTACTTTTGCCCCCCTAATACTTGTGAAATAGAGATTAACTTTGTAAAACTGCTTGTCAATTTCTGAAAAAGGTTTTGGGCATCATAGTTAAGATTGATTCACTACACCCATTGGAACAATCATTTCACTTCATTTATTTAGTGTACGCGCTACGGCGTGCTTGAAAACTTAAAAATCGTACACACCACGAAAATTCGTGAGCAATCAATGGGCAGTGATACCAATCTTGGTAGCCAAAACCCTGTCACCTAAAAAATAAGCAGCATACAACTAGATGAGAAGGTAAAGTGACAGGGCAACAATTGAGAACGGAAGAGCACGTACACCGTGATGCTATTATAGAATTGAAGGTAAAGCCGTCCGCTTTCTCCCTTTCTATATCAAAAACTCAAAATTTTAAGGGCAAAGAGCTCTAGATGGGAAGCGCAAGAAGAGTGGAATAACCAGCAACTTTCGTTCCGTGAAGAACATGGTCGTAGGGTCAGTATTCAGATAGTGCTGCCGGTGCATGTGCAGACTAAGCCGCATGTGAATCTCCTTATAACAGCGGAAGTTGCACCACGGAATAATATAGTAGTTCCTAGAAGACAAGTATACGTAGTTTATTATGTTGCTCAAGGCAAATGACAAATACAAGCAGAACTGCCTAAATATAAAAACAACAAACAAACAAGATTGCTAGCCAAGAGTGATAAAACTTCGAACGCAGTGAGGATGATGCTGTGGCTTCAATAGAAAGTTCGAGACTCTATGTTTGAAGCATACAAGGTTTAGCGAGAAAACATTGTCCTCAGTAAGCTTAAGATACATGGAACCAGCTCTATTTACGAAAAAATTGGCCCTATCAAATGCAATTTCGTTCCGCGCACCACTCGTGACTGACGAAACAAGCCTAAGCGCTTCGATATCAAGCTTAATTCTCCCTGCTACTCTCTTGTGTACTATGCACATATCAAATCTCTCTCTCCTTGTACTTTGGGAAAGAATATTCAGATATTCATTTTGAATATCCTGATGATGGGAATCTGGAAATCCTAGAATAGTGAAACCTCCGATTCTAATAAGCACTTTGCGCCTCAAATTGCTTTGCGCTTTCTCCAAGACAATAATGTCTTTCTTTTCATGAGGGTTAAAAACAATACTCCCTGACTCAATTACAGTGATGGCCGTAGCTTTTTCAGAAATGTCGAAAAAGCCGCATTTTCCTGGATTTTTCGGCCTTTCGAAATAACTCCCTTCAAAGTTAACTATTTGAGAAATAAAAAATTGCCAAAAATTTCATAGTTCAACCGAATTTCCCTAACTTTTAGTTTTACTTTCAAAATCGTGCTCCACTGCGAAGGGCGGTCGCAGACGAGTTGTCGGTCGAAAAAAGCCGGAAAGTCGGAATGCTCATAACTCCTTGAGCTTTAGGTTTTTTGAGAAGCGGTCGGTACCGTTCGATTCGCCTCTTCGAGATCTACACAAAATGCACACTACTCCGTCAAACCACCGCGTTTTCGCAGTGGGTCAAAAATGACTGGAGCAGACTTTTTGAGATTGGAGAAGCTTATTTTCCTGAATTTGCATGTCCTGGGAGTATATCAAGCATGGCGTAAAATGTTCTATCATGCCAGGATTCCTCTGAGAGTGCACTGTGCGCAATGCATATAGGATCGAACCTATCAATCGAGGGGTTGCGGGACAGCTTATAGAGTGAGCGTTTAGGGAGATTTATGAGAAATTCTCAGCCACCCTACTCAGGAGTTGCTCTAAAGCTGTCCACCTAGCCTTTGTAGTGCGCAGAGAACAATGCATATACAATCGAACCCTTCAATCGAGGGGTGGGGGACAGCTGTAGAATGAGCGTTGGGGAATTTTATCAGAAATTTGCAGCCGCTCTAGTCAGGAATTGCTCCAATCTGTCCCGGCGAGACTTTGGAATGAACAATGTATATAGGGCCGAACCTATCAACCGAGTGGGCGGGACCGCTCGCAAATTGCACCCGCGGGCGTGTTCTGAGCGCGATAACTCTGTAGAGCATAAACCTTTCCGGCTACAACTTGTTTGTTTTTGGGCAGCAAAAACTTCTAGTGGTGCGCTAAAACACAATAATGCAGCTTATCACTGGACAAAGTTTCAGTGGTGCGCTTTCGCTTCTTTGTTAAAGTTATGTAAGTCGATGATGAATCCGACCCCAGGTTGTCCATGTGTGACATGATTTTTCCCGAATTCAGTCGACCCTTGCGGGAAGACTGGGAGAGCTAACAGCCTACAAGTGCGTAGGCGAGCAGAACACTGAAAATACTTTGCAACGGCATGCTCATAACTCCCCTGCTGCCTAAACTGCTTTAGCCCCATCTGCCATTATAGAGCGGTGAAGAACAGCGGTGAGTTTTCCAGCGCTCTTACTCGTCCATACCTGAGTTTTCGATACTAACAATGGTAACGTTTTGCTCAGCTCGAAAAGCTCTATCGAATAGTTTTAATCACGACCAACTCTGAGAACATCGATTTTTTGACAATTTCGTGTCGGAGACCCCGCCGTCCTAAATTGGCAGTTGGGACGAAGGCAGTTTAATCAGCTAGGGAGTTGCGAGCATGTCATCCGAAAGCACCTTAGATGTTTTGCTAGCTTGCACATTTGTAGGCCGTTAGCTCTCGGCGTCTTCTCGCAGATGTTGACTGAATTTGGAAAAAAATCATGTCACACAAGGCTAACCTGCATTTTCGCAGCGCTGCTGCTTTGTCCAATCATAAGTTACTTTACTGTGTTTCAGCGCACTACTAGAACATTTTGCTTCCTATAAAACCCACAAACTGCAACCGGAAGGGTTCACACTTGATAGAGTTATCGCGCTCAGCACACGCCCGCGCGCGCAATTTAGCACAACAACGGTCGATCCCCTCCTAACTCTTACTCGCCCAGATTACAGTCTTCCTACAATCAATAACACGTTCAATTCAACACGAACGGCTCTATCAAACGGTATCCAAGTTGGCCCGGTTCGGAAATATCGGTTTTCGATGACGTCATCCTCCCTCTGCAGCGGCCGAGAGCGCCCTGGTCTTCGACGCGAAATTGTCAAAAAATCGATGTTCCCAGAATTGATCGAGATTTACGATATAGCTTTTCGAGCGTAGCAAAAAACGGTACCATTGTTTTTGTCGAAAACTCAAATACAGACGAGCAAGAGCGCTGGAAACTTCACCGCTGCCCTCCACCGCTCTAAAATGGCAGATGGGACCAAAGCAGTTCAGGCAGCAGGGGAGTTATGCACAGGTCATTGCAGAGTATTTTCAGTGTTCTGCTCGCCGACGCACTTGTAGACCGTTAGCTCTACCAGTCCTCCCGCGAGGGTCTGCTGAATTCGGGAAAAATCGTGTCACACAAGGACAACCTGGGGTCGGATTCATCAACGACTTACATAACTTTAACAAAGAAGCGAAAGCGCAGCGGAAAACTTAGATAACGCGGCTTATTGCTCACCATATCACTTGATATGCCGCGCTATCGGCTGTAATTTTCTCTATTAAATTGCTGTGAGTCGTTGACGAATCCGGCCCCTCATGTTTGCGCCACTGTAACTTTGTCCAGTCATAAGCTGCATTACCGTATTCTAGCGCACTACTAGAAGTTTCTGCTGCCCACAAAACATCCAAGTTGTAACCGGAAAGGCTCATATTCTACAGAGTTATCGCGCTCAGAACGCGCCTGCGGGTGCAATTTGAGAGCGGTACCGCCCACTCGATTGAGAGGTTCGACCCTATATACATTATTCATTCCAAAGTCTCGCTGGAACAGAATGGAGCAATTTCTGACCAGAGCGGCTGCAAAATTCCGATAAAATTCCCATTGTAGACTTTCTGATAAAATTCCCATTCCATTGCATTGTAGACGGCGCACTCTTCGAAGAATCCTGGCATAACAGAACACTTTACGCCATGCTTGAGGTACTCCGATAACATGCAAATCCTGGAAAATAAGCTCCAATCACAAAAAGTCTGCTCCAGTCATTTTTGTATACCCACTGCGAAAACGCGGTGGTCTGACGAAGTTGTGTGCGTTTTGTGTGGATTCGAAGAGATGAATCGAACAGAAGCAACCGTTTCTCAAAAAACCTAAAACTCAAGGAGTTATGAGCACGCAACGGTTTCCCACTCTTTGCGACCGACAACTCGTCCGCGACCATCCTTCGCAATGGAGCGCAAGTTTTCAATTTCGAACATTTCCATAGCTACATATGAACAAGGTGCACCAAACGATAGAGCTCGAGCTCCTGAGCTCAATTATGTCCATGGTTTTTGAAAAAGGCGAATACTAGGCGAGTTATATCCGAAAGACGCCAAAGCCGGGAAAGTGCGGCTTTTTTAGGATTTGATAAAAGATACGGCCATATCTGTATTGGCCTGATGCACGTTGTATATGCCATTGTAAGTTCTTTTTTGTTGTTCGTCGACAAATGAACAAAAATCTGGAATGTACAATTTACAGCTCTCCGCGAAATCACCTTAATGTGTTGACCGAAATCCAGCTTGTCATTATATAAAAGGCCTAACCCCGCACTTTATGTGATCTTATAATAGGAGAACCTGCAATATTCATGAATATTACCAGATGCACCTATGCGTAGGTAAACTGTCGTAGGAGCGAGCTTTAAGTGCCTCCTTAGTCCAGGCGAGGACTTTATCCACACATTCTGTAGGAAATTGTTCAAGCAAGCACAGCAATAGTGTGGCTCTCCGTTGCAAACCACCCTCGAAGGACATCCCTGACCGGTCAACACCTAAGCGTCAGGCCTCACGTACTTAGGCGAGTCAATAATTCTTTCAGTGAGAGCCTTTGTAGCTTCTATAGCCGTAAAATGGCTGACCATAGAAAACTGAAACAACACCATTCCTGGATTTTTGAGCAGTTTTCTTACTCATAATTGAAATTATTTCGGAATATTAAGTAAGAGATCAGCTACCCCGAATACGTCTTCTTGAAAAAGGCTTTAAACAATTTCGCTTTTCACTGAATCTGCACTGTTTCAGACCTCGAAAGGACAAACTTTTCATCTTGCTGGCTCCTGTGTTCTCGTTCAGCGTACCACCTGCAGCATTATTCCACCATGAGAGCGCTTACGAGAAACTCCGAATCTGTCTGGAATACACAGGCATGCCAGTTGACCCAGCGAAGGGTACGGATTGAGAGTTTAAAGCGAAATTCAGCCAGGCCTGTTCGTAACGTCTGTTTGCAAAAGTACTCACAGCTTAAATCGCTGATCGATGGCTTCCCATCACCAATTTATCAAATTGAACTAAAATCATCTGAACATCGACTAAGCGTAAATCCTTTTCTTGCCCAATTTTCAGTGAATGCGCAAAACCCCAGTTTGTAACCATTGTGAATCTCATTCTTAATTGGCTCGCTTTGCAAATTTTACGAAAACCGCAGAAAAATTCACCCTACTACAGACTTCCTGACGGCGAAAACCTACCTTTAAAAAAAACGAAAATAAAATCAGAAAGTAGAGCTATGTCTTACAGAAGCACTGTTTTCTGACGTTGTTCCCAAGAGTGGTGATGGAATGCGCTCACAGTTACTAAGAAACTGAGAAAAGCTTTTAAAAATAAATGATGAATATTTTTAGATAATTGATAAAAATTAAAATAATCGAAGAAAATTACAATGTAAAAATTACAATTTGAATAACTTTAAAATTTGTGATAAAGCACCATCATGGTTTTTCATCGGCCAACATCACCATTTTGTTATACGTTTTTCTGCTGTGTTTTATATGTAATGGATGCGTTAGTCAGCACTAGTTTTGGAGATGTTTCTCATGTATGTTCTCATTTGTGGACGTGATGGCGTTGCTTCGATCTGCCAATCGATCCCTTCGGCATATTACAGGAGAATTCTTCGTCGAGATATAAAAATGTACGGTGTATGTTTTCTCATATTCTCAGGCTAATGCTCGTCTTATCAGCAACATACCCCATCCCCCTCCCCTCCCGCCCGACTGTACTGCGCCTATTTCACACCCGGAACCAGATTCATGAACCGCTTACCGCCCTCCAACGGTGGAAATGCCGCCAATCCTGATGCTCCTGTATGTCGTAGGCGCCTGGCATACCTACGAGTCGCTCCAGCGACGAATCGCGGCGGCAGTGTTGTGCGGGTAGCTACAGTACCGGGCATGTTCCTCCGTTCATTCGCCGGAAATCCCTGATAGGCCGCTTTGGAATGATCCAAAGCGGCCTTTTTAAATAACTTTTCTTTTAAATCAAGTACTTGTAAAAAGAAACATATATTTGAGCTCAGCAGCTCAAGCTCTATCTTATGAACTATACATCTCAGTAGAGTTGAACAATGCATATAGGCCCGACAGAATCAATCGAGTGGGCGCGACAACCTGTAGAGCGATCGAGCGACAGCTTGAAGAGTGGGCGTTTGGGGAGTTTTATCACAAATTTGCAGCCGCCCTACTCAGAAATTGCTCTAAGACTGTCCAGCGAGCCTTTGGAGTGCGCCGTGCACAATACATATAGGATCGAACCTATCAATCGAGTGGGATCAACCGCTTGCAAATTGCACGCGCGGCGTGTTCGGAGCGCAATAACTCTGTCAAATCCGAATCATTTCGGCTGCAACTCGTGGGTCTTGTAGACAGTGAAACGATGTAGTAGAAGGCTAAAGTGGAACGGTGTAGCTTAAGAATAGGTAAGGTTACAGGGGCGCGAATATGCAGTTTAGCCTTGTGTGATACGATTTTTTCGGATTTCAGTCGACCTCTGCAGGAAGACACGGAGACCTAACGGCTTACGAACGCGTAGGCGAGAAGATCAATTAATGTACTTTACGATAACATGCTCGCAACTCCCTAGCTTCCTGAAATGGCTTAGCCCCATCTGCCAATTTAGAGTGGCGGAAGATAGCAGTTAGAATTTCTTGAGTTCTTGTTCGCCCAGATTTGAGTTTTCGACACTTCCAATGGCACTGCTCTGTTCAGCGTGAAAAGCGCTATCGAATGGTGTCAATTTCGGCCGATTTTGGAAATATCGATTTTTTTGACAATTTCGCATCGAGGACGAGACCGCTCATGGCCGCGGCAGACGGATGATGACGTCATCGAAAACCAGTATTTTCGAAATTGGCCAAATTTCCTCGAGCAAACTTCGTTCAAAATCGCCTAGGGGTTATTTGGGGCGCTCATTACGAATCCGACGTCCGTTTTTGAAAATTCCGTCGGCTTCAGCAGGTTATTTCCCGTTTGAGGAATAAACAACGTGGCGCGGCGAAAGCTGCTTCCTGTACCTCTGCTGACTCTTCAGAGAGAAGGAGGTTTATCTCATACAAGTACAACAGGCACACGACACATGATATGGATATACAGACAAAGCAGATCATGAAGGGAGCAGGCCTACGGCCTGGACGGGCGTCCGCGGGGTCGTAGGAGGGGTAACTGTCTTGATGCCTTGTCGCGGCTTCATCGTCGGCGTAGAGCTCCGCCCTGAAATACCAGCGTGACTCATGGCCAACTTGCTGCCAGCCGTAAGGCTGGTTCCATGGGCTCGAGTTCGGTGCGTACCGCAACCAAGAGAAAAGAGAATGAGGGACCGGGCACTGACCAAGCTTTCTGAAATACTGTAACTGAATATGTGCATAACCGTGTAAGAGGACGCGAGGTAAGGTGTTTGCGGATGGATTAGTGACGAGAGCATAAAGCGATGGTAAATGAGAGAAAAATGGAAAGCACGCGACATAAAGGATTTGCGAACCTTGTGATGCGATACGAAGTACCGGATTATACGATGAGGAAAGCATCGGAAAGGAGCGTAGAAAAGAGGAAAGGGAGACTGCCAGAACGGGCTGTCTCTGGTATTGCGAGAAATTAAAGTTAAGCAGGGAGGCGGGAAGCAAATGGCAAACGGCCCCTTCCACGCTGATACGATCTCCGAAAGGAAACAATCGCAATCGACGTGGTGAAAGAGGAGAGGCGAGAAATTCCTCTGTGGCTTGATAACGAAACAGATCTGGTGTACCGACCGAACCGGTCAAAGAGACAAGTGTCGAGAGCGAAGACGCGTATTATAACGATGAGATATCGACGAAGAGGGTCATGCTTGACGCTCGCCGACATCGTGAGCGTATCCAGTCATTGACACTTCAGAGGCGTCAGCAGCTGTTAGAGCAAGCTGCTTCAGCTCAGGCTGCCATGGTGACGTAAAGACGGGACCCGAAAGTTCGAAACAGGCTTGACCTGATTCATGTGGACCTTCTTGGATTTGGACTGTGGTGCTGAAATACCGAGAATTGTAAGGTGAGGATGACTTACCTCAATACCCCAAACTGGCCTAACCACGGCATGCACAACTTTTGAGACAAACCGGGTGTGGGAGCGAAATCTCGAAGATACACGCGGTCTCCTACCTTGACGGTCAATGGGGAAAAGTGCGACACGTCAAACTGTTTCTTGTATTTTGTCCTTTGACGGTCATTAGACGCAGCCGCGGCCCTCCAAGCCGCATGAAGTGTAGCTACGAGATTGGCTACATAAAGGCTGGAGTCGGTAAGCATGGGGATGTGTGTTCAAGGTCATGCTTAATCAAGAGATCTATGTTAAAAGTGGGGTCTCTACCGAACATAAGAAAGAAATGGGTATTCCCAGTACTTGTGTGCACCGACGTGTTGTACATGAATGAGCAGGCCGCTACCCACTTCCAATCCAGCTGGTTCGCATCGATGTAGGTGCGAAGCATCGAATGAAAAGTAGCGAATACTCGCTCACAAGCTCCATTACCCTCGTGATGATAGGGAGTCGTGAAGTATCGGTTGATGCGAAGTAGTCGTCCTAATTCTGTGATCACTTCACCTCTAAAATATGACGCGTTATCGGATACCAGTTGCGTCATCACTCCGAATTTGAGAATGCCCTCAGTCACGATGGCTGGGCTACCGTAACCGCGGTGCAATCGGGCAAGGGAGTAGCGATCACGTATTTGGAGAAGTGGTCGAGTATCGCTAGAATGTGCTCATTGCCCGAATCGGAGGTGTGCATGGGGCCGGTGAGGTCGACGAAGACCTTGTCGAAGATTGCTCCACTGACGACTGGGATTAGGACTTCCCCATTGAATTGTTGTGCGCTTTTGCGCTGGCAAGCGTCGCAGGATCGGACCAGCGCAAAAACATTTTCAGCCATGTGGCGCCAGAAATACTTCCTTGAAATCTTGGCAAGTGGTTTCCGCCAATTAAAATGACCGCCAGCGGATGGGCTAGAATGAAACGCGACGAAGATAGGCTCTTGAAGCTTAGACGGTATGACCAGCCTCTCGAAGCGCAGACCGTCCCGAGTGCCTTGAAAGTAGAGACAACTTTTGGAGCGTATCAAGCACTGCTCTGCAATCCGGAGCAACTCTATCTTCTCCTCTTCCGAGACATCGCTTGGAAACTGTTGGGTTTCAAGAAAGCGCATGATTTTAGAGCAGAATGGGTCTGCTTTCTGTTCCTGCAGTGCGTCATAGGGACGTATGGCTAACGTTTGACCCGCGAAAACTAACGGAGAGCGCACTGAGTACTGTCGGTTACTGTTGACGCTGACGGTCCGCTTCCGGTGTACCGTCCTGGAACCAAACACTTTTGGACACCGATCTTGAAAGCGCGTCAGCGACCATATTTGACGATCCTTTCAGGTACTCTATAGATGTATCGTAGCTCTGCAGTTCCACTACCCATCGCGTGAGGTTGTCATGGGTTTTGTTGTGCTTCAAGAGAAACGTAAGCGGGCGATGATCCGAAAAGATCGTCGAGTGATTTCCGTAAATTGTCGCTCTGAAAAACCGAAGAGCGCTGATAATGGCGAACAACTCGATATGCGTGGGGCTCCACTTTTGTTGCAATTCCGAAAGACCTTTGCTGAAATAGCCTAATGCGACGAGGTGCTTGTCGTCGTCCGATTGCTTTTGGAACGAAGCGTCTCCCACTGCTATCTGGCTCCCATCTGTGTGAAGAAAAAACTCTTTGTCCTATGGGAAACCCAAACATGGCTTGGCGGTTAGGCACTTTTTCAAGTGAAGGGACGCCTCTTCCTGGTCCTTACCCCAAACGAACTTAGCCTTATCCTTAAATAGGGCATACATTGGGCTGCGATGATGGAGAAATTAGGTATGAATTTGCGAAAGAATTGAACATACCTAAAAATTCCTTGACTTCCTTGATCGTTGTCGGCCTTGGAAAGCTGTGGATCGCTCGAACACTGCGCTCCGCCGGGCTGGAAGACGTGCCGCAGATTTCGTGCCCTAAAAAAATGATGCGAAATCGAGCAATTTCTGTGAGCTTCTTTCCTGAGGCCTTGATGTTATACAACCGGAACCTGTGAAGTACTTTTCGCAATGATGCTAAATGGCTGAGAAAATCCTTGTGGAACGCTACTATATCATCTAAATAAGCTAAACAGTTGTCCTCCAATCCATCCAAAATGCGCGTCATAGCTCTGGAAAAATATGCGCCCGCATTCTTTAATCCAAGGAAGGTAGACGAACTGGTAGATGCTTCGATGAGTAGCCCATCCACACTTTTCCTGACTCTCAGGAGCCAAAAGAAGTTGCATATAACCTGAGGCCAAGTCCAGTGTAGTATAGAACTTGTGCCCTGCTATCTTCGTGAAGATGTCCTCAATCTCCAGAAGTGGGTAGTGGTCCGGGATCGTGACATCGTTCAGTGGGCGGAAATCGAGACATACCCTCAAGTTTCCGTCCTTTTTCTTGACTAAGACGGTGTTGTGCACCCAAGGCGTATCCCTTTCTACGATCCTACCTGACTGGAGTAGTTTATTTATATGACCGTCCAACTCCCTCTGAAATTTAACTGCAACACGTGGTGGGTGAAACCGAGTAGGAGGCATGTCCGTGGTCGTCTTAATGACAATCTCGGTCTCGTCGTAAGAGCCTAAGTCGTAGGAACCTGATTATATCCTGTCGCTAAACTCCTCAAACAGTTGAACGAGCTGGAGTTTTTCTTCATCTGAAACCTCTGCCATGGGCAGGTCTATTGGGAGGAGTGAACAGCTCTTGAATTCGTGGCCTTCGGCCTTATTAGGAAGACTTCCTACTAGCGGAAGGGTGCTAGGAACACGATTCGTTGGTAGAAAGGGTTCCAAAGGCAGACATAAAAATCTTCACAGCTGAGGAAATGTGCTGCCCTTTATATAGCGTCTCGGGGCGCGATGACGGATTAGTCACTAGCAGTAATGTCGAATTCGAGTTAAATACGGCTGACGTCACCATCAGGGATCTTTCACTTAAACTATCAGCTTGGGCAGTGAGCATGAGAGTGCGTTGGTCCTCAATATCAGCCCTACAACGAACGAAAGTCTTCGTAGAAGGAGGGAGTACTGTGGTCTCAAGTACCCGCACCGCTATGGGCTCCTCTGAGGAGCACTCATTACTCGGGGGAGCAACGGCGTAGTTGATCGACCATGGTGGCAATTTGGCGAGTAAATCATTACCAAGGATGATGTTTTACGAATCCGCAGAGCTCGAGACGCACGCCGCTTCTGTAAAGTAGTAGTGATCTATAGCCACGCTACCAAACTCAAAGTGTAACGTTGCGGTGCCTAGGATACGAATAGGGATTCCTGCCACGCTTATAGCAGAATCTGAGCCATGCAGAACTGCTTATGGTTCATCAGGGCCAAGACCTTAACTGGCGTAACAGAGACTCGATGAGGGCACGTGGACGTTGAGTCGATCTCCAAACGCGTCAATTGGAGCGTGAGATCGTCCATTTGTCTCCGATCGAGATCTCCTCGGCTGCTCGGCTGAAGAGCCGTGATGGCCAATGGCGGCGGAGAGCCCGGAGGCGAAGGAGCTAGGCCCCTCGTCAATGAAAGAATCAGATCTGTAGGACTGGGCAAACCGCCCGGGAAATACATGGAACAGTAGATTGCGATGACGGCCCTCAGAATCCTGAGAGATATAGATACGCAGCAAATACTAACCCACACGTCGAACCATGACCAGGAACCCAAGACGAAAGGCAAGAATGAGAAAGACGAAGCGGGGTGTTGCGAATCAGCTGCAGGGGTGGAGAAGTGCGCGTGAAATTGCGATAACCGCTCCTGGTCTACAGAAGACCATAGCTTTTGCCATTGGTGGTCTTGCACCAATTCACTAAGGTTGGTGAGGACCAAGTTATGAAATATCGTAAAGGGAAGAGCGAAGGTGGAGGAGTTAAAACTATCCGGTAAATCTATAACGTGGAGGAAAGACTCAGCGACCCTCACAGAGGCTTCCTGGCTGGGTTCGAACTTGATATATCCGCCTGGTATCGAGAAAAAGAAGAAAGGAACTGCTGAACAATCTATAGGTGATACAGCTTGAGAAACTATACGAATGACTGGGTCAATGAAGGAATGGAATGCTGCCCCACTTGGAAGGGTGAGCTCGATCAAGGGCTTGCTGAAGCAGGAACCATTGAAGGGCATCAGTCGGTAGTTGTGAGCCGGTACTATAATACAACGGTGAATTTGCACCACACCGCTACCTAGATAAGAAGCAGCGAGATCGACACGGTTAAGCAGATGACGCAGAGCCAAGGTGGGGTGGGTTTCTAAAGCATTGTGCAGCGTCAGAGCCAATAGGTTAGTACGATTATATAGGGCCGACAGTGCGTGCTTAAAAGTGCAGAAACTGTCGATGCCACAGAACCCTCTACGGCTAGCAACTGCGCGGCTAACTGGTTAGACGTAACGACTCCGACCTGCGGTGTAGCAGCGCGGAGCACTCTGCTGGTGGTCATTAGGGCATAGCCCTGGTCGGACATGACCAGGTCGTCCCCACAGTCCTGGATCCTTGGGCTCTTATCGCTCCATGACAAAGCAAATTCCTTAGAGTCACTGATCCAGACATCTCCCAGCAGATGGTCTTTCATTTTGCGATCGGGACAAACTTACAAGATTCCTCCTGCGTAGGGACCCATACCAAGGCTGACCCATCCGCAAGAGTACAGCTACCTAATGCGTAAACGCAGTTACCGAGGCTCCCTACCGGTGTATCCGGAGAGTCCGAGCCGTGACGCATATGGATTACTGTGCTAATCAGGTGGCAATTGGTTACGGAGAGAGAGATGGTTCTCAAAACAGCAGCCGAATGGAGCCGAGGGCCACTCCTCACTGAGGGCGTTAGAAGTAGACCACGATGTTCCGACTGCCTCTAGGGTGCCATATTCACACTTATGGTGCTGGATCATGAGTTTACATGCTTCCAGAGATACCAAGTGGTGAACTTCGCTACGGTTCTCCTGCCTCGCACCAAACAGGTTTACCGAAAAAGTGACTGAGTGGGAGATGATCTTACACAGAAAGGCGGGGTGTCGTATCGCTTAATATTCGGGCGATAGACGTGAATGGAAAGCGCTCGAGGGGGAGTATCGAAACGAGGAGTGAGTCTTGAGCAATTGTAAGAAACCGGAATCCTAGCGATGACATCTGAGGGTTCATGTGGGCACATCCACGCCGACACAGGGAGAGCCTCAGCACTGCTGGAGAAGAAAAGAGTAGAGCAGCTATTGCAAGCAAAAGCTTCACCTGGGAAAAGATGAGGAACAAGATCTTGAAGACGAGGTGATACCACCATAAGTAGAGACTGCTAACTCATCGTTTCGCTTCACTAGTGCATTTACCCTAGCGTGAGACTGTTCGAGGGCCGATTCTTTCTCATGCAAGGATACCGAAAGCGCATTGATCCGTTCACGAGCTTCCAAAAGCTCCCGAGATTCCCGCGACCTGTCATTCCTATAATGACGCGGAGGGGACACGGCATGAGAGAATTCACGGTTAGGAGGACGACTACGTGGATTAAAATTAGACGTACCTGACTCATGACGTTGAGCTCTTGGGGACGGACACTGCCTCGAGAAGTGACCGAATCCTTCGCAGTTGAAGCAGCGCGTCTGTTGCGCTGTGGCATTCGAGCGCTGAGGGCCACTGCTTCCAGATCGCTGAAAAGGGCGATTATAGTTGTCCCGAGGGGCTGGATTCGAACGCTGATAGCCAAAATTCCTAGATGACTGGAGCGGCGGCGCTGCTGCCTTAACCTGTATAGCTCGTGGGGGAAGCGCAGAGTTAATCAAGCGTTCCGCTGTCGCTTTAGGAGCTGTTCCACCATCTGTGCCTTCGATACCGCTTTTTCAAAAGTAGACGGGTTGTCTAACTTAACGTAGTAGCGTATATCGGGACGTAAGCGTGCCACAAATTCTTCTAAAACTCGCTCCCTTTGGCTGGAAGGATCCTGCCCGGAGGTAGCCGCCCTCACCAAGATCAACAGCCGACTGGAGAATGCGGATGCGGACTACCCCGGCTGCTGGTGGCAGGACGAATGTGCCTGCCTAGCCATGTTCCGATGATCTGGTCCCTCGAAAATGGGCTGCCACCTTATTATAATCTTCTTGATCCTCCTGAGGCATCTCCTTAACCTTTTCCTTAGCTAGACCCTCTAAAAACGACGCCAGATAATAGGCCTTCTGTTGCGAAGACCATGGGGCTGCTGTAGTCGGATCACGTCGCGCACGCGACGTAACCAGTTGGAGAACTGGAGGGGGTCATCCCTAGTACCTTGGAAGAAGGGAACCCTGGGCCCCGATGGCCCCGAATCCGGGGTGAGCTTTGCAACGAGAGGGACTGTATCGACACGCTCACCTACAACTGCAAACGACTGATTAAGTCCCGAAGCTAAAGAACAGTTACCTTCATTGAACGTCTTTGTCACCACTTGATTCGTTAAGACCGATTGTCGGTGCAGGCTTCAGTAATAGCCACCATAGTGGCGTCCTTGACGTCCTTGCCACGGGGGATGGCGTCGTCACTTAAGTTCCTGAGAGAATGAGCCAGGCCCGACGTTATGGCCGAATCAGGAGAAGAGCTGGGAGTCGGGGCAACCGCCCTAGATTCGACAGACTGTGCACGAGAACGAGTGACAGGAGGACCCATCGAAGCAGAAAATGTTTGGAGTGGCTGGTGGTCTTGTTATATGTTTCGGAAAGGGGAGGAGACTAGACTCATTGGTCTAACCCGAGACCCTCTGAACCCTAGCTGAATCTTATCGCTCGTCTGGTCGGCGTCAGTTTACATAACCGCGCTGGAATTCCGTGGGATATCTCTATGTGTTGGGAAAAAGAAAGAGATACGCATATGTTTTGGGTCGGGTAGGGAATGTAAACAACGACATGCGCCGCGCGCGACGGCCGTTAGCGATGCTATCTGTGCCTGGGAACGAAAGACGGCACCGTCCATATGGTCACCGAACCACAGTATCTATTACTCCAATGCGAGCTAGCGAGTAATAGGATCTGAGGTCGTTCGAATTCACCTGGCAGAGGGGCCTCGGTTGCACCGAGGAGCCGCGGGTTCCGCGGGCAAAAGGCGCGCCGACCGGCCGACGCGCCCTCGCCGCCGGATGGCGCAGAGTGGGCGCTCGCCGTTGCTAAGCGAGTGTCCATGGCTCGGGGATCCGAGGTTCGGACCTTCCGCCGCACCTCCGGCCCGCGGACGGCCGCCGCCGCAAGGCGTGTGTGGCTGGCTGCGGGCCAAGGGGTGTTCTGTGGCCTACCCGGTTGGCGGCGGTGTCTTTGACACCTTCACCCCCTCCCACCTTGCGCGGAGGAGCCCCCCCCCCCCCCCCCAGTTGCCTAAAGGTAAGGGGGAACTGGGGGTTTCCCTCACCGTAACCGGTGAGGTTTTTTTCCTCAAAAAAAAAACACACGGAATCGGCGAGAAAATCGAAAAATGGCCCCCAAAACGGGAGGTCACGGGTCGAGCACCCGCTGACCCCATTCTCCGGCCAGGAAAACCAATAGAAAAACAACATCTTTAAGTTCTATCACCAAAACCCAACACTTAACTACTCTCGAAACCAATTCATCACGTAAACCTCACCTCGTGATCCTTGAACACCTCGAAGTCCCACGTCCGGGATCCACTTCTCGCGGCCGACCTCATCGTTACCACCGGGCCATCGTGGTCATACCTGCAATACCTCAGATCAGCAATCGTTACTTCAGCACCTACTCAACGAACTTCAACCTCCCGGTCGATCAGGGAACGGAACCGACAACAATCAGTGCTTGACATCGGACCAACCGGTTTCCTAGGAGAAACTTCCTTTTTTATACTCGAGTTTTTAGATAATAACTGGGCGAGCTCGCATGAAATCATACCAAAGAAACTACGGACAAAGGCCTACCGTGCCCCTGTAGTAGTACGACGAACAGTTTACGCGATCCGACAAAGCAAGTCCCCCTGCGCATGAGAACTTGACGAGGACCGAATAAACTGAGCGAAACACGAGAGAAACGCAAAAAGGGAATCCAGGCATGATGAGACACTCTTGTCCGGAGTCAGCACTCCTCCGGCCGCCGAAGATCGATGAAGAAAATGGCCCGCGAAAGTTAGAAACTAAGTGGCCAAAATTGTACCAGCTCCTGCGGGCGGCGGCTGAGAGAAAACCCACCTGATCCTTAATCTGCCTAGCGAGGGGTGAACCACTCGCTGCTACCAGTAAACAACGTGACGCGGCGATAGCTGCTTCCTGTACCTCTGCTGACTCTTCAGAGAGGAGGAGCTTTATCTCATACAAGTACAACAGGCACACGACACATGATATGGACATACAGACAAAGCAGATCATGAAGGGAGCAGGACGGCCTGGACGGGCGTCCATGGCATCAAGACAGTCACCCCTCCGGGTCGTCGGAGGGGTGACTGTCTTGATGCCTTGTCGCGGCTTCATCGTCGGCGTAGAGCTCCGCCCTGAAATACCAACGTGACTCATGGCCAGCTTGCTGCCAGCCGTAAGGCTGGTTACCTTACAGAGGGTGGTCGGGTCAGGATCACCGATTACCTTCAATTATCGGTATGAGTGGTCTCCTGCCGTAATCGTCCAAATGTACTTCGGCATCGTGTTCGGCACCTCGAATAAGTCCCCGACCTACACAAATTTGAAAATCGATGATCCTGACCCGACCACCCTCAATTATCCAGAAGAAAATCCAAAACCTACCAAAGTCGACGGAATTTTCGAAAACGGACGTGGGATTCGTAATCAGCGCCCCAAATAACCCCTAGACGATTTTGGACGAAGTTTGCACTGGGAAATTTGGCCAATTTCGAAAACACCGGTTTTCGATGACGTCATCGTCTGCCGCGGCCTTAAGCGGTCTCGTCCTCGATGCGAAATTGTCAAAAAATCGATGTTTCCACAATCGGCCGAAACTGACATCATTCGATAGCGCTTTTCACGCTGAACGCAGCAGTTCCATTGGGAGTGCCGAAAACTCAAATCTGGTCGTGCAAGAACTCGAGAAACTCTAACTGCTATCTTCTGCCACTCTAAATTGGCAGATGGGGCTAAGCCACTTCCTTCAGGAAGCTAGGAGCTGTGAGCATGTCACCGTAAAGTACATTAATTGTCCTTCTCGCCTACGCGTTTGTAATCCGTTAGGTCTCCGTGTCTTCCTGCAGAGGTCGACTGAAATCTGAAAAAATTGTGTCACACAAGGCTAACCTGTATATTCGCGCCCCTGTAACTTTATCTTTTCTTAAGCTAAACCACTTCAGCCTTCTACTACATCGTTTCACTGCCTACAAGACCCACAAGTTGCAGTCGAAATGATTCGGATTTGACAGAGTTATTGCGCTCCGAACACGGCCGCGCGTGCAATTGCAAGCGGTTGCTCCCACTCGATTGATAGGTTCGATCCTATATGTATTGTGCAAGGCGCACTCCAAAAGCTCGCTGGACAGTCTTGGAGCAATTCTTGAGCGGGCAGCTGCAAATTTGTGATAAAACTCCCCAGACGCTCACTCTACTAGCTGTCCCCCCTTGATTGACAGGTTCGATCCTATATACATTGTGCACGGCGCACGCCAAGGGCTCGCTGGACAGTCTTAGAGCAATTCCTGACTAGGGCGGCTGCAAATTTGTTATAAAACTCCCCGAACGCTCACTCTTCAAGCTGTCGCTCGATTGACAATCTTTCTCAGTCGTTCATTGAGAATTTTTGTCATAATCTTGTATATCGTTGATAGTAGTGAGATTGGTCTGTAATTCGCAACATCTAATGCGTCTCCTTTTTTATAGATCAGGATGGTATCGGAGAAGGCTAATTCTCTTGGCACGTTGTTTGTGGAGAGTATGGAGTTGAGGAAATGGCACAGACGATTGGAGAGCATGCTCGAGAGAGGGCGTAGTGCAGTCGACTGTACTTTATCAGAGCCGGGAGAGGAACGTGCTTTGCTGCTCTTCAGTGCATCCTCAACTTCTTTGGGAAGAAAGTGGAGGTCAATGGGGCCGGCGGGAGGGGGTTGTGGGCCATGGTGGGATCGGTACAGGTCGTTGTAAAATGATCGAATTGCTTCTACAGTTTCGGCAAGTGGGTCGCAGCTGGTGGGAGTGTTTCTGGGGTTTCGGTGAAGAATGGTCAAGGGGCGCCGGATATAGGTTCCTTCACGTTGTATAACACGGAGCCGACCAGTACTAACAGCTTTTCGCAGTATAGCAATGTGGCGCTCGTGGAGGTCGTCCTTGAGCGCTTTTCTGACGAGTTTGCTCACTTCAGCATATTCTATCAATTGGGATGGTGCCTCTTGTCCATAACGCAGTTTTCTGCGATGTTGTAATAATTGCCTAGTGCGCTGCGAAATTTGTGGAGGCAAGGATTCGTACCGTGTGGCTTTGTTGGTGGCGGTATTAATGATGGTGGTTAGTCTACGATACTCTTCATTGACTTCGCTGCATGCAGGTATTGTATCCATTAGTTGTTGGGCGTGGAGGCAAAGCATGGGCTTGTCCACGATGCGTGTGCCGCGGTGCGGTTGTGCAATTCTTTTGGTCTGCTGAAGTTGCATGGTGCACCGAAGAAGTCTGTGATCACTACCTGCATTAACAGAAGCAAGGACTTTGACATCTTTCACTTCGCGAATGTTGGGCACGAGAACATAGTCTATTTCTTTCTTCAGTCCGAGGGCGCTGCTCTCCCATGTCCATCGTGTAGCTACTCTCTTTTGAAAGAACGTGTTTGCAATAGACAGGCGTCGCTCTTCGTAGAATTCAGCCAACTTGCTCCCTCGTGAATTTCGAGGTTCTGCAGCGTTCACACCTATAAACCGCTCCTGATGTTGGCGTGCTCCTGGAGTGGCATTGAAGTCGCCAATGATTACTAGGTGTGAGTTTCTGCGTAAGTCAATAATTTTGCTTAGATCATCTAGGAAGTTTTCGTACTCCTTATCGTCATGGCTCGAATGAGGTGCGTGCACTTGGATGATACGCAATGATTTCTAAAATGCAAAATGCAAAATGCACTTTACATTGATAAAATGTGCGAAAAACACAGCTAGCAATGCACAGACCCCAACCCTGGAACCGATCCCTTGACCACCCTCCCGCAAGTCTACGGCGCTATCCACTCGGCCAACCAGTCGCTTCTGGCCTCCTGGTGAGCTCCTCTCGTGAATGCGCCTTCTCGCTTCTACTAGGAATTTATCAGATCCCGCGTTCTAGCAATGATTGAAGCTCCAAACCTTTTGGAGGATCATTCCTGAGCACGACAAGGGTATTCCAGGCGTCGGTTTCGCGTATTCAGGCCGCACTGAAGCGGTACAGTTTTTTGCCATTTTTGACCTATCCAGAGGTCCGCAGGAGATTTGGAAACCACTATAGTGCTTTTCAGACAATGCCCTACAACCCTGTATAGGACGCTTTGAGAAACTCCACGGTCACCTCTTTGACCTCCCTCGTATGTTCTACTCAGAACTTTCTATGGGGTATATTAGGGACCCTGAGAGGCTAAGACTATCTCAACATCTCTGCACAACTGCCATTGTCATTGGATCGCGGGACAGCAATCACTCGAGACGCGGATGTGTGAAACGACCCCTGCGTAGATCCAGCGAGGCCGAGCAGGATGATACACTCAACAGAAGATACAGACACCAACACTAGGATAAGGAGGATGCAGTTCCTACGCTCAACGAAAGGGTTAGCCGTCGACACACCAAGGTGGTGTTGTATCCCGACTTATCTACCATGAACAGTGCGCGTTCACCCTGCGCTAGTAGGTATGCGAGGGCACGCGGCGCATCGCAAATGTGAGTGAGAATTGAGCAGGAGGTGATTGCGGCGGCTTCTGAATAAAAGCGAAATTTCAACTATTCCTTTTACAAAAAGTACAACTGTTTTAGTTCGTGCGTTCCTCTATAGTTCACTTAAGTGATAAAATTACTTCACTTTTCAAAACATCATTTTCAGTAGCGTCTGTCCCGCTTGGTGGCGGGGTCCGCTCTTCTGGTGTGGTGACGCCATTTCTCCCGATCAAATGCTTGATCGGGATGCACACCAGCTATCTTCAAGTCCAAGTGCAACGTGTCTAGCCAACGTTGCTTCGGGCGTCCTCTGGGCCGTTTTCCCGGGACTTCAAGATTCAGGCCAATCTTACAGACGGTGTCGTCGTTAGCGCGAAGGACGTGGCCATACCATCGTAGACGAGCTTCGCGCAACTTGTCGGCTATCGGGACGACACCGAACCTCTGTCGTATGGTGTCATTGCGAACGCGGTCCAATCGCGTTACTCCGGCCGTCCACATTAACATCTTCGTCTCCATTGCACTGAGGCGGCTTTCAATTTCCTTCGTCACGGGCCAGCACTCAGCACCATATGTCGCTACTGGGCGGACGACTGTTCTATAAACCTTCGATTTGAGGTACTCGGGTATTGTCTTATCGCAGAGAACCCCAGTCAACGACCGCCATTTGGACCAGGCTGCACTTACGCGCGCATTCACCTCCAAATTTAGGCTGCCATCGGGCGTAACTGTTGATCCGAGATACTTGAAAGCTGTGACCCGTGAGAGCTCAGCACCATTGATCTTGATAGATCCGAGCTCATTCACATCCGTCGTCAAGTACTCCGTCTTTTTGACGTTTAGCTTGAGTCCGAACAATGCCAGGCGATCGCACCATTCCTATGCCTGTCGCTCGAGTTCGGCTTTGTCTTCACATGCAAGCATGACGTCATCGGCATACAGCAACGTCCAAGGAGCTGCCTTTTGGAGATCTCGTGTAATCGCATCCATGACGACCACGAAGAGCAGTGGGGATAGCGCAGACCCCTGGTGCACTCCGACAGAGATCGGAAACTCCATCGAGGTACCCGCTGGTGCTCGTACTCGGCTAATTGGGCACGAGTAGAGGATGCGCACCCACTCAATAAGCTCTTCTGGGATGCCGTGTCGTCGCAAAGCGTACCATATAACTTCTCGCGGGACGCGGTCGAAGGCCTTTTCCAAGTCCAGGAAGGCAAAATGCACCGGTTTCTGTTTCTCGCGGTGCTTCTCTAGCAGAAGACGAACGGCGTGTATGGCATCAACCGTCCCACAGCCGGCAACGAAACCACACTGATTATTGGAAAGCTGGACGACATCCCGGATACGTCTATCGACAATTCGCTCAAAAACTTTCATGGTGTGCGAAAGTAGGCGAATCGGACGGTAGCTAGCGCAGTCTGCAGGGCTGCCTTTCTTCTTCCAAATCGGGATAGTCGTGCTTTGCTGCCAACTCTCAGGCACTTTCTTCTCAGCAACAACCTGATTGAAAAACTCTGTCATCCAGTCGGCAGGGCACCAACCCTTCGACTTCCACAGGTCGGCCGGCAGGTCGTCTGGACCAGTGGCTTTGCCTGACTTCATCTTCCTCAGGGCTGCTTCAGTTTCGCTCACTGTGATCTTTTGAACAGGACCGTATACAAGTGAAGCAAAAGGAACGACAGGATGTTCAAATTCTACATTCGAGATTTCCTCGAAGTAGTCGCGTCATCGCTTCACAGCCCTTTTACGATCCATCAGAAGATGGCCGTTCTCATCGTTAATGCCAAAGAACTTTTCGATGTCTTCTGCTTGGCGACAGCGAGCCTTGGCGAGTCGGTAAAGATAGCGCTCACCATCGCGCGTTTCCAGTTTTTCGCTGACTTCAGCGTAGTATGCGGCTTTAGCAGCAGCCACTGCCTTCTCTGCCGCTTTCCTCGCTTCTCGATAATTCCGCCAATTACAGACTGTTTTGTCACCGATAAATACGTAATACAGCCGTTTCTTTTCCCTGACCTTCTCTCTGACATCGTCAGTCCACAGCCAAGCCTGCTTGTCGACCCAACGCCGTCCAGGCTTCGTTGTGCCGAGTTCGAGGCGTGCAGCCCGGGTTATCGCATCGGTAGCCTCTTTCCAGGTTTCGTCGACAGTTGTTACCGTCGGCAACCGAATGCGAGAGATAACAGCTGCTTCCTTCTCCTTCAATCGCCACCATTTAATTCTAGCCGTCCCACACCGCTCGACACGTTTACACCTCGGAGGTGTGACCTTCAGCGAGCAGATCAGTGGACGGTGTTGCGTGGCAACCGTCTCATACGGCACGGTCTTCGCGTCTGTGACAAGGCCTTGGTCGCGACGCCTAACAAGGACATAGTCAATCTGCGTTTTGGCGTTCCTGCTATAAAACGAGATGAGGTGGGAGTCACGCGTTCGAAATTTGGTGTTCACGATGGTGAGGTCATGTGAGTCTGCATACTCAAGTATACGCTCACCATCGGCGTTGCGTGACCCATAGTCAAAACCACCATGACAGCTGTAACCGTCTTTCGCTGCTCCGACGTGACCATTAAGGTCACCTGCCACAACAACCATATCTTCTGACGGCACTTCCGCTGTCTTCTCATCAAGCAGGGACCAGAAGTCGTCCTTTTTTTGCTCGGAGCAACCTGTCTGCGGAGCATACGCGGAAAAGAAATGACATCGTCGCTCTTCTACGGCGACCACAATCTTCATCAAGCGGTCATCGAAACGTTCTACGCTTGCAATCGCGTCACGGAAACGCTCGGAGACGATCATACCGACACCACTGGTGGTCCTGGGACTGCCGCACAGAACGGCCTTGAAGCCGCGGCCAATGTCCCTCGACTTGCAGCAGGACCACCTCGTCTCCTGCACCGCACAGAAATCTATCTTTCTTCGCTCCAGTGCTTCTACCAACTCGCACGAGCGGCCCGTCAACGTACCCACATTCAACTTTGCTACGCGGGTCTTGCCTACGTTGCGGGACTTTCGGACTTGCTCAGTTGCCCCCCGATGCCGTCCTCGCATCAAGGACCCTCGCATACTTCTCACACTCGCCGGGCTTTGCGAGTGCGCGTCGGCTCCCGCGGACGCCGTAGCATTATCTCGAGAACTCTGTAACGTCATCAACCATATGATGTGACACAAAATGTTCGTAGGCCGGCCTGTCACTAGGGCCTGTCGCCTGCGTTCGATTGTCCGTGATTGGCTCGGCTTGCAAAAGCAAGCAGTTTCCAGTGGCACCACGTGGAGGAACGGACATCGCCACCTTCACTTTTCAAAACGAAATGGAAAAAATTAAATCAAACAAATAACTGACATTAGCCATGGAGCCTCTTGTATGAAAAACGACCGCAGGTAGGCAAATCCAAAGCGATTGGTTTGCCTAGAGAAATAGACATTGAAATGCGCAGGCGGCAATCAGCGAGAGGAGGGCCAAGCCTTAGCATTTCAGACGTTTCCCTGATTTTCAAGAAATTTCCTGGTTGGTGTACATGGAAGGTTGAAAAGAAGAGAGAGGGCACCTATGAACTGCTCGTACGTCTGATTATCTTGCGGGCTCACTCATCGTCAAATCGCCTCGTGTCTAGCCAGCAACGACTAAGCGCCGAATTTCAGGGCAAGAATCGTGAAGGTGCGAAGAAAATGATCACCAATACTCCGAGTCGTAAACCGCTTGTTTTCGAGGAGATCCCTGAAGCTCTTCCCGTGGTTTGTTCCTTTTGCTTCTACATATTCGTTTGGTCGCCCCTATATCAACGCCACGCGACTAAATCCAAACGCGGGCTTTACGTTTACTCCATTCAAACTTTATTTTCCAACCAGAATTCCTACAATAACTTTTCCAACCAGAATTTCTTAAAGAACCAAGTTATTTGCTTGCTCCGCTGTTATTTGAGGCCGCTACCGTGTTCTCTCTCGAAAACATGGAACACAAAAAAAGTCGAGTTCCCAAGGTGAATAGGTCCAGAATCCCGTCCACTCAAAGAATTAAGAGCACATGTTTCGTTTAGTTTTCCCCATAGTGTTTTTCACAGTCCTCAAAAGCTGAAAAGCCGTTATCGTGTGAGAAGAGGTAACTGTAATTACAGGGTGCGCATTAATTATGGGCCTCAAATAATCGAAGTGCTATAGTTTCACAAATAATTCAAAACAGAGAAAAATACCTCGCAATGTTTAATAAGTTCTTTAGCAATGAAAAATTACAACCTTCATTCAAAGTGCCCTCCTCTTGCGCGTATGAAGCTTCCATAAACGAATCAGGAAATCAGTCGCAGATGGTACGCACCGGAGAATCGTTTTCATTGACGAGAGAATTTTCACAACAGAACCTGTTGTGAATCCACGAAACATTCATTCTCCAGCTACTGTTATCTTTTAGATGATACTACGACGTTGTTGCTCGCTTGTTTATTTGGAAAGTGAAGTTCAATTGCCCAAGTGTGAGCGTCAGCATCGCTCTATCGTCTACCGCGTGGCCTTAGAAGAAGTTCCAAGAAGGGCAAGCAATCTTCATAGATAGTGGTGCATCGGCATCGAGATCCAAAGAATTCGTGAAGGGGAGTTCCTTGAGTTGAGTTTGAGTTCTGTCCACGTTGTATTGTCCACAACGTTGGAGCACCACACACTGTCCATGTTTGTCTATGGTGAGCTTTTGCGGCGGAATTTTAGAGGACGTAGAGTCCCGTGTAGGAAGTCCAAAATCATATAATAGTTACTTTTTTTCAGAATGCTCTTCTGTGGTCGAAAAAAAGCGTGTTAACGCGAAATTTATGATTATGATTTACGAAATTCATGCTGCCACTCAGCGTAATGTGGTCGTTTGGCGTAGTGGCAGTGCTGTAGCTTCATAGAAACATGGTCATGGGCTCGATATCCTTTGTATTGATGTTTTTGCATTTTTCGATTTATCATCAGTTGGACGCTTTACCCCCATTTCCAACACATATTTGGACAAAAACATTGCAACAAATGTCGTTTACGTTCATCGAGCTCTTTGAGAGTGGAAAGATAAGAATTTTTGACTTCCGGGTTAAGGAAGACAAAAACTGAAGCTAGATTCGTGACCAGCACCCCAAATAACCCCATGCACAAGGTTTGGGCAAATTGGTGCATTCGACCTCACCACCCTCACTTACTCAAGCCTTCTCTAATTTGTCATAAGAAAACGGAAAATCCAAGTGAAGTATGATTGTTTTCGTCCCCGCCAGCACAGTGCATACGCCGCCAACTGGTGTGAATAGCTGATGATGTACCAACCTTCTTCAACAATGATGGAGGATTGCAAAGAAGCATGTAAGCGAAATACATCGCTCACAAGCTGAACCTCTACGCTTCTGTCTACCACCTGTTCAAAAAAGAACGCAGTAGCACTGATATTTTACTTTCTGTGTAGCCCTCCACCGCTTAACCTATTCAATTGGTTTCCACCTCGAATGGCTTCACAGCTCAGTGATCACCCCTGTTTGACCGAGGTGCAAAGCCCGCTCTAGGCCCTAGCTCGAGTGAGTGTGATGAGGTCAGAAGCACCAATTCTGCGCATGGGATTTACATAGGGTACTGATCACGAATCCTGCATCAGTTTTTGACTTGCTTAACCTGCAAGTCAAAAATTCTCACCTCTCCACTTTCAAAGAGCTCTACGAACGTAAACGACATTTGTTGTCGTGTTTTTGTTCAAACATGTGTTGGAAATGGGGATAAAGCGTCCCACTGACGATAAATCGCAAAATGCAAAAACAGCAGAACAAGGGAGAATCGAACCCACGTAACCATTCCAAAAAAAGTAACTATGGTTTTGAACTCGCCACACGGGACCCTATATCCTCTAAAAATTTCACCGCAAAAGCTCACCGCCACTTTGGCGGCTCTCCTTGTTAGAGAACAGTGGACAACACAAAGGCTCCTTCAAGATCTCAGAGATTACTTTGAGACTGCGGATGAAATCCAACAGCTGAAGGGATTCGTAGAAGACCATCCACAAAGAGATCTCAATACAAAGTCTTCGGACAACATCACCAAGGAAACGGGAAAAGGGACAACATGATTATACTCCTGCTTTTGCTTTCAAAAATCTGATCACTCTTCTGTGACATGCAAGGAATACTCTACATACCAACAGCGTATCGACGTAATTCGTAAGCAGAATCTTTGCAAGAATTGTGGCGCACGTAATAGCGCACATAACGCAAGAGGGTGCAGCCGAGGATCACGTACGCATCGCAATGAGAAAGGTTATCATACCTCTATTTGCAAGAAAGCTTTTACGACACAAGCACAGGCGCAGCTGAAAGAAACGCACACGAAGACATCAACACAAAGGCGACACGAGAGAGACAACAACGCAGAGTTTCTCAACAGTCGTCACCAATGACTCTTCAGCAAAGTGTAAAATTGAAAACGACATCGCTCTACAAAAGCCTATGAATAGTCATCCACCGGGAGGAGAAGTATAGATAATGTTCAAACTATTCCTGGTGCCAACCAGTATCAAGAATGATTTAAACATTATCTATGCTTATAAACGAGGATAACGCCCGAAACTGAAAGTAGCGAGATCAAACTTCAGATACATACCTTCGACAAGAATTCTGTGACCGAGAAAATAAGCAAACTCTATAGGTCGAACTCGAAGATCGCCAAGGAACTAAGCATCAGTTCAAAGTGGCGGGGATCGAATTCATCGTAGGAAACATGCAACGCAGTCTCTTAGACGCACACAGTCAGTATCTCGCGGAACAGTGAATACAATTATGCATATCACCTCAGAAACGACAGCTGGAACCAAAACTCCTGCTAGGATCTGAAGATCACTGTTTGACGGACAAAACATAGTACAGCAATGGAACCTCCCGTCAGGCCTCAAGCTAGTTCATTCGAAAATCGGATATCAGGTAACAGAAAAAAAAACTTGAAAGCATTCGATCGAAACTGCAAGTACCCTCTCACAGTGAAAACACAAGCTCAACAAGACGACTAAAAACGTCTACGATTGGGCAACTACTGGCCATTCGATTCGTCGGGAGTTGAAGAGTACACAGGATCCAATTTACTGCCGTTGAATGGTTTCGGTGCGACACTGCTCTCTCCGAACTCTCCTGTGCCGTCAGAGAAGCCGGAGCTTACGACAATAATTCAGCCATCGCTTCAGGAAGGTGCTTCCGAACGTCCATTCTTGACAAGAGGTGTCGGTCCCATATGTCCAAAAGATTCTGCTCCAAGCCGGACCGCGTGTACCCTTCGCTCCACCACCGTCCGAATTCACGCTAGCAGTGCAGGATCCGCGCGTACATCAGCAGCATCACCAAGCGTTCGCGCCACCGCCACCGACGATGCCGTCGATCCCGTCATTCCTGTGGAAGTTAAGCAGTTCGCTACACTTCCACAAGCTCTCCATCTGTCAAGGACGACACGAGGTGGACTTGCACTCCCTAATAATGTGGAGGTTCAGTGGATGTGAGAGCGAGTGTAAGAGATGAGACAAGAGTTTATTGCGAGACCAACTGGTTTATGTACTCATGGAGCGAGAACTAGCGTGCGTCCGCTGTACGGCAGCGTCACGCCTCCTGACATGCTTAAGGATCATCGCAGACGATGATATTCCTGGCGAGGCCAAAACGAGCCGGCGGATACCATCTGGTTAATCAAAACCCGAATTTTTCCGAGCACTAAGGAACAGTTATTCGCAAAATCACTAGCTGATATGGAATTTATTAGCTTTCGGACGATTTGTGATCTATTTACTGAATTCTCGCAGTAAATGTCCTTCAGCGTTGGTACCATCCATTCAAAATTATGCGGAAATGGCAGGATGCCTTGTATGACGGATTTTGCTCTACCTTTTAAGCTTTATCTCAAAACATGTATGCTTTCGATGACGTGAAGTTTTTATGAACCAGGGTCTCAAAAAACGCCAATTCTTCCAAAATTCGTCTGAATTAGCAAAATATATGTGGTAAGGACACCTGCGGAGGCTTTGTGGAGCGGTGTACTCTTGGAGCTGCCTGAGTTTGCGCTAACTGCACTATAGCGGGACCGGTATTAGCTTCAAGGTGTTCGTTATTCAATTGTCTACTTTCTGAGGGTGTTGGAGGAAAAATGTTGTTATTTTGAGAGCAGTACCCTAATTGGACCTTTTCCTCTCTCTAGTGACTTGACAAGACATTATGTTATCCCTCCACCAGTTATCCCTCCACCTGTACACAGACCAGTTGGTCTCGCAATAAACTCTTGTCTCATCTCTTACACTCGATCTCACATCCACAGAACCACCGCATTGTTAGGGCGTACGAGATCGCACTTTCTAAATAAGAAGTTAAGTCTCCCGTACAGACTTATTCTCTCAGATTCAGAGAAAGCGATCTTATATTCGACCAACTTTACGCTCCAGGTCCCAAGCTGTTACACTTTAAAACGGGAGACTTAAACTTGTTAGGCCGATGCACTAAAATATCAAGGACGACACGACGTAGGACTTGTACGCCCTAACAATGCGGTGGTTCTGTGGATGTGAGATCAAGTGTAAGAGATGAGAGACATTATTTCTTCAATACGGGCCCTTAAATATATGTAAGGTCGACAGCTTCTGCAGTAACCCTGTGCAGTTGAGATTCTCGCTCAACTTCGTCTAGTTCAACCTTTAGCTCTTTTTTCTCCGCTTTCTCGTTCCAGCTTATGTACTCATCCCCTAATTCGATAAAAAGTTTTTGAAGGCTTTGTTCACCCTCTTTTAATTCCCTTATGCGCTCTTCTACTCGAACTATGGTAGACTTGCATTTCTCATAGTTAAAGTCACTTTGAATTACGCAGCTTAGGCTAACTGCCTGCTCTTTGTAGTGTTTTACTAAACCATGAAGCGCGTATGAGCTCAATATGACTTTTCTTTCTGCTCCAGGTACGTTTAGCGTACGGGAGACTTAACTTTCTTATTCAGAAAGTGCGATTGTGAATGGAATCGACTTTGTGCTCCAGGTATTTAACGGGAGACTTATTCTCTCAGATTCAGAGAATGCGATCTTATGTTTGACCAACTTTATGCTCCAGGTCCCAAGCTGTTACACTTTAAAACGGGAGACTTAAACTTGTTAGGCCGATGCACCAAAATATCAAGGACGACACGACGTAGGACTTGTACCCCTAACAATGCGGTGGTTCTGTGGATGTGAGATCAAGTGTAAGAGATGAGACAAGAGTTTATTGCGAGACCAACTGGTCTGTGTACAGGTGGAGGGATAACTGGTGTGCGTTTGCTGTATAAGAGCTTCATAGCAAACGATACCCTCAGATCCAGCCGCTGACGCCACAGTCGTCCTCGTTCTCGACTCCGATTCCTCAGCCGCTGCAACAATTCGGCGCCCCTCCTGCACACTTTCTCCGTTGCACCATGCTTTTGTTACCATGACGGATGCGGAGAATAGTTACAAAAGTATTTAGACCTCAATTACACAGCACAACAGCAAAGCGGCAGCAGCAACATCACCACACCATACCCCGCGCCTCGACTACGATCATTTCCTCACCTCTCCGCCGCACCGTCAACTCCTCCGGCAAAGACCATCACCACACCATATCTCGATACGGGTATCAACACATCGCCACTCGTCACCGACTCCTCGACACCAGAACATCGCCATTCGTCGCCGACTCCTCGATACCGGAGCACAGAACGGACATCGATTTCGTACTACGAGGACGAAAAGACGACAGACTTTTACAGCTCCGGGGAGCATAGCGACAAGCGCAAGCGTTTGATCAATCGACACGGCATTAGAACTAGTTGATGTTCTAATGTTCATTGGATATCGCTCTCCTTACTGTTATATTTTAGATGATACTCGAAGTTGTTGTTCGTTCGTTCATTTGGAAAGTAAAGTTCAATTGCCCAAGTGTATGCGTCAGCATCGGTCTATTCTGCAGCTACCGCGAGAAGTTCTAGAAGGGGCGAGCAACCGTCACCGATATGTCATAACCACAGATGGGAAGACGCAACTGGTGTTCGTCGATACTGAGGTTAAAATCAATAAGGAAATATGCTTGACATCGGTCCTGGACAATTTTTTCGAGCTACTGTATATTTCTAGTATCGGAGACAAACCATGGTGCTTTAAGTAAGACTCGACTCCTGCACACAGGTCGACTGTCGTCTAGCAGTGACGATTTCAGATTTTATCGCCCACGAAGAATGATCGCCAAATTCACTAGATCTGAATCCGCTCAACTTTTCTGTCTGGTCAATTTTAGAGCGCAAGATCTCAGCTACAAGATAAGCCGCACTTACAAAAGCGTGGAATGACCTCGATGAGGTCTATCTCCGTGCCTTTCTGCGACACCTTCGTGACTCGTCTGACAGGGAGGCCCATGAACGTCCCACAAAGATTCTCAACGTGACCTATGTGGTCTTGTAGAGCATCGGACGAGAATCACAGAACTGTGTTTCTTTTTTGCTACTGGCCACTGAGTGGTCCGAAAATGACAAAAAACGGTATCACTCCAGGGCGAGCTGATAAGGCAAAAGCGACACCTGGAATGGCCCTGTAGTGCTCTGAACTTAACTTACAAAACGTTTGGAGCTCAAATTAAAGGTTGGTTTTAGTAATATGATAATTTGAGACGTTTCCTGGACGAAGCTGCAGGATATGTTCAAGCCTTTAAATCATTCGCAACGGCGTGGGCAGCGACCGGGTGGCCGAGTGGATAGCGAAGTGGACTAGCAGGAGGAGGGTCAAGGGTTCAATTCTGGCGGTTGTGTTTCTGTTTCGCTAGTTGAACTCTTACCATTTTTGCAAATGAAGAGTACATTTTGACTTCCATTTTGGCTTTCCGTAGGGTACCTTCATCGATTCCTAAGCCTGCTTTCAACCTGTTGTAAGATGTGGAAGAATTGGTTTTGTCGTGTGGATGTTAAACCACGCTTGTCTCGCTGAGGAATCTTTCGTCAGATGCTGTTTCCTTATGACCTCTTTGAAAAGCACTCGATTATTTTTGGAAGCGTTTCTCGCTCTCACTTGATTTGCGAACACGATAGTCAAGTATTGACTTGACCAATCATCAATACATGCTCATCGTCCTTCGGATTTCTTTATGGATTTTTTTATTCTTCTTTATTTTTTGTTCTTCTGGACACTTTCACTATTTCAGCTAACTATTACCAAGTACAGTTTATCCACCTCATCTGACGGGTCCTGTGTATTTCTTCCTTACCATTTGCATTCACTCCCTCACCCTAGAGGTCGGAAAAAATGTCGTCCGAAATTCATCTGTAGGATTATTAGGGATGCAGATCACTAATCTGGCAACCAATTCCGATGAAGCGATAGATTACAGAAGGTTACGATAGGTATGTGTAAGTAAAGGAGTACATGCAGAATAACTGGCACTACTGCCTGCCCTTCATGCCTCCAAAGGTCGAGGAGAGGTCAAAAGGAAAAATGTTGCTCAAAATCGCTTTGGAGGGGGGGAGGGGTTATTTGGGGTGCTGATCACGGATATTTTGATATTTATTTTCAAAATTTCGGCTGACTACGGTAGGTTACAGCATATGTAGGCGACTAAATCTGTCGACTTGGAGATGCGAAGTAGTGTAAAAAAACTGAAGATTTAGAAAAAATGGCAGATTCGTGGTCGGCGGCTTAAATAATTCCCATATGCGGAGTCAGGACGAAATCGGTTGTCGTGAGCTCGTCACCCTTACTCACCGCTACCCAATAACACGGTATCCTATCGAAGCCAGAATGTACTCATGTTAATCCCCCAACCTCACGGAATCGAACCCTCGTCCCCCTTCCAAAAATACGCATCGTTATCCACTCGGTCATCCAGTCGCTGCCACCATCGATGCGAATGAATCACTTGAATGCACTCTGCGTCCTCGTAAATTATCATACTACTATAACTACTATTACTATAACCAAACTTTAATTTGAGCTCCAAACCTTCTATAAGTTAAGTTCAGTGCAAGACGGGCCCACTCCAGGTGTCGCTTTTGCCTTATCAGCTCGCCCTGGAGTGATACCATTTTCTGCCATTTTCGGTCCACACAGCGGCCAGTAGCAAAACGAAAAACAGTTATGTGACCCTCGTCCGATGCTCTACTAGAACACATTAGGCCACGTTGAGAATCTTTTGGTGAAGTTCATGGGTCTCCCTTGTGAGAAGCTACATACGCGCAACAGGAGGGCACTTTGAATGATGACTGTAATTTTTGATTGTTAAGGACCTTAGTAAAGATTGTGAAGTGCTTTTACGTTTTGATTGCTTGAGATACTATGGCACTTCAACTATTTGAGGCCCATAATTAATGCGCACACTGTATGCATCATCCTTTCCCCCTTTACGGTGTATTTAAGGCTGCATAAACCAGACAATTTCAGGACGTCTCGAAGAAGAAGAAGTGGGTCTTACTCCGTAAATATATTATTTCACTGCAGTTACATAAATACTTCCTACACCGTATGGCTGAAAGCGTTTAAGAAGATGAAAACAAGAGCCACGTGATATGCCTACTTGCTGAGAATTCGGAATTCTATCAGTGAAAAAAGCTTGGGATTACAGGTGACAAGAAAAGGCTTTTGAAGACTCTGTCAAACACGGACAAAATTGTGGGCAAGAGGTCTTTGTGACAGGAATTATCTCTCGTAGTTAATTTCAGGAAATAAGTCATGTATGGGAACGATCTTGCCAAACTTATGGGCCAAATAATTAAAAGTTGATTGTCCGCGGCCGGACGCTTTTCCAATACTTTAATTACAGAGCGTCGAGAAGAGACAGAAAGGTGAAGAAGGACGAGAAGCCCAAGCAGGAAACGCCTGCTGCACGCCCGGACTCAGTGCAGAAGTCCGAAAAACATGTGGGAAAATTCACGGGGAAATTAGCTATGGGTACGCATCAAGAAGGCAAGCATGCGGTACTGGCCCATAGGTCCGATCTACTAAAGAGTGAGCTCACACGGCTTAGCACAGAAACTTCGAGGCTTCTCACTAAGAAGGGGCTGAGCGATGTAATGCACTCCACCGTCGACGCCACTCCTGCATCTGGGTCGCTTTCCAAGCAGAGCACCTTGACTCAAGGAAGTGCACGAACCAGCGGGATCGTGTGTTCGGGTACTCAGAGAACGCTTGAAAAGGAGAAGACGCAGAAGTCGGTGATTTCGAAGGGAGCTACAAGGACAGTAAAGGTGACACGGAGTAAGGAGAACGAGAGAGTTACTTCAAAGGAAACGCTGAGAACTCGATCGAGGAGCCGCGAATCCACATTTAAGAGCCGCTCTGAATAACAGTTTTGAGGAAGCAGCGAAGAACGCCCGTTATCGTCTGAAATGAATAGCGATTCTTATGGTTAGCTAAGCGAATGTTCTTTACTTATAACTTGAGCATGACAACACCAGCAATAAAAAATTCTTCCCGATTCACACAACCAAGCACTTTAAAGCTCAAACAACTTACAAGGGAATTTCACCACAACTCAACCGAAATCTACTTTAACGAATTAAAGACGGAGATGAATATGAGTTATGTGCTGTAAAACACTAAAAGGCTTTAATCGTATCCCAATCTTTCCGCGTGCAATCGCTTGCACCTTAACTTAACAAGATGGAGGGCTCATTTCTTAATCTTAGTGGTCACTACGTAGTCATCTTCCCTACTATTTCAACACGCACACAACTATCCCTAATGGTCTCGTTCATGATATTCATTACGAGACGTTCAGCGGCCTAGCGGCCGCAAAACGTATGGTTGGGAGCTTCGCCCTCAAGCCTTGAGCATAAAGCACTCAGTCCGTGTTGTTTTCTTCTTCAAGTCTTTTTACTTTGATTACAGTAAAAAAAACTGGTTTCACTATATACAGGGTGGCCCATAAGTCCTGCAACAAAAACATAGACGTGTGAAAAGGCTAAGAGTACACCAAATTTGGTGCACTTTTAAACAATGTTTGCCCATGGTTCGCAGATTATGGTGGAGCGGCATTACTCATAAGGGACCACTTTTGGATTGATAAGAGCCTTCAGATCGAGTGGGTTGCTTTGCAGCTCGCGTCGCAGCACCTCGTACGGAATTTTATTTCTTATTCGTTCCAAAGAAGATGTTGAACAATAGTTGTTCCATGCTTTATAGAGCAGGACATTTTCTTTAAGATGATTAATAAACAAAGATTGAATATCTAAAGATTCAGAAATTTCACAGCTAGTCTTTCGCAGGTTCAATATTTTGCGGATGGACTGAGAACCGCTACCACGTACTTTTCTTTTGCTGTTAGAAGAGCCGCTTTACCAGAATGTGCATTTTGCCTTTAAACAGCCCGATTGAGCTTTCAATACATGGTGTTCTGTTTTTGTTGCCATCAAACGAATATTTTTATTGATTTTCACTCTTTTTACACAAAAACCTAGGGTGTGAGGGGAGACATTTTGGAAGATCGTGTATGACAAAAACCTGCCATGCATGGCCATTTTGTTCATATCATCAGGTTTCCGCAAAGGTAGTATTGAACGCACTATTATTTTGACCTTTCTGGGATCGCTCAACTTTGAGAAATTTTCATAAAATCAGGCAGAGGCTGAACACACATTTCGGACGACGCGCTCCAACTGCGCTTACAAATTTTTCTCTCTACTTTCTTCTCCTCATAGCTTAGTCTTCTCCTCGCTTGTAGGCTTGTAGAACTTTCCTTGTAGTTTTCTAGAAACTACATATTGCTTAGTAATAGATTACGCACACGGCTGAATATGGCATTTGTTCCAGCTGGTTGCTGCATCGTGTATGGTCAGAAAATTAATAGCGTTCTTCTATTGCAGTTCAGATCCGTTCATCTAATGTTCACTCTTGAGAAGCCTCTGAACTGTCCTACACAACACCATCATACCTTATGTTCATCAACCAATCTTCCGAAATTTAGTCACATCGGAATGGAAGCGCTCCACCACGGGTCAGAGAAGAATTTTCGGTAGTTTTACGTGAGAGCGCATTACTTTGTAATAAGAGCAGCTACAACCATGACACTTTCCAGAAGTATAGCACTAAGTATATGCTACATAACATTTGGTATGCGGTTCTTTGCAATTGGAAAAAGACAACCAATAAGGTCGCCTAATTTTGTTGCAGGACTTATGGGCCACCCTGTAGAATAGTATAGCGGGATACAATAGGGTAGAACCTGCAAAACTGCTCCTATGGGATCTAGACACCACATACGGGCACGTACGCGATTTATTCTCCGAAGTACACGTTCTCAACTCCGTTGTGAGGAGCAGATTGTGAGAGTATCAATCCAAGATGCTTAATCTGCTGAAGCATAAATGAAACTAATCGGTATTGGTGGACCACTCGACTTTTCTTCTTTTCTTCTTCTACAGCGTTTGTCCCGCTTCGAGGCGAGGTCCGCTCTTCTGGTATGGTGACGCCACTTTACGCGATCAAGTGCTTGATCGGGATGAATACCAGCAACCTTCAGGTCCACATGCAGCATATCAAGTCCACGCTGTTTGGCCGTCCTTTGATCCGTTTTCCGGGCAAATCTATGTTAGGGCCAATCTTCCGAACAGTGTCACCACTAGCTCGAAGAACGCGGCCATACCACCGAAGGCGAGCTTCACGTAACTTGTCAGCAATTAGAGCGAAGGATTTTCGTTTCCATTACGCCGTGCAGCGAGTCTCAGTCTGCTTCGTTGCAGGCCAGCACTCAGCGTCGTACATTCTCTGACAACCGTGCGCGTGTAGCTCCGGAGGGCGACGCCTGTTACGCCCACTATTTACGAAGCGCGACGATGGCGCGCTTTTAGAGAATCGTAAGTGGATGCGGGGCCCAGATACTGTAATTGTGGAAATGGCAGGAGATTAAAAAGCTTGTGCGGCGTTCCTCGACTCACTACAGTAGAGGAGTTAGCCGTCGCCAAAAAGGGGGGTTTAGTGTGGAGACGCTGCGGAAGCCTCTTTAATCCGACGACTAATCGTGCTACAGTACGACACCTTCGAATTCCGGAGCACTGCAAAGGACGCCGAGGAGCCGTGTTTTGGCACGATTGTGCTTTTTCGGGGCGGAGCGTTGTAGAAGGGCCTTTTAAAAGGCAAGGTCCCACTTCCAAGTGGGCTTTGCCTATAAAAGGCTGTTCTAGAAGGTCGTGTTGTTTTTGAAACCGTATTTCGATGTTACCGATCGCTCGAAGGTTCGATATTGTTTCGATGCTCGCTACATATGAAATGTGCAAGCTGTTTTTAAAGATGTGTGCGCCTTTTGAAATAGCTTCTGTTAGGGCCTGTCAACCTTGTGAGCTGTTGAAGTGGTTTTGAAGTTGGAAGAGGTTTCCCGCGAGGTTTTTGTAGGTTCATGAGTAGATGAAGAACTTGTAAATGATTTATTCTTTGTTTGATTCGATTCTTTACTTCTGACGTCGAAGAAGAACCTTCCGATTCTTCTTCGAAGTGAAAACTTATTTGGCAGTGGGGTGAAAAGCCCTATAAAGTGTCATTCCCCTCACCCTCCTAGCGTATTTTTCCGTAGCCAGCCTCATTTCTCCGTTCTAGAAGCTCGTGTTGGTTTTGGGACCACATTTCGATGTTATCGATTGTTCGTAGGTTCGGTATTCTGTCGATGCCCGCTACATATGAAATGTGCAAGTTGTTTTGAAACATGTGTGCGGGTTTTGGAGTGTTTTTTGTGGGAGCTCGTCCCCTTCGTGAGCTGTTTAAGATGTTTTGATATTGGTGTAGGATTTCTCGAAGTTTTTGTCAGCCCATGAGTAGGAGGGAAGTTTAGAATGATGTTTTCTTTCTTTCTACCGGCTCTTATGAAACGTGTAAGTTGTTTTGAAACGCGTGCGCGTTTCACAACGTTCTTTGTTCGGGGTCGTCCTCCTCGTGAGCTGTTGATGAGGTTTTGAAGTTTAAAGGGTTGCCCCGAGGTTTTTCCATGAGCTCATGAGTGAAAGGAGAGCTTATAAATCACTAACTCTTTGTTCGTTGCGATTCTTTTGTTTTCGTTTCGATGTTCGAAACGAAAACTAGTGTGAGGAGTAAGGTGCCCCCCCCTCAACCGCCTGGCGCCTTTATCGTTAGACAGCTTCATTCAGGAGCAGTCAGTCGATTTTTGTGGTCGTCTTGTCGAGCAATTGATTAACTTCTTCAAAATGGAGCTGAAACTAGCATTTTAGAGGCGATATTTTATGTTTTTTTTTGGCACATGAGTTGCAGGAGAAGATCTGAGGCCTAGTTCCTTTCGTTTCAACCCTGCCATGACGTGTAGCGCTTCCTAAGCGGCATTGCTGGCTTTTCCGGCAGCCAGAGCCTCCAAAATAGGCTTGCGGGCGGAGCTGACCTCAATTTTTTTTGAATTCGGGAGGCCGGAGGGGTTTTCATTGGCTTTGACAATGGAAAAATCACAATGAGGCGATTTACGGCTCAGTACCGTAAAAGAAATCACTCGTCAGGGTAACGGTGTTTCGGGTGCGCCCACTGCACACACCTTATTTAAGGTGACGACCAATCGCGCTACAGTAAAGCGATTTCAAAATGATGATGCAATCAATGGCTGCGCGGGTTGGCGAGAAGCAGCATCCCGGTGTGATGGGAGCCCGTGCGGTGGTTTCCCAGAGTTTTTGAGATTTCCTCGCGTGTCGAACCCGTAGAAGCTGAGGTGAAGCGACCGGAGGGGGGGGGTGAAAGTTGAGCAGTTTGATGGGATGGGGTAGTGAGGTAGAGGAGTTTTAAGAAGTTCGAAATGGTTTTTTGCTCCCGTGGCTCCACCTCATCGGGTGTTAGGGTTTGCGTTGAATGTGGAGGAGAAGGCGTTTTGAAATTTTTTTTATTTCTGGTCCTTGATAAGAAGTTCCGATTGATCTTGTTTCTCCTCGTATGGCTCCACATGTTCTCTCAACTCGCTCAGAAGGTTGAAGAGGAGCCTTTTTAAAATTTTTTGATTTCTGGTGCTTGATAAGAAGTTTCGATTGATCTTGTTTCTCCTCGTATGGCTCCACATGTTCTCTCAACTCGCTCCAAAGGTGAAAGAGGAGCCTTTTGAATCTTTTTTTCATTTGAAGTCCTTGATAACAAGTTCCCATTGATCTTGATGCTCCTCGTGTGGATCCTCTTCAGCTCTCAAGTCGCTTTGAACATGAGAGAGGAGCCTTTTTGAAATTTTTAGATTTCTGGTCCTCGATAAGAAGTTCCGATTGATGTTGTTGCTCCTCCTATGGCTCTGCATGTTCTCTCAAGTCGCTCTGAAGGTTGAAGGGGATCGTTTTTGAACTTTTTTGATTCGTTGTCCTGGCTAAGAAGTTCCGATTGATTTTTTTGCTCCCGTGACTCCGCCTCATCGAGTATCGGGTGCTAGGCTTCCGATGAAGGTGGAGGAGGAGCCGTTTTTGAAACTATTTTGATTTCTGGAAGTGCCAATAAGTTCGGAATGGGTTTCTGCTCGTCGCGTGGCTCTTCATGATCTCTCCACAACGGGCAACGGCAGTTCTCAAAGGTTATTTCTACAGTCGCTGCAGCGCAAGGCCACTGTCGGGATGATACTGATGCTGGTTAGCTCCGCAAATCCGCTCTCTAGATCCGTGATGCGAAGACTCTGCTAAAACAGATCTTCGTATATCACAACTCGGAGGTGGGATTCATGATGCCGTTGTAAGATGTTCGTATCAGTCAGCGACCCGCATGATACGTGCTCAGTTCCTGAAGCTGGAAGGATGCGAGCTGACTGACCGCGACATTTTCAACGTGCCTGAGATCAACTGCAAGGTGAAGTACCTCTGTCTGCGGGACAACAAGTTCACGAAACCGTGGCAACTTATTGAGATAAGGTTCCCGCTCGTGGAGCATCTCGACATGAAGAGGAACAAGTGGAGACAGATGTTTTCTAGTCGTTGCTTGTAGCAGTTTACTTACAATCTTTCAAGCAGGATTTCGGTGGAGCTGAACGGGAATAGCTATGAGAGAAATAAGCTTGAACACTGCACGGGGATCGACGTGGATGAATGGGACTATGGGTGGGATTTCATAACCGTGGAAGGCCAAAGCAAACGGAAGCATTGCAACAAGGTTGAATGTTTCAACAGCGAAAATTCTCTCGCGCCTATTGCCCTCATTGAAGTACGTGAACGGTGTCAAACTGGAGCAGATCATGGGAACGCAGGATGCGGCTCCAACCACAAGAGCTGGCGAGGAAGGGTGTACCTCAGTGAGAGAGAACCAAATGGTTAGAAATAGTTGCATGGTTATTACGAGGGATGGAAGACAATTAGCAGAAATTTAGGAGTGTCGAGTCGTGTGACGACGTAGACGACTGGGAGCGCTACTCCGACGATTTTTTCCTCTAACACGGCGACCCTTCACCTACTCTTGCATTTCATAGTTGGACAGCTCTTAATTATTTATCGATTAGCGCGCTGTTTTGGTTGGCATGTTCTGATATCGCTTGTTCGATTCCGGTCCTGGTTTTGCCTCCTGGCATAAACGCTTGTTGAGCGTCATGCTATTTATGTTGCATTTTTGTGGTTTGTTATACCGGTTGTCACGTTTTGTGGAGCGTATAGTAAACAACAGCAACTTATTAAGAGGAGAGCGAAGATCAAAGGAGCCGATGGTGCCGCCTGCGGAGGGGTCGAGATTCTCAGTTAGGAAAAGTAGGAGTCTTGGCATTTTGTAGATTAAGGGATACTTGAGATGGTTGTGTTTTAAAGGCAGGTTTCCTTCCGTCCCACCGCTACCTTCCGATACGACGCCGTCGACATCGCCGGACAAGGACACCTGTGAAGCTTCCTCCTCATCGACCAGAGTTCGGCGTTCGGAGACGGAAAGCCTAGAACTGCAGTCCTGCACGTCGTGCGGCTTCAATCTGTGTGGTAGCTGTTCATATAGGGCGCCTTCTATCATGCATATCGCTAAGGGATGTCTACATGATTTAGCGAGGAAGGAGAAGCTGGTGTATTTCGCGAACTTCCCCTTCTTCCGTCATGGCGCCACGCGAGCGCTCCTTGCCGGGATGGACGACTTTCTCTCCATAATAACTGAGCGTGACGAGAGAAATACGGTAAAATCGCGATATCTCCTACGGTTTAGCGAGTTACTTAATGTTCTCTTTCTTAGTTGAGTGTGCGATCATGAAAAGAGCGAGATAAGCTTCCCGTCATTAATCTTCTCCTCTTCAACTCCGCTGGAGTGTGCCCATTTCAGGTGATGAACATCGTGTTCCCTTGATAGGAGCCGGTGGATTGTGCCCAAATCTCGTTCCTAGCGTGGCCGCTCTCGTGCTGGATTCTTGTCGTCACACTGAGGTCGCACAAGCAGGAAGTGGACATCTCGATCTTGCCTCGCCTGGCTACTGCGCTAAAGCACCTCTGGTTCAAGTTGTCAGCATGGCCGTCCTCGTTTAAGCTCCATGTAAGCTGTTTTCACTCTGGCACCTGTCTGCTAACTTAGCAAGCACCGTTTAGGTGCTCCTTGACCAAGCCATCGGTGAAGACTTACAACGCTACGGAATTCCTAACCACTGGTCGTCGGCAGGCTTCGAGAGCAATCACAGGCGGATGCAGCTAGGGATTGCGCTGTCCACTACGCAGTACGAGGGATAGCTTGTGCGAGGGTACGCTAGAATACCGTTTAATAAAAAATGAAAAAGTTTAAAAAATAAAATAAGTATTAGGTCGGGGTCAGCTTAGCCTAACTAGGTCAGTTTTACGGGTGCATAATTTCATTGTTGTAGTATTTCTAAGAATTCTGACCTTATGGAGTATCTCCTCGAGAAAGAACTGCGCATGATGCTCTCCGACGTGGCTAACGAACACCAAAACCCGATCGTGACTAGCCTGCTCAAGCAAATCAACTCTGAGAGCGTCACTAGGTTAGTTAAACAGGAGCGATAGAGACCAAAACCATAAACCATATGCGGGAATTCTAGGTCTCCGAAACAAGTTTTTTCCATGTGCTTTAACAAAGATGAAATACCTCTGCGAGGATCTCTAAACTATTTGGTAATCTCATACTAGGGTCTCTTAAGCATTAACCCTCGCCTTCACTTGCTCGCGTCGCCTTTAAAATTGAAATAAATGTTCACATGAAAAGTTCCATGACTTCATTCCGGTTAACTACCCTCTTACCTCTTATTTTCGTAGTACTTGTGCATTATATTCACTAATCTGGGTCACGTATTTGCACTCGTAGAGCTTTAGCGCGCCACGTCTTTCCCTTCCGAGGTCTACAACAGTCCCGACATCGACGAAGGTTACGAGCCGAACCGGTCGCCAATTTGGGATGGAGGAAATGCGGCAAATGCGGCGGATGCCGCTCTCTCAGGTTGGAAACCAGTGCAGAGGATGCAGTTGTGAAGTCAGGCCACCTCATGGCGCGGGGAATTCTGCAGGACCGCCACGAGTGATCGAAGAAGGACTCGAACTGCTGAACATCACCACGCCTGTCTCTTCCCAGCAAGGACGCCGCGAGGAATCCGACTGTCAGAGGGAAAAGCGGCCACGCCATGAAAAAGCATCGCCTCGATGCCCGCACGCCAAGACACCATGTGCAAGTCAGGTTCCTGAGCTTGCTCCTGAGCAGCAGCCTTCGATGCCATCATCTACGAATGCCTCCTGTGTGGACGAACGCGTGGCGGAGATAATGAGTGCTGCCACTGTTTCTCTTAGCACGCTCGGAAAAGTAATCGTCGATGCGGCCTTCGCATCGACTTTCACGGCACATGGGAGCACCAGCGCGCAATCTCTTCGTTGCGCAACTCGTCCGACACCGTCGTTCAGCAGCTCGCGTATCCCGTCCATTGTCAGGGAGCGATGATCTCTGGACTGGCTGGCGTTGTGATTATTCATCTCCTCTGCCCTTCCAACATCTTCATTATAAGATCTAATACACTACAGGTTGACCACGTCCTTGCCTCCCTTTCGCCTTTGCGAGGGGAGCTCACCGCTCTAAGAAAGAAGGCCCACGCGAAAGAAAAACCCGAAGTGCCGGACGGGACAAGGATCTCCGCAGCCAATCTGACGAAATGTTGGGCGATCGTGGAATGCTAGCCCTACGCCAATTTTCTACCCCAAACCAATATGGCCCTTGACACTTAAGGCGATGAACCTCAACTTATTCATGGAGAAGTGGCGCAGATGTGGCAGATCGGGCGAAAGCGAACATTGCTTGAGGGCGAGCGACTTTTCCGGCACTACTTCCAGGAGGTGCGCCCTCAGTCGCGTTCTCCTATGTCTACTAGGCCTGCGATTGTCTTTTGCAAGCCTGCACGCCAATGGACGCCATCAAACAATACGCATGTCGTCAAAGTGGGAATAGTGGCAAAAAACCGGAGCTAAAAGACTAAAAGACCTCCCCGAACACCTGGTTGAAAACCTCACAGGTGCTTATTAAAACTTTATTAGTCCGCTAAGAAGAAAAACAAAGGAAAAAATTGAAACAATTTTTTTTCATGCTGCGTTCTGGACTCCATTGGAGTCGACCACAGCGACATCTTCAAGACAGTTGACGACCTCAAGGCCAACCCACCGCGTTGGTGTTAAAACCTCCGACATTCTGGGTCTTACCCTGTAATTATTATGTATGGCCACTGGACGAGACTGGGCAGCAGTGACGCACAACGAGAGAAGGCGCTCAAGCACAGGAAGGAATGCCGCGACCGCTGATACCCACTGCTCTGCGAATGTCAGGGAAAAGCGCTGTAAGTTGACTCATCTTTACCTTCTTCTCGCCACTTCTTCATTTAGTAAGACATTTGCAGGGCTGAAGGGGCAGTGGGAGATGCGCGACGGAAAGCTCATTCCTCGACCGGTGAGTAAAAAGTTTCTTCCACCCTATACACTGTCAAAACCTACAGATTGCGTTTTCGCGGCTCCAAGCTGTGATATTCAGTTCTATTTGTTCCTTTCCACTTTGCTCCGCTCTTACTGGTGCTATCATTTCGATGCTAGAAGTTCTATTCGATCTCCGAGTGTTTTATTCGATACGGATTTTTCTCCATCACATACTGTCCGGAACTAAGCGTTCAAACTGATTTGCGGACCTCACTCATTTCCCACCTAACGCTGCGGCTCGCTCTTACGCTGTTCTCATTATCTTCTCACTACAAAGTCTGATGGTTCTCAGCAGATTGATTATTCAAACTCCTAGCTCTTTAACTTTAAACTTCACTGATAGGACTTCGCCATGTTTCAGTGCTAGAACGAGCCAGCGTTAGGTGGTCGAAAACAGTGAAATGTATATATGTATATTATTCCCTTACATTCTACTCTCCTTGTAATTCCGATCTTTACCAAATTCGCCCTAATTGAATTGCTTTAACTGTTGCCTCATCACTTACCTCTGTCTCTGAAAGTGTGACTTACTCATTTTGTCATTTTTTCGCTTAGATTGTCTTAGAGTGTTTTATGCCGTGGAATCACTAGATTCTCATTGATTCTGTTTTTGGGTATTTTTTATTGACCTTTCTATGTCCTTGTGACATCTTGTTAGAGTGGCACTGAAGATACGGATCTCTAATAAACTTTATAGCACTATAAGATCTACAAAACAATGGAGATGAGGGGGTATTTAGCTGCGAACGGACACAAAATCTATTGTAGCGGACTACATCACAGGGGATCTCGGGGGATTTGGATTTTGGGGACAGTAAAACCGGGACCAACACACTACAACGAGGGGACAGCGAGGGATTCAGATTTTTTTCCGCTTAAAGCCCTGCCCTACCTCTCGCAAAACCTGCATTGCGAGAGAGGGAACCTTATCGAAAGAAGTTGCCACGGTTTCGTGAACTTGTTGTCCCGCAGACAGAGGTACTTCACCTTGCAGTTGATCTCAGGCACGTTGAAAATGTAGCGGTCACTCAGCTCGCATCCTTCCAGCTTCAGGAACTGAACACGTATCATGCGGGTCGCTGAGTGATAGGAACATCTTACAACGGCATCATGAATCCCATCTCCGAGTTGTGATATACGAAGATCTGTTTTAGCAGAGTCTTCGCATCATGCTTTCGACCGCTGGTGTCGATATCCATGGATCTACAGAGCGGGTCCTCCGCGGAGCTAACCAGCCTCAGCACCATCCCGACAGTGGCCTTGCGCTGCAGCGACTGTAGAAATAACCTTTGATAACTGCCGTTGCCCGTTGTGGAGAGATCATGAGGAGCCATGCGACGCGCAAAAACCCATTTCGAACTTCTTAGCCACTACCAGAAATCAAAAAATTTCAAAACGGCTCCTCCTCCACCTTCATCGGAATTCCAGCACACGACAGTCGATGAGTCGGAGTCACGGGAGCATGAAAGAACTTGAGAGAGCATGCAGAGCCATGTGAGGAGCTATAAGATCAATACGACTTCTTCTCGAGGTCAAGAAATCAAGAAAATCACAAATGTTCCTCTCTCATGTTCAAAGCGACTTGACAGCTGAAGAGGAGCCATAGGAAGAGCCGTAACATCAATAGGAACTTCCTATCGAGGACCAGAAATCTAAAATTTCAAAACGGCCCCTCCTCCACCTTCATCGCAAACCCTAACACCCGATGAGGTGGAATCACGGGAGCAAAAAAACCTTTTCCAACTTCTTAAAACTCCTCCACCTCACTACACTTCCCACCAAACTGCTAAGCTTTCACTCCCCCCCCCTCCGGTCGCTTCACCTCAGCTTCTACGGTTTCGTTCTCCGGCTTCCAATCACTTCGATCTGCCCTTGCGTAGGATGAACCAGGAGCTGGTACAGGATTGGAAACGCGAGGAAATCTCAAAACTCTGGGAAACCACCGCATGCTGCTTCCCGCCAGTCCGCGCCGCCATCGATTGCATCATCATTTTGAAATCGCCCTGCTGTAGCGCGATTGGTCTTCGCCTTAAATAGGGTTGTGCAGTGGGCGCGCCCGAAACACCGTTACCGTGGCGGCTGATTTCTCCTACGGTTCTGAGCTGTAAATCGCCTCAGTGTGATTGTTCTAGAGTCGTGGCCGATGAAAACCCCTCCGCCCTCCCGAATTCAAAAAAAATGAGGTCAGCTCCGCCCGCAAGCCTATTTTGGAGGCTCTGGCTGCCGGAAAAGCCAGCAGTGCCGCTTAGATAGCGCTACACGTCATGGCAGGGTTGAATCGAAAGGAACTACGCCTCAGATCTTCTCCAGAAACTCATGGACCAACAAAAACATAAAACATCGCCTCCTATATGCTAGTTTCAGCTCCATTTTGAAGCAGTTAATCAATTGCTCGACAAGACGACCACGAAAAATCGACTGACTGCTTCTGAATGGAGCCGTCTAACGATAAAGGCACCAGGCGGTCCAGGGGGCCCCTGATACGATTATGTACTCTTCACACTAGTTTTCATTTCGAAGTTCCAAACGAAAACTAAAGAATCGAAACGAACAAAGAGTTAGTGATTTAGAAGCTCTCCTTTCACTCATGAGCTCATGACAAAACTTCGGGGAAACCTTTTAAACTTCAAAACCTCTTCAACAGCTCACGAGGAGGAGACCCCGAAGAACCTTATGAAACGCCCACACATACGTTTCGAAATAACCTATACGCTTCACGGGAACCGGCAACAAGAAGGAATAAATCACTACGAACTTCTCCTCCTACTCATGAACACGCAATAACCTCGGGGAAATCCTCCTTCAACTTCAAAACATCTTACAGCTCAGGAGGAGGACGAGCTCGCACAAAAAACACTCCAAAACCCGCACACATGTTTCAAAGCAACTTTCACATTTCATGTAACGAGCATCGGAACAACACCGAACCTACGAACTATCGGTGACATCCAATACGGACGCAAAACCAACACGAGCTTCCAGAACGGTCAAATGAAGCTGTCTACGGAAAAATACGCTAGGGGGGATCACTTTATAGGCTCTTCACTCTACTGCGAAAGCAGTTTTTATTTTGAAAAAGAATCGTAAGGTTCTTCTTCGACATCAAAACTAAATAATCGAAACAAACAATAAATGAATTTACATTTACAAGTTCTTCATCTACTCATGAACCTACAAAAAGCTCGGGAAACCTCTTCCTACTTCAAAACCTCTTCAACGGCTCACATGCAGGACCAGCTCGAACAAAAGCCATTTCAAAAAGCGCATACATCTTTCAAAACAACTTACGCGTGTCATAAGAACCGCTACAAAGAAGGAATATATGATTTTGAACTTCTACACCTGTTCATGAGCTGACAAATACTCCGGGGAGTCTCTTACAACTTCAAAACCTCTTCAACAGCTCACGAGGAGGACGAGACCCAACAAAAACCATTTCAAAAAGCGCACACATCTTTCAAAACAACATCCACATTTCATATGTAGCGAGTATCGAAACAATATCGAATCCTCGAACAATCGGTAACATCGAAATACGGTTTCAAAAACAGCACGACCTTCTAGAACAGCCTTTTATAGGCAAAGCCCCACTTGGAAGTGGGACCTTGCCTTTTAAAAGGCCCTTCTACAACGCCCGCCCCGAAAAAGCACAATCATGCCAAAACACGGCTCCTCGGCGTCCTTTCCAGTGCTCCGAAATTAGAAGGTGTCGTACTGTAGCAGTATTAGTCGTCGGATTAAAGGGGCTTCCGCAGCGTCTCCGCACTAAGCCCCCTTTTTGGCGACGGCTAACTCCTCTACTGTAGTGAGTCGAGGAACGCCGCACAAGCTTTTTAGTCTCCTGCCATTTCCACAATTACAGTATCTGGGCCCCGCATCCACTTACGATTCTCTAAAAGCGCGCCATCGTCGCGCTTCGTAAATAGTGGGCGTAACAGGCCTCGCTCTCCGGCGCTACACGCGCACGGTTGTCGGTGGTCAGACTACCGTCAGAACACAGGTACTTGAAGTTGTCGCTCGTACAAGCGCCGTGCCTTTGATCTCAATTGAACCGGCCTCGTTTTCGCCTGTCGTCAAGTACTCAGATTTTTTGACATTTAGCTTGAGCCCGAATATCGCTAATCGCGGTCGCACCAAGCTTGCACTTGTCGCTAGAGTTCGGTCTTATCTTCGCTTGCAAGCTCTACGTCATCTACATACAGCAGCGCCCAGGGGGTAGGCTTCAGAAGATCTCTTGAAATGACAACCATTACAACAGCGAAAGGAGCGGGGAAAGCGCAGAGCCTTGGTGAACACCGACGGAGATTGGAAACCCGTCGATGTGCCGGCTGGCGCTCGCAGTCTACTCTTTGGGAAAGTATGCGCACCCACTCAATAAGCCCTTCAGGAAAAGCGTGTTGCCGTAGGGTGTACCATATGACCAGTACACGATCGAATGCTTTCTCTATGTCGAGAAAGCAAGGTGCAGTTCCTGCTTTTCGCGATGTCTCTCTGCCAGAAGACGAGCAGCAGCAGCATGGCGTCGATGGTGCCACAGCCCGTTACGAAGCCACATTGGTTGATGGAAAGCTGAACAATATCACGATTACGTCCATCTACAATTCGCTCGAAGATTTTCATGCTGTGCGAGAGCAAGCGAACTGGATAGTAATTCGTGCAGTGCATGCGTTCGATACCGTTACTGTCTGACAGCAATAATATTCCTCCCATTCCTTTAGACATTCTCCTTACCCCACGTCCACCCCGCCAATACCCATTGCTTTGTGCCGGACTGAAATAAAGTAATAATAAAAAAGGCGTACTGAGAGCCAAGTATGCGCACATTCGTCGAACGAATCCTTCAAAAAGTCTTCTCACGGATGCTGTGCAAAGTATGATCAGTGGAACGCCTTCTAGATCTGGACTCACGTTGCACTGCTACGTCTGGGTCACGTGTTCTGTATTCGTGTTCCGGACGCAGGTTGCAGAACGTCTGTCTGGATACGTCTGTGACATATTTGCTGAGCCCGACGCAACGTGTAACGTCGTTGTCACGACGTCTATGACACGTCTTCTGCACCCGGACACACGTAGTAGCAGGTCTTTTGAAGCCCGGTACATGGACGATACTGATAAAAACACTGGTTCCCCTTTACTGGTCTCCCTCTTCACTGGTTAGCACCCCTCCCCCATTACTGGTCCCATTTTTACTGGTCTTTTCTTTACTGGCCCCTCTTCACTTTTCTCCCTTTTACCGGTCCCTGTTCACTGGTCCCCACCCCTGTTGGTGTCTCTTCACTGGTCACCCTTCATCAGCCCCTTTCAGTTGACCCCTCCTTCACTTGTCCTCTTTGAGGGCTCCTACCTTCACTGCTCCCTGGTACTGATCCCCCTTTCACTGTCCCCCTCTCTTACTGGGCCATCTTTACTGGACCTCTTCCCTTCAGTGGTACCCTCGTTACCGGTCCCCCTTACTGGTCCCCTCTTCACTTTCCCTCCCCCCTTAACACATCCCATTACTGGTCTTCCCTTTACTGATCCCCTCTTCACTGTCTCCCTCCCCCACTTTACCGGTCCTTCCTTACTGGAATCCGCCCCTATTGACCCACTCACCTCTTTACTGATATCCTCCTCATTGGTCTCCTTTTTACAGGTCGCCCTTTCACTGAACCCTCCCCTTCACTTGCCCCCCATTAGCGCTCCACTGGCCCCCTTTGCTGGTTCTCATTACTGTTCTCCCCTTCCCTGGTCACCCATTGGTGACACCCTTTCAGAACCTTGATACTCACAAGAACACTACATCGGTGATTCGACTTCTGAATAGGACACCCCTCGCGCGACATCGGTGACACAACTTCCGAACCCGATGCCTGTCGAACGACGTCGGTGACACGTCTTCTACTCAGACACCCCTTGCGCGACATCGGTTACATCTCTTCTGAACCAAGACACCAGTGTCGACATGGTGACACATCTTCCGAATCCAGACGCCTCCTGAATCCGAACACCTCTTGCACGTCTAACACGTCTCCTGAATCCGTGACACGGTGACACGTCTCCTGAATCGGAACAGCTCTTGCGCGACGTCGGCGACATGCCTTTTGACACTCGCGACACGACTTGTGCGACATCTCATCTGAACTCGGACGGCTGTTAAACGACGTCTATGGTAGGAGCGATGGACCGGTAGATGGACGGACGGGCAGACAAGACGGATAGACACAACCGTTTACTCTTTTATATATAGTAGGATAGAATTTTTACTTGTTTGCTGTCGTAGAAAGAATCTACCTGTTATGAGAAAGAACAAGAACATTTCAGAAAGTTCAGTACCGTCAAAGCAAGAAGAACAGCAGCAAACAATGTGTAGTTGCGAATAATCGAACAGTACAGACTAGTGAAAACAGGGAAAGAACAAAATAATGAAATCAACAGAACCCCTCACTCGTCAACTTCTTACCACGGCTTCTAACCCATTCACGACCCTGCGGACCGATTTTGGCCCGCGGTCGCGTATGTGGACGCGTGGAGTGCACTCGTGCACTTGGAGAAGGTACCGACTGTAGCGTACACCCAATACCACGTTCTTGGTTCGGATTTCGCACACAGGTTAACCAAGTCTTCCACGCTGAGTTGCTCATAGGCTGGCCAACGCAAGTCATTCTGTGAGCCAAATACGCATCCACATTGCCTCCATAACATCTCGTAGAAGAAGAATGCGTGGCGCGTCTCAAAAGGAATAGAGCAACGGCGTCCTTTGTTCTCATACTTTATGTTTGTTGCCCTGTTGCTCAATCTGTGTTAATGCATAACGAACATTCTTTATAATATCGGAGTGAAAATGTAGCCGCAAGCAAATATCAGTGCAAAAAGCATAGACTTTAAAAAGTGCATAGATTCGAGCGGTAATTGATGGAGTTTAGCTACTTTCTGGGTTACGTTGCGTTTGAGAGCAGCGAAAGCGATAGCTCAAGGCTCATAATGATCTGCTTTTCCAAAATATGTTTTCCATCCAAGCTGATGTTGTTTAGCGGCCTACAATCGAGCAATACTTAGAGCTGCACGATTTAAAACTTTTTCAATGTCTATTGTTTCGGTCATCAAAGTAAGCTGAAAATAAACCCGTGATGCCTACACTCAAGGCAGCTCATTCTATTGCAAACGACAGTAGTTTCGAGGAAATAGTTGAAACATCGCTCAGGTGTACTTAGCCTTGTCTTTGTTCTGTGCAAGCTGGTTCAATTGACCGTGAAATTGCCGCTAATGCGGTTCATGATGCGGAACCATTTTGCGATTTCTGCTCTTTTGGCACAGAGGCGTTTTTCGCAGCTGTCTCCAACACCTCGCTGTTCTTTTGACTGCCTCTTGTCAGCGGAAACCATTATCACGCTTGAGCGCAACACGCTGGGTTCGAGTGTTATAAATACGTTCATGGGGATCCTGTGGTGTTGACAGCAGAGTGGTGTTCTCAACCCCTTAGGATGGCACTCACGTTATTTCATTTTTCTAGATTGAAATTGATGGGCACGTCTTTCTGATACTATTTCTACCTTCTACAACATTCCAGCATCCATACGTGTTACGCCTTAGCTCCATTTGTATCGTTCCAACTATAAGAAAAAGCAGTCCTTGAAGTACATCGTATATTGTCAGAAGGATTCTGTCTGAGCATCAGCGTTGGATAGGTTGTAGTGGCAGCGAGCACAACTCTAGGTCTCATATAGGTCTCATAGAAAGCAAAATCCAATTAGAGAGAAGCAGTGCTTTGATACCAGCACCTTAGCTGAGCTCTGCCATAGGCCACTTGCACAGGTTACAGGAGGTGCGATAGGAATTTTGTCCATACCGATGTTTTTTCTATTCAGCAGAAACTGGCTGACCTAAACTCAGACATGAGTCACACGAAAGTCGTTCATAGCCCATTGACTTTAACAAGCACTACCATCCACGGAGCCTGCGGAATTGTTCCATAAAGTTCGCTGAATGCGACAAATGGACAGCGACCGGACTTCCGCTGCGGAGGATACTGCTATTGGTGATACATCGCAAATTATAGGCAAAGAAGCTTTTTTCATTACCGTTTAGGCTGTTAGCATAAGCAAGGTAGCCCCATGTCACTCGCCGCTCCTGCACAATTTTTGTGCCATATATTGGCGTCCCATTCTTCCAATCTGTCCAAGCCTCCTACCTTCATGGAATATTGAAGAAGTTCACAAAATACTACATCTGACCAGAAGAACGACTGCCTCGCAGAGAGAAGAAGCGCCTGTATAACTGATGTTATATTTACTCACTCTTTCATTGCATTATTGCAAAGGGAATCTCTTGAGGCTATCTCTTGAGGTTTAAAGCATTCTTCCAATCTGCCCAAGTCTCCTACCTTCATGAAATAGTGAAGAAGTTCACAAAATACTACATCTGCCCAGGAGAACGACTGCCTCGCAGAGAGAAGAAGGGCCTGTATAATTGATTTCATATTTGCTCACTTTCATTGAGGCAGGCATAGTTTTTGTACAAGGGAACTGTAGCTGTTTAAAAGTTGCTACACGACTTGATGATGATTTCTATGATGATGACGCTAAATAATGTGACTGCGGTAAAATCGCGGAGGTATCAAGCTGAAGGGACCGCTGTGATTGTAAGTTGAGCGTGAAATGCATAGCAGAATCGGAATCGCACAATGGCACGTCGTTGCATACCAAATGGGAGCTCAGATTCCAGGCATGAAGAGTGGCGTCTACCAGCACAACGGCTCTCTGACTGTGCGAGACTTGGCGAGGAAGGTCTCCGCACACTACGACGCCAAGGTGAACCGAACAAGACCAGTGTTAATCTCACCCCGAGGACCACTTCCTATTACAGGATATTCACGAACCGTTCTCGATCATTGACCTTGACGTGGTAAAACGCCAGTTGGATCTTTGGTGCAGGGCCTTGCCTTCTGTCAAGGTTGGACCCTCTATTTTTAATTTAGAGCTGGAAATTCAATGACTATCATAATCGTAAGTATGTTTAAAAAATTGGTTCTACCGAATTTCTCTCAAACTTTGGTGGAAAGCTTTTTACAATCACTAAAGCTTCCACTTTAAAGTCCAAGTAAGAAGCTCTTCAAATAGCCAGAAGTTTCACCTACCCTTTATTCCATCTGGTATATTTTGCATATTAAGGCGTCCTTCTGCCTCTTATTAGAGTATCTCATGTTGTAGCACCTCGGAGTGCCAGGCTGCATTCCTTTCGCCTCCTGTGTTTCACCATCACCTGTCGAGAAGATGGTGTCTGTGGCTCACTCGTGCATCAATCCAAACTGTTCTTCGGAGATGAAGCCCACCTCAGTTTCTGTTCAATAAAATACCTCTTGGCAGTTGAAGCATTTGGAAGCCTCCTCATCGTACCAAAGGGGCTGATGAGGAGTGCTTTTCCTCCACTCATTCGGCATTTAACCCTCCGCTGTGATCCTGTTACTGCACTGATTTCCGAGAACCCAACGCACTTATGTGGCACACGCTCAGGGCCACCTACCACCCTAACTATAATCTTCTTATCGTATGGCAAATTATTTCCTGCGTTCAGGATGGGATTGGTCTTTACGGTGAATGCCGCATCCGCCTGTGGATGCGAGGGAATTCCTCGTTCAGGAGTTCCTTGACGTACTTCTCCCATTTTATTTCTGCGGCAGCTGGTATTTCTCATCAGAGAAGAGTCTCAGATGAACGTCTGAGCGGGAAGTGAGTAGTACTGCGAGATTCTCCGTTCCTCAAATAATAGAAAAACATGTCTCGTTTTTACTGATTCCTTGGACCCAAAGAGCTACGGGCCCTCGAAGTGGGTGCAGGATTGCACCGTCAGCTGGTGCCCACGTACATACGTGCGCGCAGTGATGTATTTGACGTGGCAAAAGGCTCTGCGGCAAGCGAGTCGGTGGCTCAGCGGAGCGCGACGCGTCTTCACAGGTGCAAGGCCATATGTTCATCTCCCGTGCTACGCACTATTTTTGCTATTTTTATGATCGCTGCCTTCTTTCCCAGTTTTGCTTCCCACACATCTTCTTCACATTCATTTTAATCTAAATTTTCAAATAGGTACTATCCATTTCCCCATTCAGACGTACAATACCGCTTAGGCCCCGTTTATACTTCTTCGTCTCGGCGCGACGCGACGCCACGTACAGTGGCCATATTGATTGTGCGACGCGATCGATCAATTTGGCCTCATTGCGTGCCCATCGCGTCGCGCCGCGATGAAGTATAAACGGGGCCTTACGCCGCACCGTCAAAAGTGGGCGAAAAAACGCAAAAATAACGTCGCAAAGCGTCGCATGCCCATAATTCCTTCATTTTTAGGTCTTTTGAAGAAAGGTTTATTCGATTCGTCACTTCGAGATCTAAACAAACATGTATACAACTTTACCGGAACACCCACATTTTCGCCGTGGGTGGTTCAAAATTGAGGGGAGCGGGCTTTTGCGATTAGAGCAGCTTATTTCACAGGACATGCGTGCTTTCGGAGTATCTCAAGCATGGCGTACGTTGCCAGTGCTCTGTCATGGCAGGAATGCCCCGAGAGTTCGCCGTGCACAGTGCACACAGAATAGAACCTATCAATCGAGTGGGCGAGCGCATGTCCACTATGCTTCTATCTTCTCTTACTGGGAAATGCGGAATCCTCAAGACTATTTCGAACTGTTTGGAGAATGTTCTCAGAAATTTCCAGTCACCACACTCAGGATTAGCTTCAGTCTGTCCCAGCGAAACTTTGTTGTGCGCAATGCACACAGAGAAGAACCTATCAAAGGAGTGAATTCGACATCTAGTAGACTGAGCGTTTGGGGAGTTTTATCAGAAATTTGCAGCCGACCTAGTCAGCAGTTGCTCTAAGGCTGTCTAGCGAGCCATTGGAGTGCGCCATGAACAATGCATACAGAATCGAACCTTTCAATCGAGGGGAGGGGGACAGCTGTAGAATGAGCGTTGGGGAATTTTATCAGAAATTTGCAGCCGCTCTGGCCAGGAATTGCTCCAATCGGTCCCGACGAGACTTTGGAATGAACAATGCATACAGAATCGAACCTTTCAATCGAGGGGAGGGGGAGACAGCTTGTAGACGGAGCGTTTAGGGAGTTTTATCAGAAATTTCCTGCCGTCTACTCAGGAGTTGCTCTAGTTGCTGTCCAGCGAGCCTTTGGAGTGCGCCGTGAACAAGGCATACAGATTCGAACTTTTCAGTCGAAGGGGCGATCGCTCGCAAATTGCACGCGCGGGCGTATTCGGAGCGCAATAGGTCTGTCAAGTTGGAACCTTTCAGGTTGCAGCTTGCAGGTTTTGTAGGCAGTCGGGCGGCGGTTGGTTAATACGTCAAAGTAGAATGGTATAGCTTAGGAGGGGGCAATGTTGTAGGGGTGCGAAAATGCAATGAGGCTTATGTGAAGCATTTTTTCCGAATTCCGTGGACCACTGCAAGAAGACGCGGCGAGCTAGCGGTCTTAAAATGCGTACGCGAACAGACCGCTTAAGGTACTTTACGACGACCTGCTCATAGCTCCTCAGCTGCCTAAACTGCCTTAAGGCCCTCGCAGACTTCTGCGGCGTTGCCGCTGCCCTATCCTTCATCATAGGGCAGGGGCGCAGAGCTCGCCGCCAGCGGCGAGCCCAGCGGCGCCGCTGGAGCGGCACCGCTGGAATTGATTTGAATTTTGACGGCGGCACTCCAGCTGCGGCAGGAGAGTCTGTCTGCGCTCTGCCCTTGGCCGGCTGGCAGCAGCCGTTGAGCGGCGTAACTCATCGACTTCGCCATCCGCCGCCGCCGCTCGTCGTAGAAGTCTGCGGGGGCCTTTAGCCTCAGCTGTCGTTTTAGAGCGGCGAAAGCTAGCGTTTAAAGTTTCTTGCTCTCCTACTCGCCCAGACTTGAGTCTTCGACACTCGTTCACAACGAAAAGCTCTATCGAGTGGTGTCACTCTCAACCAATTTCAAAAAAATCGATTTTTTGACAATATCGAGGACGTGGGCGCTCTAGGCCGACCTACGCGGACGATGACATCATCGAAAACCGGTATGTTCGAAATTGGCCAAATTTCCTCGTGCAAACTTCGTCCTAAATCTAGGGGTTATTTGGGGCGCTGATTACAAATCCGACGTTCGTTTTTGAAAATTCCGCCGATTCAGCAGGTTACTTCCCGTTTGAGGGTGGTCAGGTCAGGATCACCGATCACTCTCAGTTATCGGTATGAGCGGTCTCCTGCCGTAATCGTCCAAATGTACTTCGGCATCGTGTTCGGCACCCCGAATAAGTCTCCGACTCTTTACGAATTTTGAGCAAAATCGATGATCCTGACCCGACCACCCTCAATTATCCAGAAGAAAATCCAAAACCTACCGAAATCGACGGAATTTTCAAAAACGGACGTCGGATTCATAATCAGCGCCCAGTTAACCCCTAGGCGATTTTGGACGAAGTTTGCACGAGGAAATTTCGCCAATTTCGAAAACATCGGTTTTCGATGACGTCATCATCCGCGCAGCTCGGCCTAGGGCGCCCTCGTCCTCGATGGTATATTGTCAAAAAATCGATGTTCCCAGAATCGGTCGAAATTGACACCGTTCGATAGCGCTCTTCAAGCAGAACAGAGCGGTTTTATTGTGAGTGTCGAAAACCCAAATATGGGCGAGTAAGACGGCAAGAAACCTCAACCGCTAAGTCCGCCGCCCTAAAAGTGCAGATATGGCTAAGGCAGTATATGTAGCTGAGAAGTTCTGAGCCCGTCGTCGTAAAGTACCTTAAGTGTTCTGTTTGCTTACGCATTTTGAGGCCGTTAGCTCGCTGCGGGCTGCCAACCTTTCTTCAAAAGACCTACAACTGAAGGAGTTATGAGCCTGCTACGCTTTGCGACGCTATTTTTGCGTTTTTCGCCCACTTTTGATTGTGCGGCGTGAGCAGTATTGTACGCCTGAGAGCGTTACCTGGTCAGCTCTTCTCAGTTCCCGCTAGCAACGTTTGCAGCCTCGACTGCGCTTGTGTCGAGGATAGGTTGTCATGCTTCCACCAGTGGGATGCAAATTTTTTAAAGCGAGGTTGTCTGTCTACTTCGCACAGCTTACGTATTTCCCTAGTGTTTGGCTTTGCTGAGGACTTCCTCTGGCAGTCTCGTCACATTCTTGTGGGCCTTTGGTATCTCCACTGACATATTTTGCTGCCTAGCTTGTAGCCATCCTTCCAATCTTCACAGCATACTGTATCTTCTCGTTATTTTGTAATGAAGTACATTTATGCATTTTCCTTTTACCGTTTTAAAAATCGTCTCCTGGCTTCTTAAAGGGCGCTCCTCTGCAGGTTTCAATTGATAATCCAGTTTGATCCGACAGGTTTGAAAGCTTTTTCCAGTACTCCATGTCAAGGGTGGCTGGGTTACGGACAACGCAATTTTTAATCGACTCCGATCACCTAATTCTATTCCTGACCTTTCCAGCCTTAACAGTTTCCAGCTTCCTACCAGAATTTGGAGTATCAATCGCGACGCTTCGCTGGCGTATTTTGATTATGGTATTTAGTAATGAAGTAGGCTCTCCCTCTCCAATGAAGGCATCTGTTATCCGGCTCTAGTCTCTCAGCAGTCAAGACTCTAATGTAGCATGGTCTGATCCCTTCATCAACCTCGCTGACGTAAGCCGTTCTCCACCGTGGGTCCGATCACCTGCAACAACTATCGTTCAATTGGTCATCGAGTTCTTCGAGCGACTAGAGGGCCAGAAGCGTATTCGTTCATCCCCTTGGCATGCCAGAGTGCTCCAGTGAATCCTCCTCGCTCAAGGGACACCAAGAAGAGCATCATAACTTGGTTTTCGATATTCGAAAAATTTTATAGCTTTTGAAAATATTGGGTTGATCGGAAAGTCTTGCAACACTAGCACAACAATATTACAATACAATACAATATAATACAATATACAAAGCTCAGTCAACGATATATTTCCTATCTAAGTCTAAGATCCTACCCCATCTTCCAGGCATCTTTCAATTCCTTTCTGCCAGAATTCCGAAGGCTGTGCGGAAAAGAATTCAGAAACCTCCATTTCCAGTTGACGTCGATCATCGAACTCCCTACCTCAAAGATGCTGCTTCAGAGCTCTGAACAGGTGGCGGGGGGGGGGGGGCAGAACTTCCCGCCTAACTCCTGGATTTTCTCGCGACTCACTTTTGCGACATGAGGACGCGCGTTCTCGTGCATCTTCCCGTTCTGGGCGTCTTCGGCGCATGGCGTCGGCCAAGCTCTGGATTTTTAAACTTCACTTGCGAAAGGCTGCTTTTCCTAGATGCCAGTTCCATGGGGCGTGAGCAAGTTTCGATGGTCACGTCCGTTTTTTTTTTTTGGCAGACAACACATACACGAGTCGATCTTGACTTTTTGCCTGGGACTTGGGCACTTACACACAGTGTACATCACATATATCATATAATGAGCGCACACTAAATGCACGTAACATGAGAAATGAATAAAAAATACAGTGAGACGGGCACAATGTGATTCTTCAAGAAGATTTATCTAACGAGTTTTTTGCTTGCCTAGCGCAACAATACGGTAACACTCGAAGCTAAATTATCAGGGTGATTCATGCGTTCTTGCGATTTTACAACTTGACTTGGCTTTCCTGGTTGCTACGTGCTATCGATTTCGCAATAGGTCTCGTGAGATGGCCAAAGGTCAGCTCATGCGAACGCAACTTGTTAGAAATCTACCACCGCTTATCTCAAGAAATGTAGAATCTTCAAAACTCCACCCTGTCTTCTTTACGAGCTCCAGCTGGGACACACGTAAGCCCAGACTCATCGTATCCTGGCCCACGTTTTTGGTCAGGATGCTCTCTGTGCAGATACCTGTGATAATTGGATGAATCGCTTATAATTGAGAGATTTTTCGTTGTTCGAACAACCAAGTCTGGACGCGAGATGGTCGACAGCGACTCCCTACTGACTGCGATCAAAGCAGACCCGTTCCAATCCACTCGTGACTTGGCGTCGACCATCTCCTCTAGCCAATCTACTCATCATCATCATCATCATCATCATCATCATTTTGATTAGCGTTTGTCCTGCTTGATGGCGCTGTCCACTCTTCTGGTGTGGTAACGCCAATTCTCCCGATCAAATGCTTGATCAGCCATCTTTAAGTCCAAATGCAACGTATCTAGCCAGCGTTGCTTCGGGCGTCCCATGGGCCGCTTTCCAGGGACCTGTTCGTTCTCATGTAAAAATTTTGACGCGAGAAGAGGGAGGCGTTATGTCTGAAGAATTGCCTTAGTGTCTTCACAATTTTCTCGAGCGGAATTGACGACGTCTTCTGTGGGCGAATGCGCCTCCGTCTTCTCGCGTCAATATTTTTACCTGAGAACGAACCGGTCCCTGGAAAGCAAAAAACAAGCAAAAAAGCAAAAAGCATCACCTCTGGCCAATCTACTGTCGTTCGAAAAATACGAGCGCATAGTTCCGTCTGGAAAATACGTCAATGGATTTCGCATGATTTGTCACCAGATCAGTACTCCACACGAGGTGATACATGCCTTTTCAACTTATCTCGCTCTCGCCGTTTTGACTGGTTGGAGTCGCTCATTGCAGGAGATGAGAAGTGGGTACCGTATGTGTCAAATACAGCAAGGCATGTTTGGACTCCAGCAGAGGAGAAGCGGCTAGCAGTTCTCAAAGGTGATCTGTTCCCAAGGATGGAGATGCTGAGGGTTTTCTCGGACGTTCGTGGTGTTGTTTTCTGGGAGCTTCTCACTTCTGGTGCCACCATTAACAGTCAGGTGTACTGCAACCAGCTATAAGAACTCAGCCACGCTCTTTAAATTAAACGCCCACAACTCGCAAGCTGTTTGCTGTTCTTGATTTGTTTTCTCCATGACAATGCAAAACCGCATACTTTAAAAATGACCCGTCAAACCAGATAATAGGATGGGTAGTGATTCCCCACTCACCCTATTCACCAGACCATCCCCCAACTTACTACCATTTGTTCCGATCGCTAGCTCACTTTCTGGAAGGAGAACGATACGATGATCGAGCGACACCCGAATCCGATCTTCGTCACTTTTTCGAGTCGAAACTCCCAGATTTCTATCGCCACGGCATCCTTTCCGTGCCGGAACGACGGAGGACAGTCATCGACAAAGATGGACGACATTTCGATGAGTAAGGTTGGTCTGATCAAAATATACAAAAATTTGAAAAATGTCGAAAAAATCGCAAGAACATATGAATCACTCTAATATTTTGCAATATCCCACGAATCGTCCTCTGATAGCGAGGGTGATCAGCGCCTCGAAGCTCTGGTATATAGCACAGAGCATCATAGCAGGTGGATACGCAGCCTTGGTTGAAAACGACCATTTCAGTAAGATTACCTGAACTCGTACTCGTTGAACCAATTCTACCTGAATGGCTTCGGTTATTCAGTGCTGGTTTTATTATAGTATCTATCCTACTTGTTACGAAAACTGGATGTGGCTCCTCGACAGACCCGGTTTGTGCTTTTGATTTTGTTCCTACAGTTAGCTATCAATGGTTGTTGCAGTAGTCCCTTAGTTAGCCACTCCGTTGTTGTTTCTGTTTTTCTTCTTCTGTTTTCTCCCGAGAACATATTCGGTTCCTGTCTGACCCACTTTCTAGTGACTGCGGCACGTCCTTTTTGGCGTAATTAAACAAATAGATGAAAAAAATAAACATTGGAGTCGAGTAGGTGGACACGAAGCCGGACGTCTTTCGTTTTCTTCAAGAGTTCTGCAACACTCTTGAGAGCTCGTAATCTGTTTTCCTGCTGCCAAACTCCAGCACTGGTTTGTTGGTAATGCTGGCTTCGCGACCAAGAAACATGTACCTCTAGAGCTCTCGGAAACGTTCGCTTCGTTGAGCGAGAATGGAGCATCGGTGGTGCATCGGTAGCAAACTCGTCGGTTTCTCATGACCATCGTCGTCGTAAGATTCAGCTGCAGTCCAACGTTCCCACATACTCGATCGAAGTCGGACAACATTCGCTCCACCTGACTGATGCTCGGTGTTACGAGCTCGATGGCGTCAGCGAAGCGAAGATGGCCCAGTTGCCGGCCGTCGACCTTCACGCCCATGTCTTCCCTTTCTAGTTCGTGAATCTCGAATGTGGCGCTTAAGAGCATCGGCGATATGGTATCTCCGTGCAGAACCTCTCTTTTAACACTGACGTTGTAGAATGGTGACATTGGTCGTGAATCCAAGGAACAACTTTCGAAGTACTATGGTGTAATGAGCAGGAACACACTGTCTGACCAGAGCTTTGATGACCGCATCAGTTTTGATTGAGTCGAATGCCTTCTTCGCGTCAATGAACGTAATGCACAGCGGCAGCTTGTACTCTCGCGATAGTTAGATAAGCTTCGTCACGGCGTGGACGCAGTCGATCGCGCTGAGTGTGTTCCTGCTCATTACACCATAGTACTTCGAAAGTTGTTCCTTGGATTCACGACCAATGTCACCATTCTACAACGTCAGTGTTAAAAGAGAGGTTGTGCAAGGAGATACCATATCGCCGATGCTCTTAAGCTTGTGGACTGCTTGTGGACTTCCGACAGCAGGCAGATGGGGCGATAGTTGCCAATGTCGTGAACCTCTCCTTTCTTGCGGAGCAAGATGCTTCTGCTGGTCTTCCACTGAGATGGAACCTTGCACTCCGACAGGTAGGGTGTGAAGAGCTGCGTCAGGATTCGGCGGATCTTATTCAGGATGACTGGATGAACAGCTTATGGACTTCAGACAGAAGGCGAACCTGGCTCTCGAATAGAAGTAGAAGTTACATGACTTTCTCCGTTGCCTTTCCGAAAGTGGTAACGGTTTCATTATGGCGTCTGAGAGCGAAGTTGGCGAAGTTGCGGCGGGCGCGTTGGGCTTTCTGAGGTCTGCTACCACGCCCTCGTTCGATGTGTTGGCTTCGCGAGCCAGATACTCGTCGTGGGAGCACTTGGAGACGCTCGTTCCGTGTACCAGTTATGGAGCTATTTGCACGATATTTGTGTCGAAAAGTGCAAAGCTATGGTTGTCAAGTTGCTCTCCACGGTGGGTAGAGCACGAATGGTTTTAAATGAAAAGTACGGAAAACAGAGTGGGTCCGAGGAAAGATGTTCCAGTGACATGCGTAGGTGTCTGCGTAATGGAACTGCGACGCGAGACTTTCGCATCCAGCTAACTGCTCTTGTTTTCATCACACAACAACAGAATACCCAAAATATAGGATCGAGCCAAGCACCTTGTTATTAGGACGTTATTCGAGAATTGGAATTTGATAAGAAAACAATTATACGAAATCAGCACAGGAGACCGAACCTTTAGCCCTTCTACGCCGTGAAGTGCAATCCTGATCCAAACATTCTGCGAATGTTGTCAGCACACGGAGCATGCTTCGACTGTGCAAGTCTTCCGGAAATGCACCTGGTAGGTGAACACCGTATGAATTGTGAATCTTTAATAAACGTAATTCTTCGCTCAGATTCTCTCAAATGGATTGGCCTCCGGCGACGAAATAGTCCTCGCCCATCCCGTGAAAACTCGCAGTTGTATTCGCTACGCCTTGGAGAATGGCATTACAGCGATGACTTTGGATAGCGTGGAAGAGCTGAGGAAGATCACAAGCATTACAGCTGATGCCAAGTACGTACGGCGAAGAGCTTCTTTCTTCCTGATCCTAATCTTGCCTGGAACTGTTTTAGACTGATCCTTCGCATTAGAGTTACGGGCTTCGAATCTCTGGTGGACCTCAACAAAAAGTTTGGAGCAGACGAAGCTACCAGCAAACTTATACTTCACGAGGCGGCAAGGCTAGGAGCAAAAATTCATGGAATAAGGTTACTTTTACGCCACTTAATAGATATTTATTTAATTAATTATCTATTTGGAGGTGCAGGACATTCCTTGCACAAAAGAAACAACAACTTAAGACAAAAAACAACTACGAAGGAAAATTATGTGAACCATACTACTGTCTTTTCTCCAGCTTTTCTCCTCGAAGTATCTAGGTCCGCGTTTTTGATACGATGAAGCCACTTTTCCAATTAAAGGCATGGTCGGTACATTCAGTCAACCTTAGGTCAACCGTAGGTCCAGGTACAGCGCATGAGGCCTTTGGTCGCCTGGAATGGCTTTCCAGCCTCATCAATTTTAGATCGGTTTTCGAAGGATGTCGTTTTCGATTTGAAGTGCGCGGCCATACGTCGCAACCCCTCAGATATTGGGTAATGTACGTAGAACCTTTGCTTCACTGAGTTGTCACGCACTGGGTTCAAACAATGAAAACGCCAGTCCACTGCAGCATCTTCGTTTTTGTTTACCGAGGCGCCTTGGATTATCTTTTTTTAAACGTAGCGGTGTGTCTCATACTTGCCTGCCTTGGGGAATGGTTGCGCTGCGCAGCTTCTCTTTCACATGCGGGCAACTGCAAACCTCAGGAACCTTTCGTTTTACAAATAAATAAGCATTTGGATGAGCCCAATTATTGGTGTCGTCCAGGGTCCTAGCGGGAACCCAGAATGGTGTGCAAGCTTTTATCTAACGAGCAAGCAGGCTACGGGCAGACGAATGTGAAAATGTTGGGTCTGTTCCCAGGTTCTCCAGGGGGCCCTATCACTCGATGTTCAGCAGTGTCGTTTGTCATACAGAGGCAGAATGGTGGCGTCGCTCTTCTTCGTTGCTCAGCGTTTCCATGGCCTACCGTGATCCTGGCGTGTTCGCTACGAATTGAACCTATCAAAATGTTTGCCGTCACCCTTACGCAGTTCCACTCATCATTAGTACTTAAGAAGTTGATGTCATTTCATAGGCCTCGACTTGGCGGCTCAGAATTCTTTCCTGAGGCTAATAGTGGCAGTGCTTATCCGTCCCGTTTTGTGTTCGAATACGGACCGAGCGTTATTTATCTGGTCTCGTAGCTGTGAGCATACAGGAAAATGGATGCTGAATAAAAACATTTGCAAATTTTCGATTACTTATGAATAAACCTATTACTTAATTGTTAATTACGGTCAAGCTTAATTATCTTAATTATACAGTGAAAATCTTTACCTGTGCAGCGGCTCTCAGCACGTAAAATGTGATGGACAGACTAGTGCTCTGCAGATGTTCGACCTTAAGCACCCTGATGTCTTTTTGTAGCAGAGCACATCTGCCATCGCGCGGCATTTGAGCCACGTGGACTCACACCTCAGCTCATCGCAACGGGTAGACTACCATCAGCCGCAATATCTGATCCAATGTGTTTGAAAACTGAAGTGCACGACAACCCAATGCCGCTAATTTTATTGGAGCCGGACTCATCTTCATCGGTTATCAGGTCCCTACCCTATTTCGTAGAACTTGGATCTAAACCACTCCAAGGAAACACATCAAATGCGATTCTTTTTCGTCGATTTGGGTCAAGTTCATAACTTGAAGAGCTCAACAAAAAGCGTCATGTGTACCAACCTCGTTTTTTCAAAGTCTTAAAGAAGTAGACAGTATGCTAGAACATGTTGTTACACTGCTTTTCATCTTGTGTTCTACTTTCAAATGTTTACCATTTCTTTTAAAATCAGGAACGCGGAAAACATAGCTTGAACAAATTTGGAGTCGAAGAATTTGTATTACATAGCACTTGAGCAAGGTTTTTTTTAAAAGAGTTTTATAATTGTAAGAGCATTAGAAAATTTGTAATTTGTAATTTGTAAATTTGTAAATTTCTAGAAAATGCAGCCAGAACCAGCGAGTAACACTCTGTTCTTATTTCAAATTAGTTCTTAACTATTTTTTCGGTCCTCGTCAATGAAGGAGCGTAAGTCCAGGTAGTTCAAAAGTCTCGTGACTTGGAATAGTGCTTGTAAGGATGCTAGTGATGGGCTTAGCAGTTTCGGTTCCTTTGTAGTACTTGGTCAACTGTATGATGATTAATTAAAGAGTTGGAGAACATCAACTGCCAATTCTGGGTGAGGGACGATCTGCCGGAAAACCGCAAGGGCAAAGAACGCGGACAGTGCCGCCGGAGCCAATTAGCGTTGACTCACGCCGTCGCACCCGCCGCTTCGCGATGAGCCAAGGTAGCCGTCGCCGAGGAGGCGGTGACCACCCAGCCGACCACGGAAGCCCGCAGATCGACCAGATTGGTGTGATTACAATCGATAGAGAGCTAGAGGCTCAGAGGTCTTGCAGTGGCAGTCCAAAGATTCAGACTGATGAGAACCCTAACATCTCCTGTGTTAGAAATTCGAGCTCTATTGAGTGAACCAGAAAAGGATCCTGCCTCGACAACTCCTAAAGCAAATTTTTTCGGGCGCTGTTTATTCTTCGTTAAATATCAGTTTTTGTTTACATAAGGTTTCACTGCGAGACGTGCTCCCAAACTAAAATTGTTTAAAGGATCCAATTGGATAGACGAGACTTTCTTCTTATTATTCTTCTTCTTCTACCGAGCGTTTTGTCCCGCGCAGCCGCAGGGTCCGCTGTTCTTGTGATCCGTAGCCATCTCATCCTATCGAGGGCGTCGTCTGGCAACTCTGGAACGCCGATTGCGGCGAGATCTCTCTTGATGACGTCCTTCCATCTTTTCCTTGGGGCTCCTCTCGGACGTTTTCTGGGTGCCTCGAAATTTAGGGCCAACTTCGTGGGATGGTCCTCTGGTCTCCTGAGGATGTGTTCATACCACCTTAGGCGCTGCTCCCTCATCTTCAGCTGGATCGGAGCTGTCTTTACCACTGCTCTGAAATCCTCGTTTCGTACTCTGTCCCGGCGGGTTCATCCACATGCCAATCTGAGCATCCTCATTTCCGCAACGTACAGGTGCAGCTTCTGCGCTCTACCTAGGCCCAGCACTCAAAGCCGTAGAGGAGAGCCGGCCTCACTACTGTTCTATATAGCTTGCCTTTGAGTATCCTGGAGCACATACGGTCGCAGAGGATCCTGTGCACTCCCTCCATTTGAGCCATGCTGCACTTATCCGTCCCTTAACCGGCTGGTCCACGCCTCCTTCCTCGGATAGATCGCTTCCGAGGTAGCGGAATGGTTCCACCTTTTCGACCACCTCCCCTTGGCAGTCTAGGATCGGTTCGGTGCACTGCTCAGAGCTGATGAACTTCGTTTCCCTCACGTTCAGCCGCAGGCCGTTGCCTGCGAGGGCTCCTTGCCACAACTGCACCTTCTCCTCCAGCTCCTCTTGGCTGTCGGCTAGTAGGGCGATATCGTCCACGTAGAGGATGCTCCTGAGAGGGCCTTCCTCAAGGTGGCTCACTATGCAATCAAGCGTCAGCACAAAGAGAAACGGACTCAGAGCCGACACTTGATGCACCCCCACTGTGATATCCATCTTTTTTGTCATCCCGTGTGGAGTTCGTACCGCCGCTTTCGAGCCTTCGTACATGTCCTTTATTACCGAGATCAGACGTTCCGGGACACTCCTCAATCGAAGGAAGTTCCAGAGCACGGTTCGGGGTAGCCTGTCGTAGGCTTCCAGGAACAAGTCCAGGAATGCCAGGTAGCAAGGCCTTCGTTTCTCCCGATACTTCTCCATCAGCTGGCGAGCGGTAAAGATCGCGTCTGTGGTGGATCTCTCAGGCATGAAACCCCACTGCTCCTGGGAGATGGCGACCATCCCCCTCAGTCTCGAATCGACCAGCCGTTCTTAGACCTTCATCATGTGTGAGATCAGTTTGATAAGTGGAGCACTCGGACGCGTCGCCCTTCTGCTTGAAGATGGGGACTATGATGCTGTCCTTCCAGTCATCTGGCACCTTACCCTCTATCGTGACTCTGTTGAAGAACTGAGTCAGCCAATTCACTCCACAGTTTCCTAGCATATTCCTAGCTTCTAATGGCACCCCATCAGGCCCAGCTGCCTTTCCGAGCTTCATCTTCCCTATAGCGCTGCGAACCTCCCCGTCAGCACTCTTCACCGTCTTGACTACTGGAATGTCGATGCAAGCTCTATACCGTGCCTTGATCAGCCGAATAGCGAAGTTCTCTGACTGTGGCTCGTCTAGCTTTTCGTATAGGGCATCCATCTCAGCGCTCTTTGCCTTTGCTACAGCTGGTTTTGCCAGCCGCTAGCTTACTATAGACTGTAAGATGCTCGGGTGCTCTTGTCTTCTGCCACAGCTTATAGGCCTCCTTCTTTTCCTCACCGCAGCACCTCTTCCTTCTCTCCCACCTCTTCATTCCAGAACCATGCAGCCTTATTCCCTCTGGTTCCTCCCTTTGTTTCGCCGAGGGTTTCCTTGGCACATCGTAGGATCGTTTGGGTCACCCTCCTCCAGGTCTCGTTTACAGGGCCGGTTGGATCAGGGAGACCTTCTTCGAGCACTGCCCTTCTTAGCTCGCTGCGCTCTGTGCCCCGCAACCTCCACCATCGGATTCTGGGTTCGGTTCTTACTTTCGATCTGCTGGGTACAAGAATGTTAATATCCGCTACCTAGGGCCTGTGCTGTGATGCGACCTCTTCTTCCGGGAGGACCTTTACATCCCGGACGGTTTTCAGGTCAGGCCTTCTCACCAGGATGTGGTCGACTTCCGTCCTTCTTCCTCCGCTAGCATAGGTCACCTTCTGGCTCTCTCTCTCTCTCTTCGCGAAGAAGGTGCTACAGATAACCAGGTCGTGGGCGATCAAGAATTCTTTCTCCATCTGGATTCATCAAGCCGACTACTTTACCTTCATGAACGCTTTCCACTCCTCTTATGCAACTTCCCACGTGTCCATTCATGTCCCCTGCTACGAATAGATAGTCGCCTTCTGATACGGACCTTATTGCGAGGTAGAATTCATCCTTGTCCTGCTCGGGGCATCCGGTCTGCCCTGCGTAGACGGACATGACGGTCCAGTAACCTTCCTTCCGCAGTGACATGATGCGGTCGCTTATCCTTTGGACAGCAGCTACCGAATCCTTGAGAGACTCAGCGATAGCGATCCGGACACTGTTCCTCTTCGTGTCCTCTCTGTTGTAAAATAGCTTGACCCCTTCTCCGATCTCCTTGGCCTTCGCCCCTTTCCATCTCGTTTCCTGCAAACACAGGACTTCTACCCTTCTGCGCTTCATCCCTGGATTTTCCGGTCATTGTTACCACATTCAGAGTTCCCATTCGAACTATCTTCTTTGGCCAAGGTCGCTCTACCCTCGGTAGCCCTCGCATACTGACCACAGAACTCGAAAGGGGGTTCTGCGCGTCACTTCCGGGTGACGTACTTGCCTTCACACTGATTCCATTGCGACTCTTGATCATGGTTTGTGAGGAATTTCTCCATCAGCCGGCCTGTCATCCTCGGCTCGACGCTGGAACCGTTGCCATTTTTGCAATTTTTGCAGGGCATGGCGAGCCGGACATCACATGAGTAGACATCCCATACCGACAACCGCTTATGATGTCTACCTTTTTTCTCACCCCGTCGGAGTTCGTATCACCCCTTTCTTGCCATGCCCCTTTCGTGCCTTCGGGGCGTGCTGTGATTCAGACTTCGCTAGGCTTCCGAAGAATTGTCGAACTCTTTCTCAGCTTGGGAGACCCTGCCGGAGATTGAAAACCTCCGCTGTACATCGCAGTTCGACACCCATTGCCACCCCCACGCCACGATGAGGCGCTGAACCATGTGGGAGAGACGAGACGAGAGACTTTCTAAGTGTAAGAAAACCCGAGGTGCTCAACCTCAACTTTTTTGAAAATAGCATTATAATCCCTTTCAACCCTTTCACGACATTGTTCGACGATGTCGTCGGATCCTCTTTCTGCCGCATGGGACAATGTCCGACGATGTCGTCAGACACTATCATGGAAATTGTTCATAGAAAGTTATCAAACATATAATAGTATAATATTAATCACTGAGTCCACTAACACCGACGGTCAAGATGGTCCATGGGAAACTTCGTTGGCTACTGTTTTATTCATATGTAATAATTAATGCAAAGAATTGTAAAACTGTTGCACTCCCTGGGAAAATACGCGCTGTCTCGCGCGGAAGTCACGCGAAAATTACGCGTGTCGTGAAAGGGTTAACGGAAACAGCAAAGTTTTTCATCTTCAGAAGAAGGGAAACTTGTGGTCAATAATTATCGACCATGCGAACACGAAAATCCAGTTTTGAAAAGTGCGGATAGTTTTGTGGTCAACCACAGTGATAAATGTGGTCAGCAGCTTACCGTGTGAATTGCCAATTTTCTTGAAAAGCATATAGAATAGAAGCTCAATTTTTCGTTAACTGCTGATGCCTTTTCTTGTAAGAAACTGCAGTTTCTTCCAATTAGAACTAATTATTGCTCAGCCAAAATTTACCCTACCAGAATTAAGTAGAATTACCAGGATCCTAGATGTCTTTGGACGGTTCTATACCTTTTGTGAAAGTTGCTATGAGGTTTGCGAAAGTTTAGGAGAAAATGCAATCTGCCTATTCTTAGGTTCAAACTCTATTTAAAATAAGCACTATATGTTCCATTTCTAAATTAAATGTGACACTTATTACTATTTGTTACATGTTACACCGTGAAAAAACCACAACTTGCGATTTGATGCAAAAGTTGGCAGGCATTTTTGATTTCCTTTTGAAAAGAGACAATCTGCTAAATATAAGTCGAAAGGGAGGTATAAAAGTAGTTTTGTGCACTGCGAGCGAAAAGTTTCCCATGTTAAGCTTTCACATTGGATCGGGAGTCGAGAATTGTCGACCGATGGCGCAGTCACTAGAAAACGCTAGGAAGCTTCTCGACTACGGCCGAATGCTGGGCCATCCAGTTGATATACTGGATATTGGAGGTGGCTTCATGGCCACCGCTCCCAACGAATTTCTGAAGGTAAACTGATTGTTGTGCAAATTCTGAAAACAACGCTTCCTCTAGGGGAACACTTGCATTTTGCTCTAAGAATCATTTTTTCTCGACTCGTATGACAGCGTGTTTCTTTAGATAGGCCACTTCATAGAAAACACTCTGAGCTCCTGTTTTGAGGGAGTCTCAGTCGGCATTATAGCGGAGCCTGGACGCTTCTTTGTCACCGACGCACAATATGTTGCAACGACTATAAATCAAGTGATAATGAAACCAGTTAAAGGTGAGAATATCATTTTCTATTGCGCACTAATCAAGAATTGTTCCCGCCCTTCTTTTCAAAAATTCTAAGCAACGGCTGAGGTCTTTAGGAAAAATCTAGCGTTCCCGCATCTTGCATGCACCTACAAACAAGCAGCGGCCAGTCATAACAGCATTCTGGCCTCTTGCATAGAAATGTTGTCGTATATTGTTAACTGATACCAATATGTGTGTATTTGGCAGAAGATCTCCCGACATCCTACAGCATCTTTATCAACGACGGTGTATATGGTAGTTTCAACTTCGTCCTGACCGAGCAGAGACACGTGAAAGGCAAACCACTTCTGCTGAGTTTTTTGCAGTCCTTTGTGTTCTAAATTATGCCTTCCATCTATGCTCTCGAAAATTATTTCTACAGAAAAGGGACGGACACATGAGAGCTGACATATGGGGACCCACTTGCTGTAGCTTCGACATCATAGAGGTGAGATGGTTCTGTTTCTACACAACTAGAAGTTTTGAAAAGTAAACCCACTGACTTCATAAGAAGGATGACGCAGGTAAGCTATAGCTAAAATTCTAACTCTGCGCAGGTGGTTCATCATGAGCTTCAGGAACCTCAACTTTAGTATCATTGCACAAGTGCTCCGACACGCCCAACGGTGTGTCTCGTACATGCGCTCTTATAAGGAGTGCCCCCAGAGTGGCCGTGAGCTTTTGCGATGCAATTTTTACAGAATGTAGGGTCCCGTGTGGGGAGTCCAAAACCATGGTTACTTTTTTCGGAATGCTCTTCTGCGGTCGAAAAAAAACCGTCTGGATGCGTGAGCGCGCAGCTCATAACGCTCTGCTGCCACCCAACGGGGTGTGGTCCGTTGGCGCAGTGGTAGCAGGGTCGCCTCTCGGGTGCACCGAGCGGGTTTGATGGTTCGGTCCCCGGTGCCGCCAATGTTCTTGCAAAATCAGATCGTTATTATTGTGCACTTGCGTGATCACAGGAGTCAATTTGTACACGATTATTTCTTTTAGTATTTGAACCTAGCCTTTTTGGGCTTTCGTTTGAATTTGCTACACAGCAAAAATGGCATCTTGAAAGTAATTAAATAGCATAGAACATCGTACGAACTGGATTCCATTCGCACGTATTTGCTTAATTGCAGATTATAAGCCAGATCTGCGGTTCTGCGCTCCGGTATTCCGGCCATGTCTGGCATACCGGTGGCGGCTGGATAAGTTGATGATCACCCGGGGCCTTTCTCTACGCCTACCGATTACGCCTTCAACGAAGAAGAAGTAATGATGCCTTGTCAGGGAGAGGAGGATTGTTCGTCCCTAGCGTTTGCAAGATGCTGCTGGTGTGATAGGCGATAATGTTTTAAATGTTTCATAGTTCTATATTAAAATTGTTGTTATCATTGTCAGCAATAAAAGCAGTTACTTTATGTGAGCAAGAATTTTTTTATATTAGCGACCCAATAGAATGATATAGTGCAAATACGATCCATTGAGAGGTAACTCAAACGAAAGTCCAAAAAGGCTAGGTTCAAATACTAAAAGCATTAATCGTGCACAAATTGACTCCTGTGGTCACGCAAGCCCATAATGATAACGATCTGATGTGTGCAAAAACGTTAGCGGTGCCGGCGACCGAAACATCAAACCCGCGCGGTTCACCCGAGAGGCGACCCTGTTACCACTACGCCAACGGACCACATCGGACCGGGTGGCAGGCAGCAGGGCGTTATGAGCTGCGCGCTCACGCGTCCAGACGGTTTTTTTTAACCACAGAAGAGCATTCCGAAAAAAGTAACTATGGTTTTGGACTCCTCACACGGGACCCTACATCCTGTAAAAATTGCATCGCAAAAGCTCACGGCCACTCTGGGGGCTCTCCTTGTTAGCGCGACCTTGGAGCGTCACCAACCTAATGCTGAACAGCACTCGCTGCATGAGGTTGACACGTTTTTCCCAACACATACGCTCATTCGTGACACGTCTTCTGAATCCGGACGCTCAGAAAAGTTACCGTTGTGTCAATGAGGAAGAGCTCGAGCTTCCATCCCCTGCAGCCTCAACCACATTGAATGACGTAACTTGCTCTCGTGGGATACTATGAGGCGTATCCCGCGAAGAAGAGATAATTCAAACGTCATTGACGGCTAACTCATTTATATTGTAACAAGTGCTCCGATGCTCCGACACGCCTAAAGGCGTGTCTCGCACTTGCGCGCTTCGCTCGACTTTGCAGCATCATTGACCTATGGAAAGTAGTTTTTGTAAAACTTAAAATTCGCTAACATCTAGGACCTACTGCGTGCTTTATCAAGCCGTTCGTCATTTCGGTACCTTCATCATAGACATTCTCTCCGGAGTGTCCATTGGTTTGCTCTGCGCAGTACTTCTGTCCCTCAGGTTGCTCTTCCGCAACCGTTCTCATGTTCAACATCTAGCGTTTCCGGGTATCGTTGACATCTCTTCCGAAGCCACCCCTCACTCGTTTCTTTTTACTGGATCTAATTGCTGGTCCGCCTTTACTGGTCTTCCCTTCCCTCTTTAGTTCCCGCACCCTCCTGGTCCCAACTCCTGGCCCACTTTTTTGTTTCCATTTTTAACCCCTACTGGTCTCTTCTTGCTCGTTTTCCCGTCCTGGCCCCTTCTCCAGGTTGTTCCTTTCCTTCCGGCTCGCTCTCCTGGTAAACCCTAACGTTCCATTACTGCCCTTCTCCACCACATCCTTAGTGGACCTCCCATGCTAACGGCACGGTCTGTGACACGTATTCAGAATCAGGATGCTTGTTGCGCGACATAGAGGGCCCATGTTCTGGATCCGGAAGCTCAGAAGACCCGCCTTCCGAACTAAGAAGCTCAGGAGCGCAGTCGCCGCTATGTCGAGCCTGATGAGGCTATGCATATGGCAGATTCCTTGTTCCCCGTATGAATTCCCTTACGGCTCGCTTCTTGTTGGTTTCTAGTCCTGGTCCCGACTCCAGGTCCCTTCTTCCAGGCAGAACCCCTCCACCTCGGAATCCTCCTTACTACTCTCCCCAATTAAGTAACTCTCCCACGCTCACACACGACGACGGCGAGCGGACGCCCATTGCGTGTCATCGATGTCACATCTTCTAAATCCGTACTCTGTTACTGGTAATGGATCCCCTTACTGATCCTCTTAACTGCCCCCCCCCCTGATTGTTAATCCCTACTGGCCCCTCCTTAATGCCTGAACCATTCTTGGTGTCACTTCCTGGCCTGCTTCATTGATCCCCCTATCGCCCCCCCCCCATCCCGATGCTTCCTCCAAGTCGCTACCTCCTGGTCACTGTCAGTTCTCCACCATCGAAGTCTCCCTTATATTCTTACCCCTTTAGTGGTCTTCTTATGCGAATGGCACGAAGTCGGCGGCACGGCTTCTGAATCGGGACGCTTAGGAGCGCGCGTAGGTGCTGTTGTGTTAAGCAGTAAAAGGATGCTGTTCCCATGCTGCAACAATTCCCACGTTCAATGGGAAATTTTTACCGCGCTGTGGATGATACAGCGTACCTCACTTACGATTAGATTAGATCATTCGACCGCTCTCGCTTTGGATGATACGGCCTACCTCACTTAGGTTAGATCACTCGACCGTTCTCGCTGTGGGTGATGCGGCGTACCTCACTTAGGTTAGATCATTCGACCGCTCTCGCTGTGGGTGATGCGGCGTATCTCACTTAGATTAGATCACTCGACGGACAAACTCTTTTATATATAGGTGGTGATAGATAGACATATAGATGTTGACTTCCCCCCCCCCCCCCTCCTGAGTGGACCTTCACGCTCACAGCAGACGTCGGCGACACGACTTCCGACTTCTGAATCTGGATTACTCTCAGAAACGCGCGTAGTTGCCGTCGTATCAAATAGGAAGCCCCCAGACAAACTTTGTCCTAGCAGGATACGATGAGGCGCATCCCGCTCTGTAAAGCCCTCCACAGACTTTTGAGGCAAAGCGGCAACCATACCTTTAAGCAGAGCGCAGAGACGCAGAGATCACCGCCAGAGGCAAAACTGCCCGCTTATGCGCCGCCAAAGCGGCAGTCGCTGCCGCCGCATGATTCGATGCATTACTGCCGCTGTAGCCGCTTTGGCGCCGACAGAGTTACGACTGCACTCTAGCTGATCGTGGCGAGCATCTAAAATGGAAACTGATACTGATAAAGATGCCGAGACCGCGTTGGCGATGGAGTGGGGCGACGAAATTGACGATGGGGATGGGTGCCGTGCCACGTCATCCCTTGCACTTTCACGAGGCATTTCTCCCCCTACGCGGCAGCTTTGGCGGCTGATATCTGCCGCGTTGCCGCAAAAGCGTGCGTAGACCTTAAGAATACGCAAACATCATCGACAGCTGACTTTGTTATGCAGGGGTAGATAGACTTTTGGGAGCTCGAACCACGTGAACGCACAAAAGGTAGTGATCTGAAACTAGAACGATACGTCACCATTCCAATATTACAAAGAACAACGTCGCTGCTAGAGAAGAGATGTCGTAATTGCTGTGAACCATTCGGTTGGAGGGAAACGTTTCCCGCCACTTTCACATTTTTCAAATCTATTTATCTTTTCAATAAAATCTATGATTAACATATGTATGGACAATCATTATCGACAACACATTGCCATTCACCAGGCAATGTTTAGATACCGTTCCTACAGAAATCCTGGGGAAATCGGTGATGCGCTTTTGGGTTGTTCCATTGCGTCAAACCTTCCGTCTTGTAAATGATTAAAGGGATGGTAGTCTGTTGACGCCAAGTCTGTTGAATACAATAGGTGACTTTGTTATGCAGTGGTAGATAGACATCGGGCCAGTATATGTCATTCTAAGCTTTGGAGTTTTTTCTGGGTCCCAAAAAATCGGCTGCTCTTCCTTTAGCATGTGCGTGCATGCAGACGACGCGGAGTGGACGCGTATTTTCGAACTGTGAAATGGTGCCTTGAAATGTGAATTATGATGGCCTTAGTTGCTTCTGCTTCATGTGTGTCAATAGATGAAAAGCTTCATACTCTACTTAGTCAAGCACCCTGCCGAAAATCCTCTGCAAAGCACGTTGTTGTATATAGGGAGGGCAGCTGATGAAAAGCTCCTGCTTAACACACATTTAGGAGCTCACTGTGGAATATGCGACTGCGCAAGAGAAAGAAAAAGTTGCGAAGGTGATCAGCACCAAATAAGGAATGAACACTAGGAATGTAGTAATCCTGATGTAAACCGGCTTCTTCTCTCGTGGCACATGGCACGTGTAAACGAGCTGATGGTTCCACAGTAAGCTTTAAGGGTTCATATCTCCTTGGATTAATGGCCTCAGCAAAAAGGAAGCAAATTTTTCTGCCTGGTGGAACTGTATTGGAAGTTGTTTTCAGAAAACTCATCTTATCAGCGATACCTACTACAAGCACCTGCATGGCGTCGCTGTGGGACTAACTAGTAAGGAGAAAGCAGGACAAGGTCTTTCTCTACAACAAAGCTATCCCACACATTTGGAAGGAGACCCGAAAAAAACCTCCAGAGCTTGGAATGGCACCCACTATATTCACCAGACTTGGCGCCAACAGTCTGCTATACCTTGCTGTTGCTATCCATCCATTAACAAGACGGGAAGTAAGTTTTGACGAAGCGAAACAACTCAAGAGCGCATCACTGATGTCCCCGGATTCCTGTAGAAGCGGTGTCTAAACATTACCTGGTAAATGGCTATGTGTTTTCGATTGATTGTTCATGCACTTGTTAATCGGAGATTGTATGGAAGGCAAATCTTCTTCTTGTTCTCATGAGCGCTTAGTCCCGCGCATTCGCAAGGTCTGCTGTTCTAGTGATCTGTCGCCACCTCATCCTATCAAGGGCGTTATCTGCCGTGGCGCCGACTTCGGCGAGATCTCTCTTGATGACGTTCTTCCATCTTTTCCTTGGGGCTCCTATCGGACGCTTTCCGGGTGCCTCGAAATCTAGGGCCAACCTTGTGGGGTGATCCTCTGGTCTTCTGAGGACGTGTTCATCCCACCTCAGGCGCTGCTCTCTCTCATCTTCAGCTGGATCGGGACTGTCTTCATCACTGCCCTAACATCCTCGTTTCGCACCCTGTCCCGACGGGTCCATCCACATGCCCACCTCAGCATTTCATCTCCGCCGCGTGCAGTTGCCGCTCCTGCGCCTTACCCAGGGCCCAGCACTCACTGCGGTAGAGGAGGGCAGGTCTCACAACTGTTCTATAGAGCTTGCCTTTGAGCGTCCTGGAGCATCTACGGTCGCAGAGGATCCCTGTGGACTCCCTCCACTTGGGCCAGGCTGCGTTTATCCGTCCCCTGACCGCCTGGTCCACACTTCCTTCCTCGAATAGGTCACTTCCGAGGTAGCGGAATTCTTCCACCTTCTCGATCGTTTCCCCTTGGCAGTCTAGGATCGATCCAGCGCACTGCTCAGAGCTGAAGAACTTCGTCTTCTTCACGTTCAGCCGTAGGCCGTTGTCTGCGAGGGCCTTCTGCCACAGCTGCACCTTCTCCTCCAGCTCCTCCTGGTTGTGGGCTACTAGGGCGATGTCGTCCGCGTAAAGGATCGTTCTAAGAGGGCCTTCCTCAAGGTGGTTCACTATAGAGTCAAGCGTCAGCAGGAAGAGGAACGGGCTCAGAGCCGACCCTTGGTGTACCCCCACTGTGATGTCCACTTTCCTTGTCACCCCGTGTGGAGTTCGTACCGCCGCTTTCGAGCCCTCGTACATGTCCATTATGACCGTGATCAGACGTTTCGGGACACCCCTCCCTCGAAGGGCATTCCAGATTACGGCCCGAGCTAGCTTGTCGTAGGCCTTCTCCAGGTCCAGGAATGCCAGGTAGCTGGGTTTTCGTTTCTCCCGATATTTCTCCATCACCTGACGAGCGATGAAGATGGCGTCTGTGGTGGACCTCTCAGGCATGAAGCCCCACTGCACCTGGGAGATGGATACCATCTCCCTCAGCCTTGAGTCGACCAGTCGTTCGTAGATCTCCATCGTGTGTGAGATCAGTTTGATCCTTCGGTAGTTGGAGCATTCGGAAGCGTCTCCCTTCTGCTTGAAGATGGGGACTATGGTGCTGTTCCTCCAGTCATCCGGCATCTTACCTTCTTTCGTGATTCTGTTGAGGAACTGCGTCAGCCAGTTGATTCCGAGGTCCCCGAGCACCTTCCAAGCCTCTACTGGCACACCTTCAGGCCCTGCTGCCTTTCCGAGTTTCATCTTCCCTATGGCCTTCCGAACCTCTTCTTGCGTCCAGGGTGGGATGGGTCCTTCCGTATGTTGTTCTTCCTCGGCCTCCCGACGAGGCAACTCCTCGTTTAGGAGTTCCTTGAAGTACTCCTCCTATCCCTCTCTGACCTCGACCGGCTTCCGTAACACCCTACCGTCAGCACTCTTCACCGTCTTCACTACTCGAATGTCGAGGCTAGCTCTATGACGCGCCTTGGCCAGGCGGATTGCGAACTTCCCTCCCTCTGGACCGTCTAGTTTCTCGTACAGGGCATCCATTTCCGCGTTCTTTGCCTTCGCTACAGCTGTTTTTGCTAGCCTCTTCAGCTTCCTGTAGGCTGTGAGATGCTCGGGTGCCCTCGTCTTCTGCCATAGCTTGTAGGCCTCTTTCTTCCTCTTCACCGCAGCCTGCACCTCTTCGTTCCAGAACCATGCCGATTTATCCCCTCTGGTTCCTCCCTTTGTTTCTCCCAGGGTTTCCTTGGCACATCTCAGGATTGTTTGGGCTACCCTCCTCCAGGTCTCATTCACGGGACCAGCTGGGTCTGGAAGGCCTGCTTCGAGCACTGCCCTTTGTAGCTCGTTCCGCTCTGAACCCCGCAGTCTCCACCATCGGATCCTGGGTTCCGTCCTCACTTTGGGCCTGTGGGTAGAGGTATGCTAAGGTCGGCTACCAAGGGTCTATGTTGTGATGCCACGTCTTCTCCCGGAATGACCTTCACATCCCGGACTGTTTTCAGGGCAGCCCTTCGAACCAGGATGTGGTCAACTTCCGTCCTTCTTTCTCCGCTAGCATAGGTCACCTTCTGGCTCTCCCTCTTCGCGAAGAAGGTGCTACAGACAGCCAGGTCGTGGGCGATAGCCGGATCCAGAATTCGTTCTCCATCCGGGTTTATCAGGCCGATCCCTTTACCTCCATGAACCCTTTCCACTCCTCTTCTGCCACTCCCCACATGCCCGTTCATGTCCCCTGCTATGGAGAGGTAGTCGCCTTCTGGTACGGACCTTATGGCTTCCTCGAGCGAGAAGTCATCCTTGTCGTGCTCGGAGCATCCGGTCTGCGGAGCGTGGACAGACATGATGGTCCAGTAACCCTCCTTCGTGTCCAGCCGCAGTGACATGATTCGCTCGCTATTCTTTGGACAGCCGATACTGAATCTTTGAGGGACTCCGCGACAGCTGTCCCCACCCCGTTCCTCTTGGTGTCCTCTCCGTTGTAGTACAGCTTGACCCCTTCTCCGATCTCCCTGGCTTTCGACCCTTTCCATCGCGTTTCCTGCAGACACAGGACTTGTATCCTTCTGCGCTTCATCAGGTCAGCCACTTCCCTAGATCTTCCGGTCAGCGTTCCCACATTCAGAGTCCCCAGTCGAACTAGCTTCTTTAGCCGAGGTCGTTCGGCCCCATTGTAGCCCTCGCATACCTGACCACAGAACTCGGGCGGGGGTTCTGTGCGCCACTTCCTGGTGACGTCCTAGCCTTTACACTGATTCTATTGCGACTTGTGATCATGGTTTTGTGACGAGGTTTCTCCATCAGCCGGCCTGTCAACCTGGGCCTGACGCTGGAACCGTTGCCATTTTTGCAATTTTTGCAGGGCATGGCGTGCCGAAGCCGGGGGTCGAACCTGTGACCGTTTGTGCATGAAACTACACTACTAACCACTAGTCTAACTCGGCTCTTATTGTATGGAAGGCAAATAAAATTGAAAAAATGTGAAAGGTGCGGGAAACTTTTCGGTAAAATGTCGGAAAAGAATATTTGCGAATATAGGAAAAAGATAGTCATGAGGACATTCGATGATTAAAGGCGTCATTTCTATCACAAATATTATTACCCTTCATGAGCTTCAAAGCATGTACCGCCCTTTCAGTTTTGGGCGATTCTACAGCTCAACCGTTTTTGTGTTTTAGATTTGAGATGTTACTGATACGATACGTTTCCACTTGTGCATCTTTTGCAGGTCGCAGTAACAGAACACATCAGCATGAGGCCTTGAATGAATTGGTCGCAACTTAAAAGTGTTTCAGACTGATCGTCGCATCAGCACAGTTGAGGAGGGAGACTGGATTCTGTACTCACAGTGTGGTGCATATTCAACGTGTTTGTCAACGAACTTCAACGGCTTCTACCCTGCCAGGATTCTGTATATGGCATCCGCTGACAAGTGGTAACTTTTTTTATTAATAAAACATTTGACTGATCAACAATTTGTGCTTCTTGTACTACAAATTAATTGTCTCATTTAGTATTGAGCAAAAAGCAAAAAAGACTTTTGCAGTTCATCAATAAGGAGTTAAAAATGTGGGAGCGGGCGAAATAAGGAAATGAAAGAAAGATTTTTAATTAATGTGGAATAAACGTTTGAAGTAATCTGCATCACCTGTATCACCTGTCGTCCCGTTGATCATCGACTTGCTCGAGCGGGCGCTAGCAGCGTCTCCATTTGTCCCTGTCGCGTGCCAGAGTGCTCCGCTCCAATGGATTCTCCTCGCTCGAGGGACACGAAGAGCGTCATATCGGTCGTTCAGGGCTTTCACGAAGAAGTCCGACCAACGCGTTGGTGGGCGTCCTGGTGTTCTCTTGACATCCCGCGGAATCCAGCTGGTGACGGCTCTCGTCCAGCGGGTGTCTGCGAAGCGCATTACGTGGCCGGCCCACCTAATTTTCGACAACTTGGCCCACGCGACAGCGTCTCTGATCTTCGAACGTCGGCGAAGCTCGGAACTCCGGAGGCCTTCTCTCACTGGCGTGAGTCGTGTCACGCCGAGCATCGTCCTCTCAATTCCACGCTGCGCGACGCTGATCGCGTGTTCATCCTGCTTTCGTATGGCCCAGGTCTCTGAGACGTATGATAGGGCAGGAAGAACAGTGGAGTCAAATAGGTGGGCACGGAGTCGGACGTTCTTCTTCGTCTTCTTCTCGACTTCTTCGACGCTTTTGAAAGCTCCCCAAGTCGCTCGTTTCCTCCTGCTCAGCTCTGGCGCTAGGTCGTTGGCCATATTGACTTCGCGACCCAGATAGACGTAGCTGGAGCATTCGGAAATGTTCGCTCCGTTGAGCGAGAATGAGGCATCAGAAACTTGTCCGTTCCTCATGAACATCGTCTTCGTAAGATTCAGCTGCACTTCAACGTTCCCACATACACGATCGAAGTCGGCCAGCATTCGCTCCGCCTGGCTGATGCTCGGTGTTATGAGCAGGATGTCGTCAGCGAAGCGAAGATCATGTAGTTGCCGGGCGTCGACCTTCACTCCCATGTCTTCCCATTCTAGTTCGCGCTTGACGTTTTCGAGGGTGGCGCTGAAGAGCTTCGGGGATATGGTATCCCCCTGCCGAACCCCTCTATTTACGTCGATGAGGACATCGTTGTAGAATGGTGAGATCTTGGTCGTGAATCCACTGTACAGCTCTCGAAGGACTCTGATGTACTGAGTAGGAACACCCTGAGTGAGCAGGGCTTCGAGGACCGCTTCAGTCTCGACGGAGTCGAATGCCTTCTTCAGGTCGATGAACGTAAAGCACAGCGGCAGCTTGTACTCTCGCGACACTTCGATGAGTTTCGTAATGGTGTGTATGTGGTCGATCGTGCTGAATCCTCTCCGAAATCCTGCTTGCTCGCATGGCTGTCCTTCATCCAGCGTTCTGCTGATCCTATTCAGGATGACTCGAGTGAACAGCTTGTAGACTACGGACAGCAGGCTGATCGGGCGATAGTTGCCAATGTCGTGCACTTCTCCCTTCTTGTACAGCAAGACGGTCCTGCTGGTCTTCCACTGAGATGGAACCTTGCACTCCGACAGGTAGCGTGAGAAGAGCCGCGCCAGGGTGTTGATGAGCGCAGGCGGGAGGTTCTTCAGTGGCCGTATTCATGAACGTTCCCGGGAACGTTCAAGGCTTCCCGCGGGAAGCGGCCGGGGCGGGAAGCAAAAGTTCCTATTCATGAACCTCCCGGGAACCAACGGTAGGCTCCCGCGCCGATGGCGGGAGGCTCCCGGCCTACCCGCCCTCAACCGGTCGGGAACGCCGGGAAGCCGTCAATGAAGTGCTGTGTGCAATTGTACAGAATAGGATTTCGATGGCGGTTTTGGCATCGAAAATCGTCGTAACGGGGAGTCATCTTCGCCATCTATCGCATAACGTGTTCCTGGGCCATCTTGCAAGGGGGGATGGAGGGGGGGGGGGTGCCTACTCTCTTGCTGTCGAGTGTGTCTACCGTGGTTTTGTAATTTATTAATGTATATTGTTTATCCTAGTCGGAGGGGATACTACACTCTGATGGTTTTACAGTGACGCCAAAATTAAATGTAGGGCATGTGCCATTTTCGCATCGAATCGGACACTTTTCAAATCAAATGGTGTATTTTTCGAACCAAATTAGACACTTTTTAAATCAAATTGAACACTATTCTAAGCTAGGCTAAGACGTTTGAGATCAAAGCGAACTATTCCGAATTGAAATGGACTTTTTCCACAAAAAAAAACTAGGGACTCTCCAAAAAGATTAGAATGATTTTTCTGTTCAAGGAAAATTTTAGTACAACTTACTTTGAACTTTTGGTTAATTTAGCCAATAAGTGAACACGTTGTTTGAAAGTGTTTAAAAATTCTATTTCTTAGGCAAATAATGGATTAAAGCTTGTTTTCAAGAGCAGGAAGGCGGCCATTTTCTAGTGCCAGAAGAGAGATTGCGCCATGCTCTCCTCCAGGACGTCGCAATTTTTGTTCGACTGATAGCAGAATTTCGGAATGTATCGAGTTTGACACCTGTTAACGGTATAACAAAAACAACTGTAAAGAACACCCATACCGCAATTTGATGGTTCATGTAAATGGTACTTGTAGTATCAATCAAATAAAAGGTGTGGCGAATCTTTTGAGTGCATGGCGCGATCTGATCTTTTAGTGCGCTATGTACTTGCTTCTTTGCTGTGCCTTAAAAGAATTCTAATTGCAAATATCTAGAAATAAATTGTTTTATAAAATTATTACACTTATTTGGGCAGCTAAATTAAAAATTTCAAAGAAGGTTATACCAAAATTTGTCTTCTACAAGAAGTCATTCTAACTATCTTATTGAGTCTGTAGTTTAGGTTATTTTGATTTGGAAGAGTTGGCTTTGATTCCAAAAGTCTTGAAGCTAACATAGAAGAGTGTCCAATCTGATTTGAAAAGCGTCCAATTTGGTTTGAAAAGTGTCTAATTCGACGTTAAATGGTATAAAACAAAGGCAACACTATAAATTGGTTCATGAGTGGACGATGTGTTCCAATCTCGTAACTGGGATATTGGAAAATGAAAGGCGTTGACTTGTTAATTTCCTAAGCCTATCAAGAATTCCTTCCTCGGGTCTCGCAAACGGCTAGCAGACTGTGATTTCTTCGGCGATTGGCGTTGTAATGGTGCATACTCCCGTCCACGTTGCCTCTGAGCCTGAATGGAGTGTGTTCGGATTTGTGGTAAACAAGTAATACTTGAATATACGGGCGAAAAAGCGATAATTTGAGAAATTAATGTTTGAAATTTTGCAATTCCCGCCTCCGCTGCGAATCTAACTCGCGCGTCGCGGTCGCTCCTGCTTCCCGGTGGTTCATGAATACCGACCGGGTTGCGGGAAGCCGGGAGCGGGATGCGGCGGGAGCGGGAAGGCATTGCCTGCCTTCCCGCTCCCGCCGCTTCATGAATATGGCTACAGGTGTTCGGGTCTGATCCTGTCGGGACCGGGTGCTGTATGTTTCTTCACCGACGAGATGGCGTGTCGGATCTCGGAAGGGAGAACAGAGGGGACGACGTATCCATCCTGCGGAAGATGGCTTGGGGGCAGGTGGACGTGGCTATCGAAGAGATCGGAGTAGAAGTCGTGGATGACCTTCTCCATGGTCCTTCTGGAAGAGGTGACGGTTCCGTCAGGACGTCGGAGAACGGTCATCTTGGTCTTGAAGTTGGCGAAGTTCCGGCGGGCATTGCGGATGCTCAAACCTGCCACAGCCAACACTTCCGCCCTTCTCTCCTTGAGATCCTCCTTTATCGCCGCTCTGCATAGCCTCGCAAGCTCGGACGCCAGTTGGTAGTTGCCTGACGCTCGTGCTGCTCCACGCTGGCGTATCAGCTCGAGAGTTTCCGGAGACAGGCGTCTCTTGGTGGTCTTCAAGCTCTCGGCTCCCTTAGCACTATCGCGGAGATGGTGCACGAAGTGGTCGTATTCCTCGTCGGTGTTGTCCATGACGGTATCTTCCCAAAGGCCGGCAAGAGAGGTGTAGAGGTCCCAGTTGATGGTCGTTCTGGGATTCCTCTTCTTGAACTTCGCGTCCTTCTCTCCTTGACGCGAAAAGCGGAACCTTGCGCGAAGGAGGCGGTGGGCCGATCCCGTGCAGAACTTGGGGATAACGGAAACGTCGGTCAGGCAATACTTGCGATTGAAGATGATGTGGTCGATCTCGTTGTGGAACTGGCCACCGGGGGATTCCCAGGTCCATCCTAGAGAGGGAGGCTTCTGGAACTGTGAGTTTCCATGGATGGTCTTGGTCGACATGATAAACTCAGACAGCCTTTCACCTTGCTCGTTCCACTCCAAACCGTGGGTTCCGATGTGAAGTTCTTCCGGCGACCTTCGCGGTCCGATCTTGGCGTTGAACTCGCCGACGATCACCTTGTAGAAGGTGTGATCTTCCTTATAGAACTTCTCCAGCTCCACGTAGAAGGCTTCGACCTCTTCGTCGTCATAGTCGGATGTTGGTGCATACGCGAGGAATACAGTCAAAGCTGGCACGGAACCACATCGCTTCAGTCGCAGACGTCCGATTCGGGTTGTTAGAGACTCGTACGAATCGATGTTCATGGCCAAGTGCGTGTTGACGAGGACACCAACGCCGCCTACTCCCCTGCTGTCGCATGTTCCGAGAAACAGTTCTTCTCCGGAGTCGTAGGCGGCGTGTAGGGGGTGGTGTCTTCTCGTCTCGGTCAGTCCGATGACGTCGTACTTGATCATACTGGCTTGCATCATCAGGTCCTCGACGGATGCTTCCGATGCGAGCGTGCGGGCGTTGTAAGTACAGATCGTCATCCTAGTCCTTCTCAGTTTGCGCAGCCTGGTTAGGCCCTGAGATTTTAGCAGCCTCTCCGTACTCGTCCTTCCCATCGCTGCAGAAATGGGGGCTCTTTCGGGGTCAGGGGAATGAGGCCCTTTAGTACGGCTGTTTTTGACTGGAGTACACACGGGTAGCTAGTCGGGCTCTGTCGTGCGGGAAAAGAACTCCGGGCAGCCAGCCAGACTGCCCGGAGTCGTTGCCCGCACGACCCCGTCCGTTCGCGAGACTTAAGGCGGCCTCGAATCGCCTTTCGATGTACTCCCAGTCTACCGAGTGCAAGCTTTTGGCCGGGCCGACACAGTTACAATCCGCACAGTCACGGACACATCCACGCACAACGTGCATGAACATGCCGCTCTCACGCACAAGGAACGCGTCGACCCGACACAGCAGGAGCAAGGAGTCCATCCCACCTGCGTCTTTGGGCAGTACACGGTCGCATTTGGTTCGCGTTTAATTCCCCTATCCACCACCCGGGGACGCGCCACGTGGCCCTGCGACAAGTGGCCACGTGATCCCTCTTAACGAGAGAGCCCGAAGGCTCTCTATCGAGGGAGATCCGTGAATTCAGTTATAGTGAGATGAAAAGATTGATCGGTCGTTATATGAGACGTTGGGATGATAGTCGTACCACAGCCTCATGTATGCTGCTGTTATTGTTGACAACTACCTTGTGTATTATTCCTATTTTCCAGCGATGGCAAGGCTGAACTGGATCACAAAGAAGCACTACGGTGCCTTCATGAGGAGTTTGAACACACACTTCTTTTGTGCTATCTGGACGGTGTGCTTCTCCCGAAAAGGACATTAAAGTGTTGAGCTTGCCATGCATTCCAAATTTTTTCCGTATTTGTGCAAGTCTCCAAAGCTGTAAGAGCCCGATTTCTTGTTCGAAGTACTGCTCCAATTTTCTGGAAGATAATCGGAATCATAGGATGGGGAGATATGACTCCCAATGGATAGCATATTTGAAGATCTCTTTGTACGAATTCTATCGGACGCAAAGCCTGGTCATCATTGAATTCGTTGCTCGTATGAGTAAGCGGCCGAGTATTGATCAGCGCTTCAATTTCTGTGAATACTGTGGTCACAGTGACAGCTTACAACCTCGATACCAGCCAACTGAGGCTTAAAGAAACTGATTTGAATTGTTTCTATCAAGACCATCAGCTTAACTGGTTCCATGCTGATATCAGCGGCCAGCTCATCCCGGATACGGTTGGGTGCTGATCGGTCCCACGAGGTGTGGATGTTGCGTTCGATCAAACGGCGCCGGTGGTGTAATGGCGTAGAGCATTCCCGCCCGGTCAGAGGGAGGTGCGGGTTCGTGTCCCGCCTGGCGCTAGAAGCTTTGATCGCAACAAAACATCGTTGTGACAACTGTGGTCACTTCTTCTAGAGACAGTAGCTTCTTCCCCATCGTCTTGTGTAGAGATTGCTTCACGGACTTAATTAGCCCTTCGTAAAAACCTCCTTGCCAGGGAGCATACGGCATACTATGACGCCGGTCAACTTCTCTCTCACTTAAGGTCTTTGATATTGCTGGGCCGGGTCTTGCTGCCTTGATGCTCTCGTTGAGTATTGCTTTTCATAGTTCGAAGGTCGGTGCGCTGTCACTAGTTACTGAACGCGGCACTCTCCTTTTGGCAAAGAATCTACGAAACATGTTAAGAAATGCTATTGATGTAAGTTCTGCAACGACGTCTAAATGTACGAGTCGCGTCGTCATGCAGGTAATGATTGCGCAGTAACATTTTTCTTGATCTCCCGAAGGCGACTTTATAGATAGAGGGCCAAAATAATCCAGACCAACATGTTGGAAAGGATGTGAACGCTCAACTCGTTCCTTTGGTAGATTTTCTTGTCTTGGATACTTATATGGGAGGTTATTGAACCTCTGACAGTGAAAGCACTTTCGATTTAGTGACAACCTGTGATCGCAATTGTGGGATCCAGTATTGTTGCCTAACTAGTGCTGTGGTGTGGTTTATTCCAGGTTGTCCCTTTTCATGGATATCCCGAATAATAATTTCGGCAAAAAGCGTTTTCTACAGTATAAAGATAGGGTATTTGGCACTGTCTTCTAACTGAGCCCTACCCAGGCCTTCATAGCACCGTAATGTTCCGCGGACATCAGGACGGATTTAGAGATTGTGTAGGGATTGTATGATTTGTTTGCTAACCATATCTTCTTGATGACGGCAACTGATCAATTCTCTCGCAAGCGCTATTTCTCCTCCCGTTAGGCTCCGAGGAAGCACCAATGGGGAGTGCTCCTTTATTGTTGAAAGGACGATGTTATTGTTGGCAGTATGCTCATTGTTTACTCTTGTTATTGTGGCGAAGAGAAAGCGCAAAACCTACGCGATAATTCGTTTGGCCTTGCTAAAGGTTCTTACTTGACTAATCCCAAGAAGCTCGTTTTGGTCTCGCTTTAGTGTTCTTGAGATCTTCTTGTTGGTCGACTGCTCGAGGCGCTCGCACCTTCGAAGCAGTCGGAGGGATCTGGAGAGTTATCAGATCTTGCTGTATAGTCAAATACGCGACTATGAATATACCACTGAATTGTGTTTGACTGCAAGCAAAGTGGCCCTATCCACCACCATATATAACTTTCTAGTTCCGCCTTTGTGAGCCCTCTTGTACCGCTGTCGGCAGGAAGCGAAGTAGCCATATCTGGCTGAACAACCTCTTTTTTTCTATGTTCTTGCTGATATTACTGATTTCAATTAAACGATTGCATACAGACTGCCTTACATTCTTCTATGGCTTAACTTTCAGCCAATTCAGTACGATCTCTGAGTCCGAGAAGAGATACATACTACGGATATTGAGCACAGCTTCCAGCTCGGACAGAATGGGATAATCTTGTTCCCAATGATGTTGAGTTCCAGCTTCGATACTGTATAGTGACCATGAAGTGGTGGGAGTTTTAATTTTGCCATGACGAGCTGGGCTCTTCATGAGACAAGTACGTACAGGCTACTATTGGGCTGGTACTTGCGCTGATAACTGTGGTCAATATTCTGTCACCTCCTTTAGGTGCCAAAATCGCGGTATATTAAATGCGAATCCTTGAATTTGTTCCACAAGATAATTCCATTCGTCCGCCAATTCTGTGGGTGACCGTTCTTGGGCAGTAGAGTACTTCATGCATCTATTAGATGAGCGACCCTGTTGGCAATACATGCAGCTTGGTTGCCAACCCTGTGACTGCCTTTTCACGTTAGGATCTTTTTGGAGGGTCCCGCCGTCTTCATTTGAAAAGAGTGCGAACATTTCTTCCGCGCTTAGAATTTCGTTAATGCACTTAAGGATTGTTCGCGTATCAAAAGGAACATCGTGTTGCTGGTTCTGCTTCTTAGCTATTGGTTTTTTGCTTTTCTTTTCACGAAATATGGAAATTTCGCTAGAACCTTCTTTGTGGTCCAGGAACTATTGATCTCTTTCCCTTTTTCCTTTATCTGGGTGGCGATTACTTGCACCTGCTCCAAGAGAGGACGAATGCCCTTTACTGAGTGACTGCTCAGTGAGCAAGAATCTAGCCTCTCAACTAAGTGATTGACTAGTATCTCTTTGTTATTGTATTTATTGAGAAGGTAATTGCTTTTGAATAATTTCCTTCATTACATGAAAGTTATTGATGGATTCCCCAGCTTCACCTTTTATGGCATTTAGTTGGTAGTTATACTTGGCCATTTCTGGCAGTTCCCTTGAATGGATATTGCTCAGAAATAGTTCCCAGAAGTTGTCCCACTCCCATGGGTTCCTTCGGTATGGTCAAAGGATGCAATTCTAGCGGCTTTGTTAGCGTCTGATTCATCGTCGGTGCACTATTGATCGCGCCTACCGATGGGATGTTTGATGCGCTACTGGTGAAAGCGTGGATCCAACCTTCAAGGAGCACGGATAGGTCGAAGGCAGACAAGAGCGCTGACTCGGCTTTTGCGGCGTAGTTATCACAATCTTCAGTTTCCTTGGTGCTCTTGCTCTCCTTCTTGTCTAGGATGGAAGCATATTGTGCTAGAACTGTTTCGACCTTTGATGATAGACTTATTGCTGAGACCCCTTCTTCTAAGCGGCTTATCAACTCTTGCCTTGCTTCATGGGCTGATGAGGCTCTATGACGATCTCGTGTAATTTCTTGTTTCGTAAACTCGGTGGTCAACAACCTTTTTGCCCCCAGTTGCGATGACATTGTAAATATCTTGTTAACGGGGAGCTAACTGATAGGGTGTACAAGTTATAGAACGGGGAGCAAGCTCAACATACAAAAGCGCGCGGCAGCCGCGGCGACTGTTGCGGCAAGCGCGATATCTACATAGTGTGTGCTGCTACGGTTACGAAGTCTAACGCTCCTGTAACTGCATAAACTGCTTTGGATACCTCTGTTGAGCTATACTAGGGCACTCCGATGCACCTAGTTAGAGGAAATGGTTATTTTGGGTGGGAATTGGATGACCTAATCCAAGCAATAGAGAATTGCTGCCATTGTGAAACAATTATGGGTTCTTTCATGACAGTAAGCTTCATTTCTAAAAGCCACATATCTAGATACAATACAGCATAACTCGGGAGTTTGTTAGAGCTCCGTTTCTCCCATAATAACCCACCTAGAAGCGATGCGTCAGTGGCGATTCATCGCGCGTGCGGCAGAGACCGCCGCGCGCGCGGCGAAAACTTGTATGTTCGTACTACCAGTCGTTATTGAACGGTTATTGAGCCTTTCTTGATCTGATACACTGCTTCTTGAGGACTTCTTTAGGTCTAGAGATACGGCTTCTTGAGGGCTTACTGAAGTTCTTGATTAGACCCTCTTCAGAAAAAGAGCGATAAAAAGAAGGGCGAAGAGAGGGAAAAAAAGTAAAGTGCGGTTTCCTTGTTTTCTAGCACCTAATGTAGTCGCTGTCATTTAGCGTTGTTTCGCCTGTGCTGCCGCGCGGGTCAATTCCTGTTAATTATCTTTGCCAAATAAGACACTTGTATTAATATGGCTTATCGTGCATACACCGACACTCACAGAAACTACTCTTAAACGCTCTAGGTTTCTTGCTGTTATTGATGGAGTCCTCTTATTAGCTATTGATTCTTGAAGTCGCTATCGAACCGGTAGACGAAGCAAAGGCTGTAGCCTGAAGACTGGAGCCGAAGGCTGAAGAGAGCCGACTCAAGCTTCGAGCGTTCCTCGTGCCGTCTTCTATACACTGTGCCTTTTATACGCGCTCTCTCGTTAGATTCGCCAGCCTGATAATGTCCGCAGAGCGCCTCCTGCAAAAACATAACTGTTAGATCCGCTAACCAGACAACGATAAAGCGTGGGAAACTAGTGAAATGCTTCCCGACCCTATTGAACTCTTAACCAATGCAGCTATACTGCAGGAAATTTTGGACTGGACGACGGTGCAGGAGGAAACGGAAGCTCAATCTGCAGCTGACCGCGGAGACGCAAAAACTTTTGTTGAACTGTAACTGAGTGGACGAAAAACAATGCAACACGAATGTCCCAATACTAAACAAGAATGGCAAGCATGTTTCATGTCCGACTGTCGCTGAATATTGGCATAATTTTGAATAGGAATCGTAGAATTGCCTTGACCTCGAGACCAAGATTGATATAATATTTATCCGGCTAACGTTTCGGCGCAACCGCTTTCGTCAGAGCCTGGAAAAACAAGGGAACTTAAAGAGGTTGCTCGTCCAAGGACTACCTTCAAGTCACAGAGGTCTAAGGAGATAGAGATGGAACGAGACAGAGCAGAAGTGGCACAGTCCCAACTAACCTTAAGATTGCAGCCGAGAGGCTGTCACGTCACCCTCGGATGGAGGCAGATTGGATGAGTGAGACTCTCCCCTTCCAGTCATCTCTTCAGCGACCATCTCTCTGTCACTATCTGGCGTTAGACCGCAAAGATCAGTAAAAGGGGCGAGCTCCTGAGTTACCATTACACGCTCCTCTCTCCTATTCATTACGGGGTTCCTCCTAGCGCTTCAAGGGTCTTGCGTACTGTGATGTCGGCCTCGCGCGCTAGTACTGCCACCGCTACATCAAACATTGCGCCAGCATGACTTCGCAGCCTGTGTTCTCCTAGCGCTGTCGAATGCTTGCATTTGTTAAGTCCATCCATGTGCTCCTTCATCCTCACCCAAAGTGGCCTGCCTGTCTCACCCATGTATTCCTCTTTACACTGAGAGCAGGTTATGAGGTACACCACTCCCGAGACCATGCAATCTCCTCCTTTACCGAACGGACACACCACACATGAAGGAGTAGTACAAGCGCAATCATACAGGCGGTTCCGCACGAGCTGCGCCTTGAGATTACTAGGTGGTATCTCAGTTAGCCTAATCAGGTCGTCCAATCCAGCTCTACGAATACAGCTTCGTAATTGAGCGCTTAAAGCATCCGAAATAAATGGGACTGAGAAAGCAATCTTGGTGCGCTCTTGGTTTCTGCCCATTCGTTCTCATGCAGGATGACGACGTTGCACACGCAAGCTTTCAGTAGCATGACCAACATATCCATTGGACAATGCAATTCGAGAAGCCATTTCCCTTGACGAACACTTGAAGTCTTCATTAGAAGACACCATGGTCGCTGCGTGGAACATTTTCCTGATAATGGCCCTTTTAGTACTGCTCGGATGTGCAGAACGGAAATGCACCAAGATGTTCTTGTTACTAGGCTTTCTATACCACTTCGTGTGGAAAGTGCTACGAGAGAAATTCACTTGCACGTTGAGGAACGGCAGCCAGTTGTTTGTCGGTTTCTCTCTTGTGAGCTTAATATGCTCCGCTTGATGATTGAGCAGGTAGAAGCAGGAATCCACTTCGCTTTGTGTTGCACAAACTATGAAACAATCATCTATATACCGACAGTAAAGTAGAGGCCTGCGTTCCAACACGGGTCTCTCTATTCTTGACATATATAGCCAGCACAGGTGCCAAACGTTGACCCATTGCGAGCCCCCTTATCTGCCTGTAGTATTCGTTGGACCATTTGAAGATGTTGCACTGAAGACACTCATCCACGAGTGCCATTATTTGAGCTATACTGAGCCATACAGTGAAATCTGGTTAAGGCAATTCTACGATTCCTATTTAAAGAATGGCAAGCTTTTCTTCTCGACGATCTGGAGGGAAACACTGGTTACACAGCAGTGTACAAGAGCATCAATGCGACGTTTTCACAGGGCGGTCCCAGGGCTTGACGAGATCTTAGCGAAACTAAACATGGCAGGAAGAGCAATTCTGACGGAGCAGCTGCCCAGTATTTTCTATAGTTTTTCGCAACATGCGATTGTTTTAAATGATCGTAGGAAGCGCATAATTATCAAATTAACCAAGAAATGTAACTTGGTCCTACTGCGGAAGCTGGAGAGGTACCACTTTCCTATCGGTAGCAGGAATAGCCTTCTGCATTATCTTTTTAAGAGCCTATCAATAATAAACTACGAGAAGAGCAGTCCAAATGAAGAAGCGGGAGACCTAGCTGCGAGCAAATTTTCATATAGTCTCCTACTTTTCTTTCATTTTTCTTTTTTTCATTTTTCTTTCTCAGCCCTCTCTATAACATTATTGAGCAGTACATTCAGTGCATTCGACGGCATACCTCAGTCATGAAGCAAGTAAGGTTGGAATCGGTGTAAGTTGGGAAACGTCAAAGATTGTGGAACTCACCAATAATTGAGGAGTCAACATTGCTTTGAGGAGGCACTTTGTAGATGTAGTTGTGTAGTTGTAAACTTTATCCAGGAAGCATTGTGGGGACGTACTGAATGACGTCTTTTCTCGAATCACAAAGACGTCAACAGTATCTCGAAGACTCCAGTCGCTGCGGAGAGGGATTGCAGCTGTTAGGATCAAGGAATTCGTTGTCATAAATGCTGTCAATACTTAGTAATTATTTAGCATGCAGCTAATAATTCTAGTGAAAGTTTTTTGGGTCCTTTCCAACTTGATGATCAGGCGACGCGACCGGTTTCATATCTGAGAATAATAGTTGAGGTGAGAAATGGCATAGATTCTGAAAAGCCAAATTACGATTGATGAGTTATTCCAGTGAACATTACGAAGGATGCAAACGGTGGTGCGTATGCCTTTCTCACAGCTTCATCAGTGTGTAGTGACAAATTGGGTGAAGCGCCGAAAGATCGTCTAAATCTTGTTCGTGCCGTGCAGCTTCGTGCTGCAGCCACACACTAGGTTTCTGAATGAAATGTTTCAAAACAGTTGTTGCTTATGATAGTAGGACATGATTATCCTTTTTTGCAAGTTCTTCCAACTTGAATGTCATCAGTATAATACGGAAGCTGGATTTCAGATGACGTTTAAGCGATTTAGGTAGTTTCATTGTGGAAATAAAAAAGTAATAGGGAAAACACTTATTTATAACTATTCCACTTTCCGAATTGAATGTTGGCTTCCTATTTATAGTTGATGTAATGTCTCGTCAACTTGTTCAGGCTAGTAGCAAAGACCTGAGAATGGTAAAGTATGCAAATCCAGCAAGCTAAAAGAACAAGAAGTGCCAAAATTAAAATATTCGCGGAATTCGAAGTGTTTTCGAAGGACATAAACTGAGGTGTACCATACGTTAAGTCATGAAACTGAAAGAATGAAAGAAAAACAAGAGGCTTTTTTGATTGTTTTCTATATGCCAGCACTTTGTAATATTCAAAAAGTTTCAGGAAAGAAGTCACAGATGCAGGAAAGCAGCGCCACAACGACGCTGTTCCAGAACTATTGTCGTCAAAAATTTGACATCACTATTAGCGCAGTTATGTGGTTAAATGCCTGCTCCTCGAGAGATTGTTTTGTTCAATATTTACAACCGAAGGAAATAATTGAGTACGATTAATTACTGAGGAGATGTATTGGTGTAAACGTTTGAATTTCTCACATGCGCCTTGCAAGAGAACGGACAGACCACCCACGACTGCTGCGTTCTCCTCCATCAATATTGTGGCAGTCCAGAATGACAGCTGACCCCACTGTGAGAAAAGCTCCAAACGCGTTATCGGCACAGTCACGGCGAGCAGTCGAGCTACTGATGGGTGAAGAATCCACCTATATGCATTACGGATAGGGCATATGTGTATATTACGGAGATATAGTGTGTAATACGGATAGCTCTGCTGGCGTAGTGGATAGATACTCTACGGGCGAGAAATCAGCGTCATGGGCGCCTATTCCTTCGTCGCGCATTTGGTTTCCAATATTGAAATCTTCATGCTAGAACAGGAATATTGCCCAAGAATTTTTTTCCAAATAACACGATCCAAGAGAAATGCGACATCGAAAAAAAACTGTAAAAAATCTCCGTAAAACAATCCGATGGTGAAATGACTTTAGAATTCCCTGTTAAAGCCATGGTTCTTATTGATCACACAAACTCCTCGTCTTGTCACCCCTAAATGTTTAGGATCAACCAGGAGCGAATCGCTTCCGAAATGGGTTGACGACTTCAGCCAAGCATCATCGCTCGAAGCAATGCGACCGTTCATATCTATAAAACAAGAGCAGACCGGTCCCTTACAAATTCATGATTTATTATCTTCTATCTCACCCTTAGACGAAAAGCGCTGTTAAGGGAAACAACACCTCAGAAATATAAGTACCGTCAAAGCAGAAAAAACGAGCAGATAAAGCAGAGCTCTGAACGATCTAAGCAGTTAAATAAAATGCGAGGAAACAATATTGAAATCATGAAACCTCCTCACTCGTCAATTTTTTGAATTGGGTTTTAAAAATTAGCGAACGGCTCAATATTTCATCACTTAAGATCTTCTTGAGCATTGAAACAACCCTATCAAAGAAAAAACTGGAATTGACCTTTGTTCTTGATAATAGAACCACATTTTTATAAGACTACCCATAGTCCTGAATGTAGTAAACGAAAAGAAATTGGAGCAGCAAATGGAAGTTTTTCCAGTTAAAAGTTTGAATGCTATGGTGAAGTCCTTTTGCTTTCTTCTACAAAGCTAGCTAGGCAAGTACAAATGCGGTGCTTCAGAACACCACTTGGAATGAACTCATAACTCGGGTCAGAAAAACGCATGGCTGTTTTTCGAGTAAAGTTATTTTGGACACGCTCCAGTCACTCAACATTCCTTTTCTTGTATGGTGAGCAAACAGCAGTGCCAGATTTCGGTAAAGGTACGTGCGTTTTTTACGATATGACAAGCATTTGAGAATTTCTCGACCGCAAGGCTTTGAACATATAAGTACGGTTGAAGGCCTTAGAAATCAGGCTTCTGTAATTACTGTCAAGCGACAGTAACCATTGTATGTGACTCTAAGACCCTTAACCTCATCACTAAAGTCTAAGAGCTCTGGTCCCAATTCATACCTAGCATCCAGCTTACCATTACCAATCCGAAGCACGTTAGTTTTTTTTGGTGGAGAGCGGCAGCCCCAGCGATCCGACAACTTTCAACATACTAAATAGCAGCGTGTAGAATTTCTATAGTTTTCTTTATGACTTTGACATTATCAGTAGACATGCTGCATGACGCATCTAACTTGGAAATCTCATTAACCAATTCGGACGAATAAATCACAAAAGAATTGATAACACACCTTCCTGTGGAACCCCCCTCGATATATTGAGAACAAACGAAAACTCGTCACCTACACGTACATGATAGGTACGGTCAACCAGAAAACTCTTAAGCCACTGAAGAACCCATGCATGCACCCCTTCAGCTTCTAACTTCTGGGTAATTTGGAGGTTGGAACTTCATTAAACGCTCTAGAGAAGACAAAGTAAATGGACATGGACATGGACCTGTACATCTATAGCATTGGTCCGAACATTAAACGACTAAAGCAAGGCTGTTTCAGCAGACTCCCTTTCCAAAAACCATGCTGGGGGGTTGGAATGACGTTATGCTTTTCCAGATGCTCAATAAGCCCTTGCTTAGTAATTTTTCAAAAGTTCTTGTAAAAATTAAAGTAATACTAACGCGACGATAATGCTCAAGACGGTTAAGGGCAGATTTTTTGGAATGGGAACAACAAAGAAATGTTTCCAGCGAGAAGAAACATCACCTCTCATATAAGATAAGTTAAATAGGAATTCCAGAGGAGGAGCTATGTTAACTAAAAGTTGCTTTATAAACTGTAAGGGCAATAAATTCGGGGTAATGGAGCAGGAACGGGCCACTTGGATAATAGCTCAAGATTTTTATCGCTGTAAAACCAGAAGAATTATTTCATTGGAGGAAAACTAAAAGGAAAATCTCTACGGCAATATCAGTAGGTTTAGCGAAAGTTTTGTGAAATGTATGCGCAAAAACTTCTAGCTATTTCTTCTAGCTACTAGCTATATTCGATCGATCAACAACTAAGGCTGGAATCTTCTTTTTTCTATAAGTCGTTTGGTGATACAAGCTTAAAGTTTTCCCTTGACCACTAGACTCACTATAATAGCTTATATTCAATGCCAGAGTTACACTTAAAAAGGGTGTTTTCCAGTTTAGTGTTGAAATTCTTTACAATGACCAAGCGATTCTCTACCTTCAGGGAGATCATTATTCCATAACCGTTTACGCCGGTGCATCATCCTATTCAAATAGTCGGGTGTACCAACACAACCCTTTACTTTGCATAGTAGTATGAAACTATCCAACACTGTTGTACGATGGCGAGAAACATCTCATACTTCTCACTAACGGACGCAATACAACTGATGGAGCGGAACCAATCAATACCAGGTGAACACATCCCTATGACTGCGTAGTCAGCCGCTTTAAAACCTCTTACCCATCACATCATTCATTAAAATTCGACGCAGGCATAGTCACTGTCCCAACAGTTAGGAACGAATCAACATTGGTAATCATGACCTGATCAAGAAAGGGACTGCCCCATGTTGATGCTACCAAAAATTGCTTTTGTTCGTGAAAACTCCCTCGATATAGAATTTGACGCACAATCCCCAACCCAATGTAGCTCTGTCAGATTGAAGTTTCCTAGTACTGGTCATTTATTGCATTACATGACATCGCTGAGCTATGAGAGTCGCAAGCTACACTATAATAACCCTGACCACTAACACACAGAAGCCCGGTACACTATAATAACCCTGACCACTAACATACAGAAAATAAAGTCACATGTCAAAATTTCGTATCCATTGTCAGTCGATTCTTTGAATATTTCATTAGTGAAGTGACTGGTATTTCTAAGAAGAATAAGGACTCCCTCCTTTTTTCTGAACACGATCGCATCTTCGGTAAGAATAGTGTTATCGTGCGAAGCAGAGTAAGGAACCATATCGGTATTCGAGTTTAACGAGGAATCAGCGCTCCTATCGCCGGTCACTTTTCAGCGGTTTCCCGGCCACGATTGTGCTGCAGAGCAGCATCAATTACGTAGTTACAGCGTTGGTTTGCAAGCGAGCAAGAGCTTGCTGACGGTCAAACCGTCTTTGATCTCTTTCCTCCTTAGGGAGAGAAGGGCGGAATATAGAATCCGCGCTGATGAAAGAGATGAAGGAGGTGCTCGCCTTAAGACCTCTTCTGGTATCTACTGGTAGGCAAAATAACCTTAAGCAACCTACTCTTGTGATAGTATTTAGGGCTGCCCAAACGATATACAGCGAATGCTAGGCATTCAATACTTAGGAGCTCAAGAATTGGTACACCGAATATCATAATGACAGCGATAGATAGAACTGCTTATCTCTCGGAAACGCCTAAGATCACTATGGATAGGGGAAGGTCAGGATCGCTGGAGTGTTCAGTAACAGACGACGTAGCCGAAGACACGGCGGCAGTAGCGTTCGATTGTGTGAATTTTTGTCCGTTCGCAAATAACGGTAGGCTGATTTGATTTTTCAACATTGGATTTTGTTCCCTGAATGCTTTGTTGTCGCACAGAATGGAGCGGCACTAACGAGCGACCATTGAAACAGCTCCCTCTTAGTGTCAACGATGACTTCAATAAGCGGCTTAGCGTAGGACGAAATATCTTTCTAACCAGCGAACTGGCCTAGTCGATCAACCAAACCATGCAATGGCGGCGAAATGACCACTCTTGATGGTCCAGTAGGACCAGAGGACGTGGGTGTGATGAACATGATCTTCTTCTTCTTCAGCGTTTGTCCCGCTTCATGACGGGGTCCGCTTTTCTGGTGCCATGTCGCCATCTTTCCCGATCCCGTGCTAGATCAGGGTGGACACCAGCTACTTTAAAGTCCTTGTGTAACGTATCAGCCCAGCGCTGCTTCGGGCGCCCTCTAGGCCGTTTTCCAGATACTACGAAGTTAAAGCCTATCTTACGGACGCTGTCTTCCTTTCCACGCAGAACGTGGCCGTACCATCGTAAGCGAGCTTCACGCATCTTGTCCGCTATCGGTGCGACACCGAAACCGAACTTCTGCCGGATAGCCTCGTTTCGGATGCGGTCCAGGCGTGTGACTCCAGCCATCCACCGCAGCATCTTCGTTTCCATTACGCTGAGGCGACTTTCCGTTTCCTTTGTCGCAGGCCAACACTCAGCTCCCTACATCGCTACCGGCTGGACGACGGTTTTGTAGATCTTCGACTTTAAGCGCTCTGGCATCTTCTTGTCGCAGAGTACTCCAGTCAACGAGCGCCACTTCGACCAAGCTGCACTCACGCGTGAGTTCACTTCAACCATCAGACTGCCATCAGAGGCTATTGCTGATCCCAGGTATTTAAATACCGAAGTGCGTGCAAGCTCAGTACCGTTAATATTAATGGAGCCGGACTCATTTACGTCAGTCGTGAAATACTCGGTCTTCTTGACGTTCAATTTGAGTCCGAACATGGCCAGGCGGTCGCACCAAGCTTGCACCTCTCGCTCGAGCTCACCTTTGTCTTCGCAGGCGAGCATCACGTCATCAGCATATAGCAACGTCCAAGGGACGGGCTTCTGAAGATCTCGCGTAATGGCATCCATTACGACAACAAAGAGGAGTGGGGAAAGCGCAGATCCTTGGTGCACCCCAACAGAGATGGGAAACTCCGTCGAGGTTCCTGCTGCCGCTTGCACACGACTCTTTGGACAAGAGTATAGCATTCGCACCCACTCTACAAGTTCTTCGGGAACACCGTGCTGTCGTAGGGCGTACCATATAACCTCACGCGGTACGCGATCGAAGGCCTTCTCCAAGTCGAGAAAGGCAAGATGCACCGGCCTCTGTTTCTCGCGATGCTTCTCTACCAGAAGACGGGCGGCATGTATGGCATCGATAGTGCCACAACCAGCCACGAAGCCACACTGATTGCTGGAAAGCTTGACGATTTCGCGAATTCGGCTATCTAGGATTCGCTCGAAGATCTTCATGCTGTGCGAGAGCAACCGAATCGGACGGTAATTTGAGCAGTCTGCAGGGCTGCCCTTCTTCTTCCAAATCGGGATCGTCGTACTTTCCTGCCAAACATCAGGCACCTTCTTCTCCGCTACAACCTGGTTGAAAAACTTGGCCAACCACTCAGCAGAGTACCAGAACTTCGACTTCCATAAGTCAGCTGGCAAGTCATCTGGATCAGTCGCCTTGCCCGGTCTCATCATCCTCAGAGCCGCATCAGTTTCCTCCACAGTGATTTTGTGGACGGGACCGTGGATAGGAGCCACAGAAGGGACGGCCGGATGAGGGAACTCTTTAGTCGAAATTCCCTCGAAATAATCGCACCATCGCTTCAATGCCTTTTTGCGCTCTGTCAGAAGATGGCCGTTCTCATCATTGATGCCAAAGAACTTCTTTATATCCTCGGATTGGCGATGACGGTTTTTCGCAAGTCGGTACAAATACCGCTCGCCATCGCGTGACTCAAGCTTTTCGTAGACATCATTGTAATGGTGGCTTTTGCTACGGCCACAGCCTTCTTGGCAGCCTTTTTCGCTTCGTGGTACTTTTGCCAATTATTGGCGGTCTTGTCGCCGAGAAACACATGATAAAGCGCTTTCTTCTCTCGAACCTTTTCTTTCACCTCGTTCGTCCACAGCCATGCCTGCATGTCGACCTTTCGTCGTCCAGGCTTCGTAGTGCCAAGTTCTGACCTCGCAGCTTGAAGTATCGCGTCGGTTGCTTTCTTCCAAGTTTCGTCGACAGTCGTGACTGTCGGTAACCGTACGCGAGAAATCACAGCTGCTTCTTTCTCTTTCATTCGCCACCACTTGATTCTTGCAGCACCGCATCGCTCAACCTGCTGCAGCCTCGGAGGAACGATCTTCAAAGTACAGATCAGCGGACGATGCTGTGGGGCGACCGTTTCATACGGCACGATCTTCGCGTCTGTGACGAGATTTCGGTCACGATATCTCACAAGGACGAAGTCTATCTGCGTCTTGGTGTTCCCACTATAGAACGAGATAAGGGGGAGTTGCGTTTGCGAAACACGGTGTTCATTATGGTGAGGTTATGCGAATCCGCATATTCAAGGATACGCTCACCATCTGTGTTACGCAACCCATAGCCGAATCCACCATGACAGCTGTACCCGTCTTTCGTAGCGCCTACGTGCCCATTGAGGTCACCAGCGACGATGATGACGTCCTTCGACGGTACCTCTGCTGTCTTCTCATCAAGCAGGCTCCAAAACTCATCCTTGGCTTGATCGGAACAACCAGTCTGCGGAGCATACGCAGAGAAGAAGTGGAAGAGTCGCTCCTTAGCGGCGACAACGATCTTCATCAATCGATCGTCAAAGCGCTCGACGCTTACAATCGAGTCTCGGAAACGCTCGGAGACGATTATACCAACACCACTGGTGGTCCTGGGACTTCCACATAGAACGGCCTTGAAGCCACGTCCTATATCTCTTGACTTGCGGCAGGACCACCTCGTCTCCTGCACCGCACAGAAATCAACTCTTCTACGCTCCAGTGCTTCTACCAACTCGCACGAGCGGCCCGTCAACGTACCCACATTCAGCGTTGCTACGCGGGTCCTGCTTACGTTACGGGACTTTCGGACCAGCTCAGTTGCCCCCCGATGCCGTCCTCGCACCAGGGACCCTCGCATACTTCTCACACTAGCCGGGCTTTGCGAGTGCGCGTCGGCTCCCGCGGGCGCCGTAGCATGATCTCGAAAAACATGAACTGACATACACCCATACGATGTGACATTGGGTTGTTCGTGGGCCGGCCTGTCACCAGGGCCTGTCGCCTGCATTCGAATGTCCGTGCTTGGCTTAGCTCGCAGAAGCGAGCAGTTTCCAGTGGCACCACGAGGAGGAACGGACATCGCCACCTGTGATGAACATGATAGCACACATAAATAGAAATAGGCCCTGGACACCGCGGGAAAAACCGACGGAAAGTTCGCCGTAGAATGAGCAGATGTGGAGCTAAGGCAGACTCTATAAGACCATTGATCAAACTAGACTACAGTTGTGTTGTCGAATTTTTTTCGAATATTCGAATGGTTTCGAATGCTCACAAATTTCGAATATTGGAACTCGAATATATCCGAAAACGCGATTTTTTGAATCTTCGAATTCGAATGATCAAATTCGAATGAAAATCATTGAAATGCCTATTCGATTAGGACCTTCGAGCACGGCTATGGACCCGACTGAGAATTTTTCGAAAGCTTCACGAATTTGCGTGCTATACTTGCGCAGCTTCATGCTAAACTTCTCTGTATTGTTCCAATCTTAATTCATGTTAAGGAATGGACAACATATTGAATGCTCATAGGAGGGTGGCAAGCTTCACTTTTCATTCGAGTTTCTTTCAGCTCTTGAATAGACCTAATTTTGCAGTGGAATGTAGGAGAGCGTTATTGAGAGTGTCTTCACACCTTTTCCTAGAGTCTTAACACTATGATCGGTCTTGGGGAAGGGAGAAGCCCCTGTCAAGTGCTCCATTTCAAGAAGGAAGTTTCGAGGTTACAGCTAAATTTTCGTTCTCTACTTCCAACATGTGGACTTACTCGTGTGATTAATGACAGATGCAGAAAAATTTCTCACTATCACTTTAGTAAGAATTTCTAAAGTCATAGCATCACCGAAGAAGACTATCCGTTTTCGATCTCTCATTTGCGTTAAGTCGTGTTATTTAGGAAAATCCTCCGAGAGGTGCATCCAAATTGATTCATGGTCAGAATGAAGAATACAGTAACCCAACAATAAGACAAGCGACGTGGAAATCGTATTCCCAATTTTCCGCTCCTGACATATGGCCGTACCCACTTCGTCAACGAAGTTTGCAAGGGAAGGATATTAGATGCCCACAGTACTTTGAAGTAAGCTGTATATCACGGAATGCGGCATCAAACGCTGATTCCAAATATTGATCAAATTCTGCTAGACGGCGGAGTTATGGGCCACTTTCGGTTTGGCTCTCCCGCCCTCTAGATGCACGTAGAGTTGGCCAATCACAAGAGATCTTGTTAAGGAAGGCTTATCCAATTCTAGTTGGAGGGTGCCGCTTCTTATGGTTAGCGATGTCGTAGGAGATAAACACGTTCAGTGTAGCCGTACTCATTTCATAAAAATCAACTGCATTACCAAAACCAGTCGAAACCAGTGATTCCCGCTACTAAGCGGGCTGATTCCCGCTTCATTATGAGACCATGGTCATGGATCACTCAAATAAGCACGATTTCTGTGCTCTCCTCCGCTGACGATTCGGTACTAAGCGTGTTTGTTACAGAGGGCTGGTGCCCTCTGTAATAAACACGGTTTATTACAGCAAGAATGTATAGTAATACTATGAATAACTACAGATATTATACAGCGAAAGATTTAATGTTTTTCACTAAATATTTACTTAAAATTTGTTTTACATTTTTTGCAGGAATAATTTATGAACAAATTGAAGGAGTACCACAAGGAATTAATTGTAGTCCATTACTTGATGATCTAACGTTTATAATGTTTGAATATACATTTTGCAAAGAGCTAGCATGAATTTTGCAAAGAGCTAGTAACACAAAATCGTTTTATTAACATACAACCATTTAGATACGATGGATGATATTCTCACAATTCGTAATAAAAATAGTGAATATATACAAGAATTACCTAAGGAAACACATAAAATTTTCCTCAAATTGAAACAAAACAGTTCAGAGCAGGATTCCTTTTATTTCTACCTTAATATTAGAATTGTTGAGAATAAGTTAATAACAAAATTATATAATAAAACAGTAAGTTTTAAATTTTACATTATTAGATTCCCACATTTTAACTCAAATATATCTGTGAAGGTTATCCTACTACCAGTCGTTCAGCGGCCTAGCGGCCGCCTCCGACTGGTTGGGGGCTTCGCCCCCAAACCCCGAGAAGAGAACACTCCGACCATCTTCTTTTCCCAACTTTTAGACCTTCATACCTCAAAAACAAACTTCAGATTCGTGTTCAGCGACCTCGATTACCCCAGGGCCAAAGTTTCGCGACACTTGAGCGCCATCCTCAAAAATCGATAATATCGATCGATATCGATTGGTCGACTTCAGATTCGTGTTCAGCGACCTCGATTACCCCCAGGGCTGAAGTTTCGTGCCGCCGACGTGTTCGGCACGTCTGCGGCTCGCCATGCAGGGTTGCCGACGTGCTCGGCACGTCTACGGCTCGCCATGCAGGGTTGCCGACGTGTTCGGCACGTCTACGGCTCGCCATGCACGGTTGCCGACGTGTTCGGCACGTCTACGGCTCGCCATGCACGGTTGCCGACGTGTTCTTCACGTCTACGGCTCGCCATGCATGGTTGCCGACGTGCTCGGCACGTCTACGGCTCGCCATGCAGGGTTGCCGACGTGTTTGGCACGTCTACGGTTCGCCATGCACGGTTGCCGACGTGTTCGGCACGTCTGCGGCTCGCCATGCAGGGTTGCCGACGTGTTCGGCACGTCTGCGGCTCGCCATGCAGGGTTGCCGACGTGTTCGGCACGTCTACGGCTCGCCATGCACGGTTGCCGACGTGTTCGGCACGTCTACGGCTCGCCATGCACGGTTGCCGACGTGTTCTGCACGTCTCCGGCTCGCCATGCACGGTTGCCGACGTGTTCTGCACGTCTCCGGCTCGCCATGCATGGTTGCCGACGTGTTCGGCACGTCTACGGCTCGCCATGCACGGTTGCCGACGTGCTCGGCACGTCTACGGCTCGCCATGCAGGGCTGCCGACGTGTTTGGCACGTCTACGGCTCGCCATGCACGGTTGCCGACGTGTTCGGCACGTCTACGGCTCGCCATGCAGGGTTGCCGACGTGTTTGGCACGTCTACGGCTCGCCATGCACGGTTGCCTACGTCCTCTGTACCTCTCCGGCTCGCCATGCACGGCTGCCGACGTGTTCGGCACTTCTGTGGCATCGCCAGGCACGGTTGTCGACGTGTTCGGCTGCCGCGCCCCAACTCAAAGTGGGACGGACGGACAGTGTGACACAGTGACACACACACACACACAGTGACACACACACACACACAAACACACCAGGGATGAGCGGATTAACCGTTAGCCGTTATCCGGTTTCCGGCGGGTTTTGGCCTATCCGTTTTGTTGTTCGTTATCCGGTGGTTTTTGGCCGGATAACGAACAACAAAATCTGGCCCCCTTATGATTACTTTGTTGAATATAAGCTTTGCAGTGCTAGGTCAGAGCCTTCTCTTAGTTTTGGCATAATGGCATAATTAGGCCAAACTATCAACCTGCTCATAGCGCGTTCTGAAATGCAGCACACTGCCTTGCTCATTTCTATTTGTGGTGTTTTCACCAGAATTCCTTCTAGCATAATATGGTGTCTGGGGAAAACGTGCAGGTTGGGGGAGAAAGGAATAAGTCTTCATACGAATCACTTCGTTTTAAGTATGTGCCAGATATTCGTCTTCTATGTACACGATCTTTTTACCGCATTGCAACTATGTTTGGCATGTGCATAACTTCCGAGTGGTGAAAAGCCAGTACTTTAATATCCTATCCTATCTTACTATATATAAAAGCGTTAGTCCGTCTGTCCTGTGTGTATGTGTGTCACAAATCTGTGTGAACCAGTAAATCATGTCAAACGTGTAAAAGTGACCCGCACGTGAATGTAGAACCTGTCAAGGCTATCCTCATGTGCAATGGATGGAAATGAACCAAAATTAGCTGGAAATGACTAGGTTGGACGAATGAGTGGAAGGATTCGAACGGACAATCACTATTGATCGATGGCATCGATTTTCGATAGGACTTGTCGTTCTACCCCCGATTTGACCAATCGGGATGTGATTGTGATTATGCAGGATGAGGAGACCAATATTAAATAACATAATATCGATGGTATCGATTTTTCGACCGCAGTTATCGGTTTTCGCCCAAATTTGACCATTTGGAGTGGGAGTCACACGACAGTTTCTTCGAGAGAGTTACTCTAGCTTGCAGGAAATACCCCAAAGAGATACGACAGTTTTTAGAACAAGATAACAGCATCGATTGACCGAATAACCGATCGACTATCAATTTCTCTGCAGATTAGATCCTTCGGGATGGGAACACCAGTCATGCGGTGGGCAGCGGACAAGGCTAACGTCAATCGTTTTGAGGATCTTCCTTTACTCTATTCTGTATTATTCTAATAAGCAAGATTAGTTTTTCTCCTCCAATGGGACCGAAGGGTCAATAAACCGTCGTGTCCAAGGCGTTTTGTTTCGGAGTTTGGGCCGAAGACCCAACCAGACGTTTTGCGGACAATAGGTTTACGGGTGGTTGCTGAGCAATAGAAACAGCTGTTGACGAGTGCAGGTTCAATACTGGTATACGTACTTCACCAATGATTTGTGGTGACCAGCCGATGGACAAGTCAGTGCATTTACATACCCGTGCAATACTGATACCTACTGGAAATCCGAACCAAGAACATTGAGTCGGAGTGCATGCGAAAGTCGGCGCCTTCTCAGAGTGCGCTACTTCGCGCCTCGAAGAAAAACACCGATAAGGAGGTTAAAGGTTGCTCATTTGACACGTGACGAGGACAATATTACAAATCCCGACCTATTAATAGAGAAAGAATGGTTTAAAATTAGTTTTAATTTTTGTTGTTTGTTCGTTATCCGTTTTTCCGTTATCCGGCCATTTTTGGGAAAAATTATCCGTTATCCGTTATCCGTGTTTCAAAATTTTATTATCCGCTCATCCCTGACACACACGCTTGCTGCTTTATATATAGTAGGATATATAAAGGAGCAAGCGTGTGTGTGTCACACCGTCACACTGTCCGTCCGTCACACT